>CP131459.1:14497500-14737500 GCA_030664755.1 Microcos paniculata
TGCCCAAACTTGGACAGATGATCCTCATGCCGTCCACAATATATTTACCAAAAGAAAAATGAGAATCACAAACTCAAAGTTCCTAAATCTCAAATCTAAACCAAAATTTAACTAAAAATCTAAACCTAACTTTGAGCTGAGATTCCTCCTAAACCAATGCATGGAAATACGTGTAGACTAAGTAAAGCGTAGATTGAGGTGAGTAAAATAACATACCAAGAACTCACCTTGATTCATTGGTCGGCTTGTCCGGATCTACCAAAAATCCAAAATGGCTTCGAAAGAGCAAAAGAGAGAAAAGAGAAAGGAGAGAAAAAAAAGAAAAAGATAAATGAGGTGGAGAGGCCTATTTATAGGGAAGCCTGACACGGGGCCTACTCGGGTCACGGTCTAGACTTTCTCTCCTCTTTTCAACTTCTCCTAATCTCGATCCTTGGCCTAATCCACCAATCTTTACATTAATGGATCCCTAATCCATTGGCTATGGAGTTAGAGAAAGTCCAATTAGTGCTTAGTTGCTTCTATGCATGGTTAATGGCCTCATCTTCCAACTCCATCTTATCCTAATTCCCACTTCTCTTCTTCATCTAATACATCTGGATTGATGTATTGTTTGAGTTAATTCGCCATCTTATACTATTCCGTTTGTACGAAAAGTTGGATTAGGTCTAGGTGTGTCAACTCTCCCCTTCTTCAAAAAAATTTCATCCTCGAAATTCTCAAGGTAGTTATGGGGGAGATTTGGCTTCTACTTCAAGCATTCCTCTTGTTTTTGAATAGTGTTCGCACCACTATTTGCCGCTGAACTTTCTCGTTGCGTTCTAATCCCTTCCGATCATCTTCTTTCAGGAACAACTTTTTTTCTCTTCTGTTCTTGAGTTTGAACTTCATCTTCTCCTTAATAGAGCCTATCCTTATCCATTCATGGGTTAGGCTCACTTTACTTCAATTACGTTACTTGGAGGTTCTTACTCCAACTTAGCTGTGCTTACTCGATCCGCTCGCTTTGTCCTTGTTTTCCCCTTAAAATTTCTCTTATCGAGACTATCCTCTCATTACTTCCGAGGTTCCGCCCCTCTCATTCTCCTTAAAAGTCTATTCTTTTTTCTTTAATGTTGCCATCCTCCGACGCATTCCTTGTTTTCTCAATGTCTTGTACTTATTCTTGTAACCAAGATGTCAGGGAAGATTTTAGATTAAATCCCTCACGTTAAAGGCAAGGTGTACGGTGAGTTAACTTTATTCTTCTTCTACCTTGGCATTTCTTCTCTATTTCATTTCTTGGTTCTCTTTTCTTTCTTTTCAATATCTATCTTTCTTATCATATGGCATGTGAGTCGAGCTCTTGTACACACTGGCCCACTCTTGGCCATATCATATCGAGGAATCAGAGATCATACGGCTCTCACAATCTGACTCACTCTTTGATTGCCCATTTCTAACTCATATAGGGCCTTCGGCCCATTTCATCACATCTCTCGTCCTCTCAAGGGATGAAGAACTCTGGGAGGCCTCATGTTCTCCCCAATCACACTCTGGGTCGATCCTCTCGAGTGGTCATGACAGAGACCCTCAAAATCTCGATCTCTGATCTTTCCTCTCATGGGGACGCCTTACATGGCTCCCAAGTCATCCGTACTTAAGCGTCGACTATATACTTATGCATGCCACATTCCCTGGCCTCTTTGGGCTCTCATTTATCTTTTGCCTTATTGGAGTATCTACTTTAGGACCTATGACCTCCTTTACTCACTTTATCTCTTTTCCTAAAGGTTGATTTCTTTTCATCCTTTCATCAACTATTCTCTCTGGGGTTTCTTTTCCCCCTTCCCTTCCTTTTTTTTCTTCCATTCACCCACAGTTCATTATGGGGACCACATTTCTCTTGTATTCTATACGGGATTAAACCAATCACGCACATTGTAATCGTGCGGCATTATTTGTAGTTAGACCAATCACGCACATTGTAATCGTGCAGCATTATTTGTAGCTTTCTTTATCCTTATGTCTCTCCCTTATGAGTTCTTTGTCCTTTCACCTGATTTGCCCTTGTCTTGGGTCCATTACTGTCCTTTGACGTTGTCTGTAACTTTCATTATCCCTATACCCATTTCCATTAGTTGGGTTCATTGCTAACTTTATCTTACCTTAGTTGTCGTGATCTTTCAAGCCTTATCCAAGGTTTCCTTTACTTAAGTTCCATCTCTTTCTTTCCTTTCTTTCTTTTCTTACTTTCTTATTATCCTCATCTTCACTTTTCTTCTAACACCTTTACTTTGTTTAGGGGTTAGAATTACTTTTCTTTCTTTATTTATACTGGCTGTGCTCATAGAAGTTTATGAGCTTGACCAATTTCTTTCCTTATCCCCGTATTTCTTCCATTAAGTACTTGGGGTTATCCTTGTCATTCTTTCTATCTTAGTTCCTACATCTCTTGCTTCTCGTTTGTGGGTCTCCTTTACCCTATCTGTCATCGGCTCTTCTTTCCTTGATATCTTTTCTTTGTCGTTCACACCAAGGTTTATTTGCTGGGAGACAATACTTTTCTTTACCATTCACCGTTTTCTAATCTTCTCCGCACTTGGCTATTTCCAATTTACTTTGTCTTAGACTCATTTCCCACATTCTTTCTTCACTTATCTTCTTCAAGGGGAAGTTATCCTTAGAGTTAAGCTGCTCATTTCCTTCTAAATTTTCAACTTATCATTTTTATTCCTTAACTCTTTACTCTTAATTCCTTCTATCTCACTTTACTTTTTCATTCTCATCCTTTTGTCTCTTCCGGTTCCAACCATTATTCTGGCTCACACTTATTCATCTTTAATTCTTACCCGAGTCACACCATTTTCAACCTTAATTGTATTTATAATATCCTTTTAATTCGGGCTATCCTTATGATTATGATCGTTTCTCCTTTTGCCATTTATTTAGCTTCAATTGCTTCCCTCATATTCCAAGGCGTCTGTGCTCATATTTTTTTATTCTTCTTTCATGTTTGTTCTCCTATCACACTTGTAAGATTAACAAGTCGTGAGGTGTCCATTGCTCAACATCCCATACCAAGTTGGTACCTTTGCTCTTCCATTCTTTCTTTACTTGTACCTAGACAGTAGGTAAGTAATGAAGAGCTTACTACCCGTCGTCCTATAGGATTACAAGCATTTCCATCCACTCGTTTCCTTCAAGTGTTTTCTTTTCTTTCCCCTTTGTATATACCTTCCTTTCAGTCTCTTCTCAAATTTTTCTTTCCATCCAATCTTCTAATCTCTTCTTATTTCTTAAATAGCTGGGGGTTTTCCTACCGCCCCTAATTCATCCTCGCCTTTGACGTTCTCATCTCATTTCTTCCCTACATTCCCTCGTACTTATTTCTTTTCATTACTTAATCTGAGCATGATGTAGCACTTTGGCCTAACCTTGACTTGGGCTTGTTGTGTTTGATTTCTCTCAACTAGTTATGTAGCACTTGAGTCTTTTATGCACTTCATTTCACTAAGTCTTTTATGAACTCTTCCTTTACTAGGTTTCCTTTAACTATCTTTCTTAGCCCTACAGGCTCTTATGCACCTTCTTTAATCCCTAGACTTTTATACAATTACTCTAAACTTATTCATTACTAATCTATCTAGTCATTTTGGGGTTATTAACCTATAGTTTATTATGAAAATATTACGAATTAAGGGTTAATGTTTTCTAGAAGTTTATGATTCTAAGATGTGTTATGCTTCCCTCCTTTAAGGCTCTACTCCTAGTTAGCCTACATCTTAGTTCATCAACTGAACTAAGCTTTTCTTTTTCCTAGGCCTTATTCACTTTCAGTGAGCCTAAGGTGCCGTTTTATCTAACATTTTATGCTTCATTATTAACAAGGACTCTGTACTATATCATAGAGTCTTGTATCTGTAATTAAGCATTCGTAATCTTCTTACTTTTCACTTCTTCCTTCTCATCATTCTATCTAATGATGCATGCTATGTGGTGAAAAGACATTCTCCTCACTTCATCGCATGCATGTAAGTCTAACTACTCCCCACTATAGTCATTCATTTCTTGCACTTCGGTTGTTTACTTCCCCTTAGTCTTGTCAGGGTTGTTTTCTTACTACTGCCTCGTGTCTCCTCCTCACTTCATTTATCAATTTTTTTTATTAAGTGATGCAAGGTCCATCACTTACCAATCATTTGAGTTGGAGACATCTCACTTATCTTTCTGCTTATCCCATTCCTTTCATCATAAATCTTTTCCTTGTGTTGTTCCTCTAATTCTCTTAGTACTGGTATCCAATGACTGAATGAGTAATGTGGGCTCCAGTACTCATTAGCCATGTGGATATAAGATCTTCTTCCTGTTCTTCGATTTCCATTCCTCATTTTTACCTTTTTCTTCGCGTGATTTCTTAAGAATGGTCTTCTTCAAGGTTCCTTTCCCATAATTTATTTGCCATTCTTGAGTTTCCGGGGCTTCTACTCATTGGTCTTCCCCGCATCCATAGACGTCTTCCTCTTTGCTTATCTTGCACAATCTTGAGTTCGTTCGATTTCTTCCACATCGTTAGAGGAGAGAGTCCTCTAAATCTTGATTAGTGCAGAGGATGGGAGAATCAATTTGATTCATTGAAAGTCTGGTTAGCCTCTTTCCGAAGCCTTCTGCTTCTTTTACCTCTCTTCAATGGTTGTCAACTGTTGGCTTGGAGTCCTTCCAACCTCTTTCGTGTTCTAGTAAAGCTTACTCTCAAAATCTACACTTGGACAGTGTAGATAGGGGAACATGTCGGTTGATTTGTTGGCGGGGGCTGACTTATCCTCTTCCTGAGGTTCTTTGCCATCATTGTCATTCTCTGTGGTCCTTTGGCTCATATCTTGAAGTCCTCGAGCGTCAATCTTCATGAGTCTGGGTGGTTTTTCCTTTTTTCCACCTTCGCCACACTTTCTCTTAAAATCTACATATAAATGGTGTAGAATTAGGAGAAGTCAGTTTGGTTCATCAAGGGTCGAGCTAATCTTCCCTTGAGATTTTCTATTCCACTTGCAAGTATTTTGAGGTCATCATTTGTTGACCTAGAATCTTGGAGTGCTAGTTCTTCTGATTCCAAGTGACATTCCTTTCATCCGCTCCTGCTGAATTCTCTTCTCAAAATCTACACACGAGCTGTGTAGAATGTGGAAGAAGTTAGCTCACCGTGCTTAGGTTTTTTGTTGATTTCTTCATCCTTACTATTTCCTCTTCGACTTCACTCCAATTCGCAGGTTGTCCCTTCCCTGAAGTCTTCATCGTTCTTTTGTCCTTTACCTTAGATGGTTTGTCTCACCCTTTGAAGCCCTTCAAACTTCATCCCCTATGATCTTGTATCTCTTTAACTTTTTCCTCTTAACCTAACGCTTCCTCATAGTCTACACCCGAGGGGTGTAGAGTGTGAGAGAGGTTGTGTTAGTCTTCTTGGGTCATCTGATCCATCTTGGCTCATTGTCTCGATCTTATCACCTCGACTTTCTCCCAAATCCTACACATTACAAGTGTAGAGAATGGAGAAGTCACATTTGGATTAGGTTAGATGTCAAACTCACTTCTTTACTAGCGAGTATCGATGTCTATTACATTGAAAGTTAGACGTCGAACCAGTTCTCTTCACTGGCGAGTCTTTGATTAGGCTATCTTAAAATGGGATATGTCGTCATCTCAAAAGACTTACTATCCCTTGTTGGGTTTGGCGAAATGATGAAGAAGGGTATAGGAATTCAAAAGGTTTGTCTTAGGGGACATTCTTGAAAAGCTCATTTTGTTTTCACGAATATCGAAGAAATGGTGGCCTGGTATCATTTCACCTAAAGGCCACACTCGAATACTCTATATGGTGGCATACTACTAAAGAAGGTAATCTAAGAATAAGTTTAGACATTTATGACACGTTGGAGTAATTACATACTCGAACTCGGGAGTTTAGAAACCTGAGTAATCCACTGGTCTTTGAAAATGTTTAAAAATGTTTGAAAACATTTTGAAAACACTTTATAACCTTGGAAAACCTTTAGAATCTTTTAATCGCCCTGATACCAATCAAATTGTCACATCCCAACACAGAGGGGTCGGCCACATAACAACCACTGTACTACCTCATAGTCTGCAGCCACGCACCCCGAAGCACCGGAGGGTATGAATTGAGTGTATTCACTGCAAAATGATTACTAAAACTTAATAATAACAATATAATAATAAATCATTTAATATAATAATTTAAATAAAAATATAAAGCACCAGTGGATCAATCTAAGAGAATGCCTACGCAGCAAAAACTACTACTCTTATGCCATCGACCTCATCTAATAAGCCTCTAATCTATCCGTCGTCCTCATATGTGGATCTGCAACCAACAATGTTGGGTACAAGTGAGTGACAGAGGTTTAATAAATTTCCACTAAGGGTTAAGGAAATAGGGATAATCCAAAATAAATTTTATGGAACAATATTTTTAATAAAACACAATTTAAAAGAAATAAACATTTGAAAT
This sequence comes from Microcos paniculata, assembly GCA_030664755.1. Classification (NCBI taxonomy): domain Eukaryota; kingdom Viridiplantae; phylum Streptophyta; class Magnoliopsida; order Malvales; family Malvaceae; genus Microcos; species Microcos paniculata. Next base: position 14,504,006 of record CP131459.1, read on the forward strand.
GGGTCGGCAATTAAACCACTGAAGGCTCGAGCCGTCGGTCATACGCCTTACTGCACCGAGTGCTATCTTTTTTTTTTCTAGAACATTTTCATACTTTTCTTACTCTGGCCTGTTCCCTCAGTGGTGCCAGTTGCTGAGGGTGGAGCACAGCTACATACGAGCCCTGACAAGTTTCCTTACATGCCTCTCCCAAGGTCTCCACTCACCATGCCCCTTGATAGGTGGTCTACGGCTACCTAGTCGCATGCATGTCTCGCTCGGTCCACTCGCTCCCTTTCATCGGAGCACTGAGATCCACTCAATCACTCATCTCGCCTCTCATCATCATTAAAAATATATTTATATACATATATGTAAAACATATAAACATAAACACACATAAACCTTTATGGTTTCTTTAAAAACCCTCCCACTCTCTACATGGGTATATCATAAAACAGATGTGTGTCTGGCAGATTAGCCGTATCCTAAAACATTTGAAAAACATTTTATATTTTGAAAACATTTTGAAAAACAGTGAACCCTAGTGGCTAAGCAATGAAATCTAAGCCAGTCACAATGTTGGGAGGTTCGTATACTCCCAAAGGATCCACGTAGATTTACCTCCGGAGCATCATTACGCTCAATCGTCCAGAACCCTAATTACATGAAAAATCATGCTAGCATTCATAATCGAACTATGAATGCACCTATAAGGCTCTACTATGACCTAAGATGATGGTTAGATCTGTTTCGGGGCTTAGAAAAGTGTCCAGGAAGGTTTTGGGTCAAAATCGAACACTTAGGAACCGAGCTCTCTCTCCCCTCGATTTTCATGCCAATAGTCCTCCTTTCGATGCGCAAACTTAGATAGGCGATCCTCATGCCATCCACAATAGATTTACCAAAAGAAAAACGAGAATCACATGCTCAAAATTCCTAAATCTTAAATCTAATCTAAAATTTAACTAAAAATCTAAACCTAATTTTGAATTGAGATTCCTCCTATACCAATGCATGGAAATACATGCAAACTAAGTAAAGCATAGACTGAGGTGAGTAGAATAACATACCAAGAACTCACCTTGATTTGTCGGGATTTGTCTAGATCTACCAAAAATCCAAAATGGCTACGCAAGAGCAAAAGAGAGAAAAAAAGAAAGAGAGAAATGAGGGGGAGAGGCCTATTTATATGGAAGCCCGACATCGGGCCTACTTGGGTCCCGGGTCAAACTTTCTCACATCTTTTCAACTTTTTCTAATCTCGATCCTTGGCCTAATCCACCGACCTTTACACCAATGGATCCCTAATCCATTGGCTATGGACATAGAGAAAGTCCAATTAGCAGTTAGTTGCTTCCATGCATAGTTAATGACCTCATCTTCCAACTCCGTCTTATCCTAATTCCCACTTCTCTTCTTCATCTAACACATCCGGACCGACGCGCCGTCTTATAGTATTCCACTTGTACAGAAAAGTTGGATTAGGTCTGGGTGTGTCACGGTTAGTCTTTGGCTTGCTTGGCTTTGAATCGGAGCCAAGTTGGTTTGCTTGGCTTTTCGGTCTTGGTTCAAACTTACTTACAATGTAATAAGATAAAATTAAAATGTAATAATAATAATAATAATAATAATAATAATAATAATAATAATAATAATAATAATAATAAACTTAAAAGGATAAGTAAAATAAAAAATTTGGAAATGACAAATCAATTAATTAATTAATTAACTAATTGATTAAGATTAAAAATAAGTGTCTACACCCATCTCAACATATTTGAAATTCTACTTTACTCCATATAGAGCGGCAATTTCTCTACAACATGTCACTCTGCTTCCATTTTAGAATTTAAAATTGTACTTATTTCACATAGAGTACCTCACATGGTACTCACCCAATGTCAATCTGACAATTGTCACTATTGACAGCTCCACCAACATAAGTACATCTCAACTCCTTCAAGAGTTGATAGTACAATCATAGAACTCAATCTTCAACAACTGGATGCTCCTATCAATTTGTCCATCACTCCAGGGATAGAACATATCATCAAAATTTAAATTCCCTTCCTATTGCCACTAACAGTCTTCTTCAGAATCAAGATACAAGTTTGCGACCTCGATCTGAACCCATCAATGTAGAATACCATGGAAATTTTCTATTCTTTTATCAATACTCAGTGGAGCCAACTGTTCAAATGTTTAAGTCATCAAGACTGCAAACAAACATGCCGATTTGGTGAATCTTTCACGATTACCCAAATCACATCATAACTTCAACACACGAGGTAACATAAATCACAAAACTCCATGGCAGTAGATTTCCCTTCTCTCACTGGAGAATCAAGCAACAATTACACTGTGGCAATAGGCTTATCAGGATGGTCTTAACTCGTCAACCCATCAATCACTTACTCACTTACTCTTTACTTTCTCTTTAATAGCAATCACCAACAATGCCTCTAATATACCATTATTCTTTCATGCTACCACAACACATAGCAAAAATGGAGAAATCATATATATAATTTACATTCCAAAATTCCACATCATTTGAAACACAAAACTCTAGTTCAGTAGAGTAATACTCTAACACTATTCACTTTACGCTTTACTGGTTTAACTCTTCACATCCCATTTGTTTATCTCCTTTCATTACTTTTCACCTTCTACTTTCCATTTAAGATCATTCTCCGAGATATTTTGATTTTCTCAATTAACCATGATAAGACAGTGAATTGAGCAATTAAGCCGCCAACATGGTCAGTACTTCAAATTAACTCCATTAAATAATCTTTCAACAATAGCAACAATATTCAACATGGCTATCTATGCCAAAAAATAACCTTTTGGCTTATCACATCAGCCACCACATTTACCTGTTTAGGTGATAATCAATCACCAACTCACCACCCTTTACAACTTCAACCACTGTCTTTGTCGCATAGTTAAGATGTCGTTGCGATGTAAATCACTTCAAGCTTTCACAATCAAATTTAACTGGGACACATTTCCTAGTCAACCAGTTGGAGGCACTTTTAAGTACAAGTTTTCGGTTGCAAGCTTCAAGTCATGCACCAAATAATTCTCCTCATGCTTTCTCAACTGATGAAAAGTATAAGCTACCATTTCACCATTTTAGATTAAAACACGCTAGACTTTGTCCTGTCACATCAGTGTAGACTACGCAGTCTCTGGCAGAGACTGGCAAAGTAAACACTAAGGTTGTAGCCAACCCTTCCTCAAACTTCTGAAACCACTTTTAACTCTCTCATCCCACCGAAACTTAACTCCTGAGAGTCAAGCTAGTAGGTCATTTAGCTATCAGAGAAAAACACCTTCAACAAATCTCTGGTAGTTACTTGCCAACCTGAGAAAGTTGCAAATCTCGATGGCACTTTTAGGCTGTCTTCAATTAAGAATAGCATCGCTTCACTTGGGTCTACATAACACCTTCTTAATCACCAAATACCCAATAAAAGACTTGCTGCAACCAAACTAATGCCCATATAGTTTGATATACAGTTGGTGTTCTTTTCTGAATTAGTTATACAGGGCGGAGATGCTAGGCATGCACACGTTTACTAACGAGGCCTGTCGTAGAGCTTCGTAAATTAACCTTTTCACAAACTAACTATGTAATAGGGTAAGTAGGGATTGAATCCATGGATAGATTTGGTTATCTTTGTCTTCAAAATAGAAAAGGAAATTGGGGGGATTTTGGAGTAAAATCGAAAATAGATTGAACTAAGCTAACTAAACTATATAATTAAAAACCTCTAACCTAGTGTTTAGGAATGCTTACAAGCTATTGATCATTGGAATACCAAAAGATAATGTTTAAATCATCATTGCATTAACAATAAAAAAAAACCTAGCATTCTCAATGATTCCATTAATCATAAGGCTACATATGATGTTACTCGTGTTTTACAAAATATCATTCAATCTAACACTTGAACCAAAACTCCAATAGCCCAGTTTCAAGAATTAGAAAGCACTAAGAGTAAGATTAATCTAGGTTAACCATTATTAGAAATCTACCCACCATAAACTTCTCAACAATCCCTTTGAATTCCCTTGAATAGACAACCTATTCAATTGCTTCTAACATCTAATTAAATCATAAATAGTACGGATTCAAATAGATTAGCAAGTCTATTGCATAAACAAATAATTATTGGCCACTAACCACAAGCAAATACAAGAGACATCTAAACAAACAAACAAAATCAAAGAACAATTATAAAAGAAACTAGATTAAGCATAAGAAACCTCACAATAGTTGAAGAGCATCCTCTAGAACACTAGATTGGAGAAAAGAACTAAGCTTGTACAAAACAATAAACAATAATTTTGAAATTAAACTATGAGCACCAAGCTAAGGGCTTAAAAGCTAAGACGTAAAAACTACTAGGGTTTATTCCCAATAAAAGAGTATTTAGAAGAACTAAGTTTAAATCCTAATAAATCTCTAAAAGATTCTTCCTTATGCTCGACTCTTCTTCCTTTAATCTTCTTCCAATCAGCTTTGATCTTGAAATTCTTTGGCCCAATCAATTCTTCATTCTTCTTCTTGAATATTCCTTGATTTGGTGCTAAATTAGCTAAACTTTAGGTCCAAGAAACATCAAGTGGGGCTAAGAGGCATTGGAGGCTCGAAAGATGGAACTAGGGCAACTTTGGAGGGACCCCATGTCCAACCAGCCACAGCTGAAGCTCTAGCCGACTGGCCGACTAAAAATAGAGAGCAATCTTCTCTACTAGTCTTCAGGCTAGGGCTAGCCAAAATATGGCCGGCGGCCGGCCAAACACAGAGTTAGTTAGCTTTGATATTCTTTAATAAAATAGACATTTGGAGGGCTAAATGAACTCGGATTTTGACATTCTTTAGCATTCCGGAAAGCCCAAGATGTCCTCTACAACTTTCATGAATACACAAAGAAATTGAAGTTTCTAGGATGGTGAAAATCAGGCATTTTTTAGATTTATCCAAACTACCAGGATTCTCAACTTTGAACTTTTTGCACTTGACTTCCTACTTAACTTGTTTTTGCTTTTTTTCACTTCAAATTCATCATTTTCACTCAATTGACACCTAAGACATAAAAGAAGTAAATTAGCCAATAATTAAACAGTTAGTTCCATATAAGCATAAGAATTATCATTAAAAGTATCACCAAAAATGCAACTAACACTTACCCTTAGATAAACCAAGGTGTCATGAACGATGTAAATGACAAGTTAATCAAGATACGGTTGGAACACCTGATTCATCAAACCTCATAATAATTGTATCTCATTTAAGGAAACGATCTGAAATTGTTACTCCCCTTGATTCTTGATTGTGACTTTGTTCGATTGTTGGTAGTCGATACAAAGTTAAGGAAATACACATTTCCTTCCTTCCTTCACAATTTAGCCCAGAGCCCTCAATGGTGAGATACTCGACTGTATAACTCCTTTCTCCATTTACTTAACCAACTTCTTTACTTCATCACTTCACTTAACTCTATTCGGGACAAAAAATGGAAATACAAATCCGTACCTAGTTGCAAATTTAATTACAAAGCTTTACTTTCTCCTTCTGGCGGTAACCTTAATAGTTCCTTCAAAAAGAGACAAAGAAATTCTTTCTTCACTTCAATGCCTTCTACATCAATCCAACAATTTAAGCACAGATAACATGTGCTAAGAAGATAGTGCATCCTTGATGGTGTAACTTACTTGTCTCAAGTGCCAATATCACTCTAGATGGCATTAGTTGGTGCTCATTGAAAAATTCAACTAGTCATTGGCTGGCCTATGAAAACTTCACTTTCTAGTGTTGCAATTATTCAAAACGTCACACTTCTCCATCTGATCCATACCAAGTATGGCATCATCACTCTCCACAAAATTTATATTCAACTTCCACATTAATTAATTAAACTCCCATTTCACCAATTTTTACTCCTTTCAATTTCTTTAAATTTGTCTCTCACTTCATTTACTTTAGTATTTTATCAATCATTACTCATTTAGCTTTTTTTCACTAGAACTTTACTCCCTTCACACTTTAAATTTACTTCTCACTTCAATCAATTTCTATGCTTCATCAATTATTCAACAATTCTTTGCCTCCACCAAGTTCACCAATACAAATCTTAGAGTACACATTCCTTTCTCGTAAGGAATGTAACTTAATAACTCCATCTTACCTAGACAATCAATTACTCCAAATACCTTTAATGTTCTCACTAGGTTAGGAGAAAATCCCAATTCTTCAGTCAATTGCCTCCTGAAGGAAACACATAGGATTGTTTCACAACCATGGAAACAATCTTCTAGTCTCCAAACAACCTTGTACCACAAGGGAATTCTTCAAAATTCCTCTTAAGTACAACCTTTAATCCGGGTTTCCAACACTTTTACATTCACATACCCAGTTGGTATCATTCTCTCTTTACATCATAACTTAATTTATCTCCTATCACTTCCCTACATAAGGGTTTCTCCTCTTACCCTTCTTGCTCTTTGCACTCTTTTACAAAGACATTCACACTACACAATAACTCGAATTAGGGTTTAATTCCAACCCCTCAATCTTTCTATCACTTGCAAAGACACCAATATCACTTTTGACTTTTAACCATTTGATAACTCTACACCGAGTTAACAGACATTTCATCCCACTCTTGGGAATACTCAGATCCATGTCTTGTCTTTAAAGACACGTAATTCTAAGATAGGAACAAATTCCTTGTCCCTTGATTCAATTGAATTTTAATGAATCTCATAATAGCGTTTTGTGTCTCACCCTTAACTATCTTTCGCCTCTTTTATAAAGCATTGCTACTACACCAAAGCTCATGACATACAACAGTCCTCACACTGAGTCAATGCATCTCATCTCACTTATGAGACCATTTAAACTCACGCCACAGCTTGGATAGTGCATATCTCTAATGACAACTCTAGTTCTTTAACTAATAGAATTAAAATGACTAAGGAATTGGTACTATTGAATACTTAAGTATCTGAACCGACTTTTTACACCCTAGAGTGATCCACTATGTTTTTAAAACCGTTTTAAAATTGATTTGCTTTGATACCATTCAAACTACCGTGCCTCGACCTGCAAGCTCGGCCACGCGGCAGCTGTCGTACAGCCTTGAAATACATGCCAATCGGTCATGCCTCAGAAATAGCACAAGACATTGAATATTGAGCACAAATACAAATACTAAACATCATTTTAAAATGCAAAATTTTAATATTTAAAATGAATCTCCCAACGACATAAATATAATTAATAAAGTCCCCCAAACAATAAAATATCAAAATAGAATGTGCTTACAAGTGTGCGAGTATAATCTTAAAATATACTGTGGCGGAATTTAAAATACATCAGTGGATCACTAATACTAAGAAGAGAGGAACCTACTTTGATTGATAGCTAATCCGCACGTTTTGCTAAGCGGCTACTCCTTAATATGCCTTAAGCTTAAAAAACATATAAACCACTGGGGTGAGTACACAGACTCAGTGATGTGGTTTGGAAACAATGTACAAGACCAAAGAAGGTGGGGATATAATAATACCAAAACCAATTTCTAAATCATCATTTTCTTTTCAAATCAAATCCCACCAGTAAATCATTTTCATTAAAACGATTCAATTATGGTTGCATAAATAAATCGAGTCTCACCTATCGATGAGCTCAAAAACCCATTGGGAGAAATTTACATAAATCATCCTTTAATTTTATTAAAAATATATATACATATACTCTATGTAATACCCGTTCTAAATTATTGTTTCTCTTAGTTCGTCCGGCATGCATCATTTAGTAGGAAATCATGGAAAATATAGTTTAAGCCTTGCTTAAGTTATGAATAGGACATAAATGGAATTAAATAAATTGTTGAAGAATTAGTAGTAAAATTAGAAGTTTAGACATAATTTACAAAAAATTGACAGAGAATTTTAAAATTCCACTGCCAATGGAATAAAAGGAAATTATCTGAAGAATAAAAATATACACTGAAAATTTTATTACACTGACTTAGGATATAAATGGAATTTCAGTGATTGTTGGAGGGTAAAATGGTAATTGGAAGTGAGATTTTATTTTTAAGGACTTAACCATCTAGTGACAAGTGTCATAAGCTTAGGAATGGATGGCTAGGATTTAAGCAAAATTCCATCATCTTTTTCAACACAAAATCCGGATATGACTAAATAAAAGCCTAGAAAATTGTAGAAAATTGGCAAACCACCATTGTTGTCTTCAACCTTGAGATATTCCACCATTGATGAAAGCTTACAACCTTCCACCATAAGCCTAAAGTCCAAAATTCTCCAAACAAGCCTACCAAAATTTCCTACCAAATTAAACCTCTTGTTTAGCCCATTAATAATCCTAAACCGATTTTGGAAAATCTAAGCTAGTGTGGGAGAAAATTTGATTTGAAGTTCTAGGGTTCTTGGTGGATTTTCATAAATCCAAGGTAAGTATGCCTAATTTTGATCTTAGAATGTAGATTATGGCATGCTAAACATGAATATAATGTCAATTTAACTTAAAATTCCTTGTAGAAGTGTGAATCTAGAAAATTAGAAAAGTTATGGAGCATTTTTGAATTTAAGATTTCTATGCCAAATTGGATTCATGGAACCTTAGGATTAAAATATGATGTTTATGGAACCTTACTAAACTAGGAAATGTCATTAAAATACAAGAAATGGAAATTTTAATTTTTCAATCATTTATGATGAAATTTACATGAAAAATGGCATTTTTGTAATTTTGGAATTTAAATTAAAATGTAGTTATTTTGGAGTAATTTTAATGTGATAATATTAATGAAAAATGTTGGAAAAGAAAAATATGGAATTTGGGTGAAATTTGAACAATGGCCGAAAGTTACAATGTGTTATGGCCATGGGAAAATTTTCAACTAGTTATGGAATAAACATGAATTTGAAAAAATAAATAAATAAATAAATAATTAGTTAGAAGAATATTAGTAAAAGTAGAGATTAGTAGTAGACTACTAAATAAGTGCATGGCATGCATGGCATTGCATGTAGACTAAGCTTTAGTCCAATTTAGCAATGGTTTGGAAAACTAAATAAATTTATGGAAATTAGGAGTGCCTGCGCCAACAAGGGACAAGGAATCGGGTGAGGACGCCCATGAGTAGCGAGGATCTCACTGTGAGTGGATAATTAATTTCTAAACCTTTATCTTTTACTGTTTGTTGAATATGGATTTATTGAATTCCATGGTTTATGCTATGTGTGTGTAATGATGAGAAATAAAATGGCCCATGGAGTGTGATGGCAATTTATGAAATTGGTTTTGGAAAATATTTTATGGAAATGGTTTTGAAACAAATTTCTAATTTTGCTTTTGAGATCATTAGAAAAGGTTTTATATAGTTTTAAAATATGCCACTTTATGGAAATAAAATCAAAGGGTTTATAAGCCATCACGACTCCATAAGATATTACTATACGGCGGTCTCCTTGGGAGGAAAAATTGTTACTGCAGTAGCCAAGTAGCCACGGACCGCCTTTAGAGGGGCGTGGTGATTGTGGACTTACCTTGATGGGAGGAGCGGAGGGAAACCCGCAAGGTGCTTTGAGTTCATCCTGTGGCACCACCGTTCAGGATGGAACTCAATACTCGGTTGTCGGCCTCGGCCAAGGCGACAACTCGAGTAAGGAGTTGACGGATGAACTAGATAATACATGGGCCAAAGTTTATGAGATTTTGCTTTAAGTATAGTTATGCTCATGATGTTAAATTTTTATTGCCTTGTTACAATTATCGGTTTTCATATTACTGTTTTATATGGTATCCACTCACTGGTTAACTCTGTTACTCACCCGTTTTTTTAATAAAATATTTTTCAGGCTGTAGATACCAACCGAGCTCGTAGGTATGTTGTGGTGGGAAAACTGCTAGGTTTTTTGCTCAGGTTTGACCGAGGGTGCAAAAGTCAATTTTTTGTACTATTTTTTAAAAATTCGTGTAGGACCCACCGAGTAAGTAAATGTCAGTTTAAATAGCTACTTCACCGCTTTAGTGTGTCTAAGAATATTCGAAACTGTTACCGTATTTTTTGGAGTCTTGTAGCTTGGTTTAAAAATATACGGAAAAAATATGTCGAATATGTAATGGCATTTTCGTAAATATCTTGAAGTTTTAGTGCTTCGTGTTTACATGAATTTTTACGCCATGACAGTCCGATATTCTACCTGTTTTGAATTGCCTACATGTTAGTTAAGTGTTCTAATAAATGAACTGGATGAAAACTGTATGAAAGAAAAATCATCAAAATGACCGTTTTAGCCTTGCTACTTCCGAGATGTGCATTTTCGAGATTTGCGGCGATTGTCATGTGCTCGATTAAGGTGTCAGGGCGTGACACTCTATGTCTTAATCTCCCAACGTTTGCCATTCATCATCAGAATGACTACAAGTGCTCCTAGTGTGTCACCCTTCGTGCCTCATAGTCCTAGATGGATGCACTTGTGCCTCCCTAATGAAGCATCCATAAGCCATCAATAGCTAGCACAACTTGCACCTCATGGGCAATCTTTCATGGACTAGTATCATACCTTAATCGGGCAAGTCACACATGGACCATAATTACATCACGATTAGGTTCAAATGTAAAAATCAAAATACCTTGATCGGACAAGCCACCGACGGACTCTCATCACTCCTCGATCGATTTTTCATAAAATCATATAACACATTTATACCTCATATACATGTGATATTTTTCCCGCCCACATAAAAGTGTATGCATGTGTAGTGGTATGTCATACCCCAAAATGTATAAAACATTTAATTTAAAATAAATAAAAACATTTTTCATCAATGTCACTAAACATTGAGGCCAAACCACTTATAGATTGGGAGAGTAGTATACTCGCACACTATCCCAATTGCACAGCAGGAGCCCTTGTCGCAGTCCATCATCGGTGCCCCTAATTTTGCAATTAAATCTCATTAAAATCATTTTCAAAATTCATATATTCGATCAATGACTCAAAATAGCCTACATAGGCTCCTAATATGTTCGAAAATGGCTTTAGACTAAGTCAAGATTGAAAATGATCAAAATCGGGAAAAGTCAACAAAAGTCAGCTGATCCACTTTGAACGGTCAACACCATAACTCTCTCATTCTAGCTCCAATTCACTTGATGCTTTAAACTAAATGAAAGCTTATTAAGTCAACTACAACTTCTTACTTTATGACTTAACTCAGTTCAACCTTTTTCTATTTTAAATCTAGCTCGCAATTTAGTATTGCCTGAAAACTAACAATTTTGGCGACACATGTTAGGATCAAAATTAAGGGAAGGATATTTCTACAAAATTATAGAGGGCTAAAAAAAATTTAAAAAAGATGAAATCCACCTAGCCAATCCATTGCTGGATCATTCTTGATCCGTCGATGGATCAATCGACCAATCTGGGATTTCCATTCCCAGGCCAATCCGTCGACGAATTGGACCTTATCCATTGACAGATCCGTCGGATTCTGCCGGCTACGACGGCCCTTTTTTCACACCACGATCCGAAGATCGAGATTGTGACAATCGTTGTGTGCCACAAATTGTGAACGGTGCACTTTGCCCATAATTTGAAGCTCGCAAGGCTTATAGCATCTCGAACCTATTTAGTAAATCAATTATAATTTGTCGTGCAAGATGGAAAATAAAATTCTAAAATTTTCATACAGTGCAAAGCTTGAATGAAATAGTCATTTTATAAAGTCCACACATCCAAGTATACTTATACATGTATATCAAAAGTAGTACAAGTTGAAAAACTCTTCTTAACTATTGTTATAAACAAAACATAGGTGACTTCTACATATTACAAAACAGTCTTTTAAATTGAAAATTGTAAACAAATGAAAATTTAGAAGTAGTTCGAACTATGCCAGTGGATCCAACAATAAGAGTATATAAGTCATACAAACTTATGAAGGGAAGTCCCGAGTTGAGTCTTGATGTCTAGCGATTTACCCTTTATGCACTATTTACTGTACTAAAAATAGATTAAAAAAATGGGGTGAGCATATCGATTATAGTCAGTGAGTGGAACAAGACCAATTTTTTAAAAAATGATGTAATAATATATATTCTGAAGTTATGAGCTAGAAATGTTCAACAACTCATAAAAATATTTAATTGCCGCCTTGTCCGTACGTAAATACTCTTATTCCAAAAAAAGAGAACATTTAGGTCAAAAACTCAAAAATCCGTAACTTAGTAGTGAATGAAAATTAGTAGTAAAACTATGAAAAATTAATTTTATTTTATTTTGGGCTTGCCAAGCCTATTTTAAACAAATAAAATAAAGCACATAAATTCTTAGAAATTGGAAGTCTATATATATCTAACATTTCATAAAGTAGTTCGATTATTTTAAGAATCCACAATTTGAGATTTAGTGAAAGTAAACAAAAATTTTCAAAATGATTTATTTCCTCATTTGGGCTTGCCAAAAACCATACCCAAACCAACACCCGGTTGGAATAAGGCTTGAGCCAGCCGAGGAAAATTTTATAGTTTTCTTTAACTCATTAGAATGCCTATCCTCGATGTTGGCGTCGGCCTTTACCACGGTTGGCATGTGGCTATGTCTATTGTACTCCCACAGAGACCAAATAATCGCAACAATAGTTCGTGCAATAAGTCCCTTCTACCACCATCCCATATGGGAGTCAACTGCTTACTCACACTCCCTCCACAAGGTCGAACCGTGAGAAGCACCATTGCAGTGACTAACCATTCATCCACCAAAATCAGGATAACAAATATGTATCATTCGATCAAATGGCCTAACATAAAATCATAACATAAAAATGTTAAAATCTAGTTATATATCATTCGGCAACCTAGCCCGCAACCTGGCCCATCATCGGAATCAAATTCAATTGTACTAAGTTTAATCAAATTTATCACACATATATACATTTGATTACTAAAAATTATGAAATAAATCCATTCACCTCAAGATCATCAAGATTCAAAGTTTATAAGAAAATATCATGTATCATAAATCAAGTTTAAGCTCAATGAAGTCAAACCTTTTACGATAGAAAACCATTTCAACTAGTAAAGTATTTGTAACGCCTAGTCTTCAATTACCCCTAGTTTGGAACCATAGACTATTGTAATGAAGGTTTTTGCCCTTCGTATGTGTGTAGATGTGTTCTTAGTGGAAATAAGAACAATTCCTACCTAGTGAAAATTTTCCATTTTGAAGAATTAGACTTCTAAACATCTTGGACAAACTTTGACATATGAAGCAAAAGTCAACCTTTTCGAAAATTCCGTACATTCTATATAGGGTATATTTGACTTTTCAAACCACCCAGTTGTCTTCTTTAGTGTGTCTGAGAATATTCGAAACTATCACGTTAACTTTTTGAACATTCTAAGTTGGAGAAAAAAATTATAGAAAAGAATGTTGCAATGCCCGAGGCATTCTCGTAAATATTAGTAAATTTACCAATTGAAATTTTCTTCATTGAAAATGATTTTTCCTACAGTATTGGAGAACTCAACACTGCTATACACTATTGAAACTTGAAAATTGCCTGGTTGGTATATAAAAATCTAATGTATAATTACTATTTTACTGTTAAAAACTTAACAATGTATTATAACTCCCTAGAGTGCATTCCCTTAGATAGTTAAATTGGATAGTTATTTTGACTAGTTGACTTTCCTTTTCATGGAGTGACCTAGTTTCAAATTAATTTAATAAAATTCCTAGTTTAATAATTTCTTTATGGGACCTAATGGTAATTTATAAATTTTATAAAGGGTATTTTTGTTAACCACAAAGGGTCTTGATTTTTCTAGAGAAATCAAGGTTCTTCAAGCAAGAATTTTTTGCTTTCTTCACCATTTTTCCACCAAGTTCTACGTTTCTCCAAACAATTCTTCAACCTATAAATTCATCTTCTTCTCCATTTTTCTTCCACCAACACCAAACTTGTTCCTATTGTTTCAACTTCCAAATTCACTCTTCTCTCCAAATCCTCCCGTCAAACTTTTCTAACCAAGAAAATCTTCATTAAACCTACAAACTAAATACGTCATCAAAAAATTTCAAGGGTTAACTTTCAAGATTTTTCAAGCAAATTTAATATCATTTCTTCAAGGATTTCAAGGAAATTTCTTCCCTTTTCTCTCTCTACTTCCGTCTAGGTACGTAAATTCTCTTTAAAAGCTTTTGTTTTATAAGTTTTTTTTCATAAAAATTCATGCATATTAATATAATTGAAACCTAAAAGACCTAGGATATTTTTATTTCATAAAGCTAGGATGTAAATTGGTAATTTATATTCTTAGATGCTTAATTAAAACAAGGAATACTTAAATTGATGAAAAGACTTCTTAAATGAGGTCAATATCTAGTTAGGTGAAATTATGTAATAAGATGTCATCCTAGAGAAAGTATAGTATCTTTTTAACGAACACTAACATTTTATTTTATAAATAATAATTTGATAGGATTAGAAAGAAATATTGACACACCCGGAGCTAATACAACTTTTCTCTACTAACGGAATAGTGTAGGTGGCATATTAACTCGAACAATACGCTAGTTCAGATGTGTCTGATTATGAAGAGAAGTGGAAATTAGCATAAGACGGAGTTGGAAGAAGAGACAAGTAACCATGCATGGAAACACTAACTACACTTTCTTCAAGTCCATAGCCAATGGATTGGATATCCATTGGTGTAGAAGTCGATGGATTAGGCCAAGGATCAAGATTATGGGAGGTTAAAAAGAGGGGAGAAAGTACCGCCCGGGGTCCTAGTAGGCCCGGTGTCGGGCTTGCCTATAAATAGAGGGAGTTAAGCTCTCGCCCCCCCCCCCTCATTTTCTCTTCTCCCTCTCTTCCACTCATCCCTTTTGTTCTCTCGGAGCCATTTCAGACTTTCGGTCAATCTGGACAAACCGAAGGACAAACCAAGGGTTCCGGATAATAAAGTGCGATGATACTTCAGGGGTTAAGCTGAGTGGATCTTTTGGGAGTATATGAACCTCCCAGCACTGTGAGTGGCTTAGATTTCATTGCTTAGCCACTAGGGTAAAATGGTTTTAAAAGTTAAAATGTTTTTCAAAGGTTTTGGGACATGGGGAATCCACCACACATACACGTACTTATCCGGTGATATACCCACGTAGAGAGTGGGACATTTATGAAGAAAATATAAAGGTTTATGTTCGCGTGTTTATGTTTATATGTTTTACATATATATATATATATATATGATATTTGATGATGATGAGAGGCGAAATAAGCGATTGAGTGGATCTCGGTGCTCCGATGAAAAGGAGTGAGTGGACCGAGCGAGACATGCATGCAACTAAGAAGCCGTGGACCACCTTCAGAGGGGCACGGTGAGTTAGGAGACCCCGGGTCAGAGAGGAGCGTAGGATAACTCGCCAGGGCTATCATAGCTGTGTTCCATTCATAGTGACTAGCACCACCGAGGAAACAAGCTAGAGAAAGAAAAGTATGAAAATGAATAAGAGAAAAGAGATAGCCCTTGGTGCAGTAAGGCATACGACCGAATGGTCGAGGCTTCAGTATGTTTAAGGCCAGCCCATTTTAGAGAGAAATATATATATATTTATTTAAATGGTTTTAAATTAAATTCTCGTCTGGAGAATTTGAAAAAAGGTTTTGAAAATAAAAACATTTATTTTATAATTATATTTTGTATTACCCATGTTTTCCCTAACCCCTGATGAAGATTCACTGAACCTCTACCACTCACCTGTAGCCAACATTGTTGGATGTAGATCCATGTATGAGGATAGCAGATAGATCAGAGGCTCACTAGGAGGCATTGGTGGCTTAGGAGTAATAGTTTAGCTGCGTAGGCATTCTTATAAATAAAACTACTGGTACTTCTTTTATAGTAAATTATTTTATTAAATGATTTCTAATTAAAATTTTAGTAACTGTTTTGTAGCGAAGATACTCAATTCATGCCTTGTAGTGCTTCAGGTGCGTGACCAGTTAGCATGTATTTCGAGGTAGTGCAACGGTTGCCAAATGACTGACCTTCCGAGTCGGGATGTGACAATTTGATTCGTATCAGAGTTGGACGAGATATGTGATATCTCAGACAACTCTCCAAGATAGCCTATTTAGAGACACACCAGTGAAGAAAACTGGTTCGACGTCCAACCTTTAAGGTAGTGGACATCGAGACTCACTAGTGAAGAAGCAAGTTTGACACCTAAACCAACTTGAATACGATTTCCCCCATTCTTTACACTTGTCATGTATAAGATTTTAGAGGAAGCGAAGCAACAAGAGTGTTACAAGGAGCTAAGGTGGACCAGACGCGTATGAGAATTTAACCAACTTCTCTCGCTCTCTACACCATTAGTGTGTATATTAGGAGAGAGAGTCGGGTTAGAAGAAATGAAGACAATGAGATATGAGACCATGGAGGACGAGGTTGAAAGAACCTCAGGAAGTGGGACAAAGCATCCGAGCAAAAAGAATGAAGGAACTGAGAGGACTTTGCCGAGTGGCAAGCAGAAGGATGAAAAGTGAAGCCAAAAAGGAGCTAACCAAGTGTAGAGGTCGAAGAAGGACCCTCACAATGTGAATCAACTCATTTCACTCTCTACACCAATCACGTGTAGCCCTTGAGAGAAAGTTCAAAAAGGAAAGGTGAAGTAAAGGGATCGATAATGAGTCCACATGGGACAACTCAACCCCTCTCTCCTAAATTCTACACCACTTCTGTGTAGACTCTAAGAGAAAGCACAACAAAGGAGAATCGACTTTCCTCAATTCTACACCATTTGTGTGTAGGTTGCTAAGAGAAAGTGCGGTGGAGGTGGAATGAAATAGAGGCCACCCCAGAGTCACGAGGATTGGAGCTCGAGGACTTCGAGACATAAAACAAATGACCACAGAGGTGGACGATGGAGGCGGAACACCTCAGGAAGAGGATAGCTTGAACCTCTCCAACAAACCAACCAGACACCTTCCATTTTCTACACTGTCTGTGTGTAGATTTTGGGAAAGGGTCAATCAAGGAGGATCAACCAAGGATTCGAAAGAGATTGAGTGAGCCCGAGATCAGGAAAAGTGAATTAAGGAAGAGTCACTCATGGATGTGACAAGGATTGATAAGAGGAAACCCTAAAGGACTCGAGAATGGCAAATGGATAGTAAGAAAGAAGAATAAGAGTGAAGCCATTCTTGAGAAAGGATGAGAAGGAAGAAAGCAAAGATGATAAGACGGAGAATGAGAAATGGAAAAAAACCTCATATCCGTATGAAGGATGCATAGTGGATCCCTCACTGTGAATTCAGCCTTTGGATCATAGTGCTAAAAGAAACTAAAGAGCAGAATGAGAAGAGAATAGTGTTGAAAAGAATGAAAAGAGATCTCATCCATATGATCGACGAATAGTAGATTTATTACTACTTGTATTACCATTGGATACAAATGCTAAGAGAAGATAGTAGAGAAAAGGAGTGGAGATGGAGGAAATTGACACACCCGGACCTAGTCCGCACGTGTCAAGTAGAAAATTTGTGTATAATTGTATGGCCAAGAAACCAAATTAGATTTTCTATAGATGTTTTGAACTTCCTTTAGCTCAATTCTGAGCCTAGGGGCCTAAAATTTTATCCAGAGTCGGTGGGGCCCTTGGGCATGAAGACCTAGGTAAGAAGGCTGGATTGACCAAAAGTCAACACATGGTCGGGTTGACCAAAAGTCAACCTAACCATTTTAAAGTGGTGGTCGGTCATATTTGCCCATTTCTTCTTCTTCTTCAAAATCTCTCAAATTCCTTTAAAATTCAGCCTTCAATCCTTCCCTAAATTCTTTATCTAACACCATAAACAACTCCTCCAGCTTCATCAAGGATTAAAAACATCAAATTCGTCAAGATATTTCTAGTTTTCAAAATCTGTCAAACTGGCGACAAATTGTTCTTTAGCTCATAACTTTCTGTCCAACAGTAGGAATTGTCTGAGATTTTGGTATGTTGTTTTAGATGCATCAAGCTTTAATTTGATAGCTTATACACATGATTTCTTGGTCTGAGTTGAAAGTTATGCTAAATCGAAGTTGGATTTTCGTTACTACCCAGAAATTTCTGCACCTTGATGTTTTGATTCAAATCTCTTGCAAAATTCGCTATTTAATTCCCTTTTTTTTGCTAAGGCTTCTGAGATTAAGTGTCTGAGATTACTTGTTTCAATTCTCATGCAATTTGGTGGAGAATTGAAAAAGAATTGAACTTGGAAAGGTCGGCTTGTTGAAGATCAAGTTCAACCCGTTTCTATTTGGATCCGGGTTGGATGCACCTAATTGGGAGCACTCCTAATTCGGGTCCTAAGGGGTAAAATTGTCATTTTGTAGCCCTAGGTCCCAATTAACTCCAGTTAGCTTCAATTAAATTTACGGACTTGTCCATTTTTACTACGAGACCTTAGAAACTCTAATTACATCTTGCCTTGGTGTTTAATTGCTAGCCAAATGCCTTTATTTATTTAAATTAGATTTTAATTTGATTATTAGGTACATAATTGTACGGGATCGGACCTATAGCATTTGAGCTAGGGCATTCGAGGGGCAATTTGGGAGTATACAACTCTCCTTCACTTGTGGGTGGCTTGGATTATAGTGGTCGACCATTGAGGGTCAACCATTTTCTAATTACTTTATAAATTGCTTTGTTAAATTGTTTATAACGTTTTGGGGTATGAAATGTCCACCCTCACACACAAATTTTATAAAGGATTTAAAGGGTGGGAATTTCAAAAGACTTTATAAATTGTTATTATTATGATTACTAGGGGTACGATGCCCCTGGGAGATGAGTGATTGAGTGGGTTCGTCGGTGCTCCAATTACGCGGGAGCGTGGACCGAGTTTGAGAGCATGCATGAGCCTCAGCCGTGGACCAACTATCGAGGGGCACGGTGAGTAGAGACCCTAGAAGAGGCGCGTAGGGAAGCTCGCCAGGACTCCAGTTGTTGTGTTCTACCACAGCAAGGCTAATGTCAAGGGAACGGGCCAAAGAGTAAAGATAAAGGATTTGAATTATGAGATAGCCCTTGATGGCCCAGCAGGGCACCTAAGTGCATAGGTGTTCCTTTGGGACGATTTCAGAAGCCAACCCATCTATGAATATTATATTTGATAACTGTTTTACTATGGGATTTAATATGATTTTACTAAATGATTTAGTAAATGATTTTTGGATTATTTCATATCCCCAGCCTAAAGTGATCGGTCATTATAACCGGGTCTCTCACTGGGTACATATAAATTTGTACTCACACTATTCACTTTTGTTGCCAGGTCATCAGGTTACGAACGACAGGTGTCTAGGTGGTCAGTAATCCCAGTATACCACTGAGGACACGATTTTATATGTGCCACCCTTTTTCCTTGTGAATCTAGGCTCGGAATAGTAGTGCACGTTGTTATATTATATCTTTTTCCGCTACATGTTTGCACCGTAAAACATGCCACTTACACTTTATAAATATTTTAAATAATCTTTTGTATATTATTTCTTATATGTTTTCATATATTGCTCGTATACCCCTTATTTTATGCCTTGTGCCATCTTGGATCGCTCGCCTGATGAGGCACTCATCTTGAGGTGGTACGGCGGTTGTCACATGGCAGGGCCTGCGGGTCGAGGTGTGATAATTTGATTGGTATCAAAGCAAATTTTAAAATATACGTTATATCTAATTATACCTAGCCACGGAGTTCACATAGTTTTGAGATTTATGATTTTGGGATTATAGTTAAGGGGTAGAGATATTTTCGTCTTCTGACCTAGATTTATGTAGTGTTACGCCATGCCCCGTAGAAGAAAGAATATTCGTGATCCTTCCGTACCTATTACTTATCCCCCAATACCTAGGCGGAGAGGTCGGCCACGTAAGCAACCTGACGCACAGCCTAGCGTAAACTCGGAGACCACAGTGATCCCGGATGAGTCTATTCCACCTATCCCACCCATTGATGAGACGCATTATCAGGGTTTTCACACTGAGGTTCCACCTCCCCCACCTTTGACGACTGCCACGCCGGTGCAGTACACTCCCGCTGATCTTGAGCGGATGTTCAACTGTTGGGCCAGTAGATTTGTTTCAACACAGATGGCCACGGTGTGTACCCACCTACCGCCACTATGCCACCCGTACATCCGTTGCTGCCGATGCCGACACCGACACCGCCGAACTTTTAGTCGAGCAGTGCAATGAGCACTTCTGCGAGTGCCACTTTTCCAAAGAATCACTTGGTGAGGTTCCTTTCAATCATGAAGGGACTAGACACCCCAAAGCTCTTTGACACATCTGCCAAAGCAGCGTGAGATTGGCTGCATTTCGTTACCAAGAACATGGAGGGTCTGGGCATGACCTCTGAGGAGCTAGTGAGCGTGGTTACCCGATATCTTCAGGGGCAGCCACTGAGTTGGTGGACCAACCTTGAGAGCCGAGCCACCGGACCAGTGACATGGAGATGTTCGTTACTGAGTTTCGACGGAGATTTTTATCTGAGGATATGGCGATGAGGCGATACAGCGAGTTCTTTCGACTGTAGCAAGGTGTTAGGTCTATTGAGCAGTATGAGACGGAGTTGCGGAGACTTTCACATCATCTTCTGTCCATCATCAAGGAGGCCCTTTGTCTTCAATTTTTCAACGACCTTTGGTGGGAGATTATACAGTTCATGGCACCTACTTCCGGAGCTACCTTTGAGCAGTGTCGACAAAATGCATTATGGGCTGAGACTATGATTGCTCAATGTCGGCCAGGAGGATCGAGTTCGAACGGTCAACGATCTTCCGACGTACCGATGGACCTAGTGCCGAGATAGACTAAGAACACATATTCCTACTGTGGGATATCTAGTGGTAGTAAAGCCGAGTCCCCAGCACCACAGATGTCACTTTCTCTGCCACCGCCTCCATCTGGTGGTCGAGGGAAAGGGAAGTTGGGATTTGGGTCCATGGTCAGAGGATGGTTCGGAAAGAAGAGAGAAGAGTCTGGACCACGGTGTCCAATTTGCAGTCGCTTTCATTCTGGTCTGTGCAGGGCTGGACTCCGGTGTTTTCAGTGCAAAGGTATGGGTCACCTGTCGTACACGTGTCCATCTACCACCTCTGCAAATCGCAGACAGAGTTTTGGCTAATTTCCAACTAGACCGAGCAGTTATAGAGGTTTCTGTCCTTTCCAGCCAGCACGACATTCCTACGCCGCCCCCTCTTCTTTTTAGCAGCATTCGGGTGTTGGTAGCAGTTCCACGCCTCTGAGGCGACCTCCTTAGTAGTAGCAGCATACTCAGGTTTATGCCATATCAGAAAAGGACGCTGACGCTCGTCTTGATGTAGTCTCTGATAAATATATATTTAAATATTCACGAACTATTATTTTTTACAAATAATGATATCATCGCGCTCGTAACTGATTGTCGAGCAAAAGTAACTGCTTTAGAAAATATTTTGGACGTTAGGCGTGGTAGTTATTTTCGATCAACCAGCGTATGTGATTATGGACAATGGAGCTGCTTTGTCCTACGTTAATACCAAGTTTGCTATGCATGCGAATAGACCGTTATCACCCTTGGGGTACGAGTTATTGGTGAATACACCTTTAGGCTAGAGGATGGTTCGAAATACGGTGTACAGAGGACATGCAGTGAAGCTGGAAAACCTTATTTTCGAAGCAGACTTGATTCTACTACAAATGTTCGACTTCGATGCCATTTTAGGGATGGATTGGCTCGGGAAACATCGTGCTCAGATTTACTGTGAACACCATTTGGTGAGGATTCCACGACCCGACGGCAGCATGATCAACTTCTACAACGACCGCAGAAGCACACCGAACATCATCTTCGCCATCAAAGCAAGTAAGCTACTACTTAAAGGGTATAAAGTTGTGTTAGCCCATGTAGTAGACAATTCAGCGGAGAGCCTAACATTGAAGATATTCTGATAGTTAATGAGTTTCCGGATGTCTTCCCCAATGAATTACCTAATTTGCTGCCCAAGAGATACTTTGACTTTCCTATTGAAGTCTATCTCGGTACGGATCCAATTTTTATGGCTCTATATCGAATGGCACCCACTGAACTTGTTGAATTGAAGAAACAACTCGCCGAATTATTGGATAAAGGGTTCATTCGGCCGAGTACTTCACCTTGGGGAGCCCCAGTTTTGTTTGTAAGGAAGAAAGACGGTTCCATGTGACTCTGCATCGACTACCGCAAGTTGAACGTAGTAACCATGAAGAATAGATACCCATTGCCTCGCATTGACTATCTGTTCGACCAGCTTCGAGGTGCCGGAGTATTTTCTAAGATTGACTTGCGATCGGGCTACCATCAGTTGAAGATACGATAGGAAGATATCTACAAGTCTGCCTTTTGTACCAGATACGGACATTACGATTTCTTTGTGATGTCGTTTGCACTTACCAACTCTCTGCGGCATTCATGGACCTAATGAATCGTATATTCCATCCGTATCTAGACCGATTTGTCATCATTTTCATTGATGACATATTGGTTTATTCAAGAAACCGGCGAGAGCACATGAACCATCTTTGCTTAGTGCTACAAACTATCCAAGAGCACCAGTTGTATGCCAAGCTCTTCAAGTGTCAATTTTGGTTGCAGCAAGTTGGATTCCTTGGACATGTCATGTCTAGGGATGGTATATTTGTGGATTTAAGCAAGATCGAGGCAATCACCAATTGGAAATGTCCCTCAAATCCCACTGAGATTCGAAGCTTCTTGGGATTAGCTGGGTATTATCAGAAATTCGTGGATGGATTCTCCGTAATTGCTGCACCATTAACTAAACTAACCCGCAAGAATACCAAATTTATTTTGTCAAAGGAATGCGAAGAGAGTTTCGAGAAGCTGAAGGACAGGTTGACAACAGCACCTGTACTTGCCCTACCAATAAGCGGCAAGGAGTTCACTGTGTATACCGACGCGTCATATGACGAACTTGGATGCGTGTTGATGCAAGATGAATGAGTAATTGTGTACGCTTCTCGTCAGTTGAAACCGAACAAGGTCAAATATCCAGTACATGACTTGGAGCTTGCAGCCATAGTCTTCGCCTTGAAGATTTGGCGCCACCATTTGTATGGTGAAACTTGTCGCATCTACACCAATCACAAGAGCCTCGAGCACTTCATGAGTCAGCGTGATTTGAATATGTGGCAAAGGCGATGGCTAGATCTCATCAAGGATTACAATCTAGTAATCGACTATCATCCCGACAAGGCGAACGTTGTTGCTGATGCTTTAAGCCAAAATGCAGTTACTTCGTTGGCCACAATCAGAGACGTCCACTTGCCAGAGTTGGTGGAGCTAAGGTCAAATGGAACCAGATTGGCTTACAATTACCACGATGGTACATTGAATGCCTAGATTCAAGCTAGGCCAATGCCAGACGATTGAATTCGCGATCTCTAGACTTCTGATGTGAGGTTGCAGCAGGAGCTTCAGAAGTTGCAGTTGGATGAACCGTCAGAGTTTTCAGTTAGTAGTGATGGAATTCTACTATTTCGGAGTCGAATTTACATGTCGCACAACCTTGACCTTAAAGGCACCATTCTTCAGCAAGCTAATTTTTCTCCATTTGTCATGCACCCAGGCAGCACCAAGATGAATCGATCCATCAAGGATCATTATTGTTGGCTTGGAACGAAGAGAGAAGTTGCTGAATTCGTGGCGAGATGCTTGACGTGCCAGCAAGTGAAAGCGAAACGTCGAAAACCTTTTGGGATGCTTTGACCTCTTCAAATTCCCGAATGGAAGTGGGAACACATTACCATGGATTACGTGACTAGTTTTCTGTGTTAGATGTGGGATTGATGCTGTATGGGTGATTGTCGACCGACTCACCAAGTCAGCACACTTTCTCCCAGTAAACATGAGGAGGAGTGTAAACCAATTAGCGCAACTTTACATGAATGAAGTAGTTAGACTCCATGGAGTCCCAGCTTCCATAGTTTTGGATCGAGATCCGAGTTTTACTTCACAGTTTTGGAACAGCTTTCAGCAAGCGATAGGAACTCAACTTCATTTTAGTACCGTTTTCCATAGACTAACGGTCAGTCGGAACGTACCATCCAAATATTGGAAGACATGCTACGGGCATGTGCGCTTGAGTTTACTGGTGGATGGGACGCATACCTAACGTCAGTGGAGTTTGCCTACAACAACAGCTACCAATCTAGTATTGGTATGGCTCTGTAAGAAGCCCTGTACGAAAAAAAGTGTAGGACCTCGTTGTATTGGGATGAGGTGGGCGAGAACCGAATCTTCGATAAGGCAGAGATTGAACTCACCACTAAGAAGGTGAAGTTCATCCGATAGCGACTTCAGGTAGCCCAAGATCGAGATCGAATGTGTCAAGTAGTCCGCACGTGTCAAGTAGTAAATTTGTGTATAATTGTATGGCCAAGAAACCAAATTAGATTTTCCATAGATGTTTTGAACTTCCTTTAGCTCAATTCAGAGCCTAGGGGCCTAAAATTTTATCCGGAGGTGGTGGGGCCTGTAGACACTTATTTTTAACCTTAGTTAATTAATTAATTGATTGATTAATTAATTGGTCATCAATAAATTTTTATTTGCTATCTCCTTTAGCTCTTTTTTATTATCTTGTAGGAAATTTTGAACCGAGACCAAGGAGCTAAGATCGAGTCAACTCAATTTCCTCGCGAGTCAAGGGCTAACCGAGTCAACTCGGTTATGATGCAAAATATATATATTTACATGTGTATGTTTATAAGTATATGTATATCTATAAGTATATATATATATGTTTATATATATATATTTATATACATATTTATATACATATAGATATGTGCATATATATACACACATATATATATATATGTATCAAAAGCCAAGTAAAAAGGGGACCACTACCATGCAAAATAAAAGAAAAGGCCATGCTCCCATACAAGTCATGCAACCCTTCCCTCATTTTTGGCTCGGGTGAGTCATGACTCGGCGATGCTCGCATGGCAACAACAAGCAGCCACACCGCCATCACAGCAGCAGCAGCAGCAGCAGTTGCTCCACATGTCATGATAGCCCTCTCAAGCTGCTGCCCAGATCAGTCTTTTACAGCAACAATGGCTTTTCCTGGCTACAACAACGGCTGCAACAACAAACAACACAGAAACACACACATACAGTAGAAGAGAAAAAAGGCTTGTCTTCAAGGCATTACTTGTGAGATGAAAATGTCGAAGGAAGTGAGTGAAGAAGGACAGGGCCACAAGGACTATGTGGACCCTCCACCGGCACCGTTGTTTGATGCAGCTGAGCTCAAGCTCTGGTCTTTTTACAGAGTCCTCATAGCTGAAATCATAGCCACCTTGCTTTTCCTCTATATTACTGTAGCCACCGTGATTGGCCACAAGAAACAAAATGATCCATGTGGCGGAGTTGGTCTCTTGGGTATTGCATGGGCTTTTGGTGGCATGATCTTTATTCTTGTTTACTGCACAGCCGGTATATCAGGTGGACACATTAACCCCGCAGTGACCTTTGGGTTGTTTTTGGCCCGTAAGGTGTCTCTGATCAGGGCTGTTGCTTACATGGTAGCTCTGTGCTTGGGTGCTATCTGCGGAGTTGGGTTGGTTAAGGCTTTCTTGAAGCACGAGTACAATAGCCTTGGTGGTGGTGCTAATACCGTGGCTCATGGCTATAACAAGGGAACTGCTTTGGGTGCTGAGATTATTGGCACTTTCGTGCTTGTCTACACCGTGTTCTCGGCCACTGACCCTAAGAGGAGCACCCGTGACTCCCACGTCCCTATTTTGGCTCCCCTTCCTATTGGGTTCACTGTTTTCATGGTTCACTTGGCTACCATCCCAATTACTGGCACTGATATCAACCCTGTGAGGAGTTTCGGTGCTACCATTATCTACAACAACCAGAAAGCCTGGGATAACCATTGGATTTTCTGGGTCGGTCCTTTTGTTGGAGCTCTTGCAACAGCTGCGTACCACCAGTACACCCTTAGAGCTGCAGCTATCAAAGCTTTGGGATCCACGCAGCCACCCCATCATCACTCATCTTCACAGCTCCCTCAACATCATCAAACCCATGTGCCCATAGCCAATAGCAATGCAAAATATGTATACATAATAAAGCCACGGCACCTCCACGCTCCAACCACCATCGCTTCCGTGCTCTCTTCACTATTCTTCTCTTCAAAACCATCGCCTCTACCAGCACTTCCCCCGCTACCCTACTGTCATTTCTCTTTTCAAGCTCTTTGATTTTTTCTCTCCTTCGTTTATCTCTTCCAGACTCTATATTAACAATGGCCAAATCGTTTGCTTGCTTCATTCCCTTGGCTCTCGTAACCAGTAGTGCTCTCGGCCAAGGTCCCAGCTCCGCCCCAACCAAGTCACTGCCCTCTTCTTCTCTAACTCCAGCACCCAAGGCCGCTCCAACCAAGGCTTCCACCACTGCTGCTCCACCGTTAACTTCAACTCCTTCATCTCCAACCCCTGCAACTTCTCCAATGGCTATTCCCAACTCCCTCGTCCCTTTCCACGCCCACCTCACTCTTCGAAGCCAAGAGCATTTCTCTTAGAGCTGCTCCTAACCCCACAAGCTTCATCAACAACAGCCACCATGCATCCACAACATGAACATCAGCAGCAGCAACCTCACCACACTCCCTCGAGAGAGCTAACGACCGTACAAAACAAAAGAAAAACTCAGTCCTTCATGCAAGCCTTTGAGGAATTAAAGAATTAAAGAATTAAAGAATGCGCTCGAGTTCATTAATCCTTGCTGATGGAGATGGACACAACGACCGTTGCTGAAAATAGCTCCCTCAGTCTGGTTAAGCAAGGAGCTGAAGATCGGGTTTCCAAGTCAGTATTTATGGAAAAAAGGCCCATCGTCATAGAACCTTTCTCCAAGAAATACAGGTATCATTCTCTCGTGTCTAAACTCACTCTCAAAGCGCTTAAACGTAGAAGCTAGATGCATGACGATGGCTCGGCAACTTGGTGTTTCGACTCCGAT
Source organism: Microcos paniculata (assembly GCA_030664755.1). Classification (NCBI taxonomy): domain Eukaryota; kingdom Viridiplantae; phylum Streptophyta; class Magnoliopsida; order Malvales; family Malvaceae; genus Microcos; species Microcos paniculata. The sequence goes on from CP131459.1 coordinate 14,531,109, forward strand.
TCCTTACAACGTCAACTCGGTGCCCCACCAACTCCACCAATGCAATCGGTACCTTCGAGATCACCATTTTAAGCTGTGCCTCAGGCTAGATAGCCGGGTCCAGTTTCTCCTTATGGGCCACAGACATGGCCAATGCAGTCCCAGCAGGGAGTCCAAACTCCTCCTATTATGACTGCGCGGCGAGCCATGAATGGAGTCAAGGCCCACACCGATGGCGTACATCCTGCGACGGAGCCTCACTCTGCTAACGACCCTCTCCTCCCTTCTCTCAACTTCTTCAAGCAATCGTGGTTTTTCATCAAGGATCGTCGTCAGTTCAGGCACTCTATGACGTGGTTCAGAGAAGAGGACTACGTGTCTTCCATAGTCTCCAGCCAAACACGTGATTCTCGGCCAGCTAAGGTACCCTTACTAAAACACAGAAATTAAGGGCAACCAATGAGAAAGCCGCCAGCAAAGTAGCCAACCAATGAGCATCTGAGAAACGAAGGGCAAGATAGGGAGCACAAGACAAGAAATATGGGCTATTAGATGAAAAAGAAAGAGAAAGGAGAGCCGTTGATAGAAAGAAAAAAGAGCAGTATAAAAACATATTTCAGCAGTGAAACGAGGAGGAGGACGGCGATTTTTTTCTTCGGTTCTCTGTTTCTTTTCTCTTCTGGGTTTTGGATAGCACTTTTCTTTCTTCTTTTCTTTTTTTTTTCTACTTATTCGAGAGTTGTCTGGAGAAACAAAAGGAAAAAGGCTGTTTGATCTTCAAATTGGAGCCATTCCCTTCTCCCAAAACAAAGACAACCTTTTTTTTTAAAAAAAAGAAACTTTCTTTTCAAATGGAAAACAGAGTAAAATTTCAAGTTTTTTTTTGTAAAGCTCTTTTCTTTTTGAAATGAAACAGCTTTTTCTTTGTTTCAACAGATAATTTGTTACTGACTCCTGTTCATTCGCATACAAAGTTTATTCTTTTGTTTCCTTTTAGCTTATTATCGCAGACTATGAAGCCTCATTTTTCATTATGTGTACCCTGTTTAACTTGAAAGTATGATTTTTGTACATAAAAATGCCATCTTTTTGTTTATATATGGGGTTAATATGTGTTCAACTATGATAGCTTGTTTAAATTCTATTGAGTTTGTTCCCGAGTAAAGTTTCCATCTTTGAATAAAAAGTTTCTTCTTTTAGAAAAAAAACCCCTGTTCTCATATTCTAATGGTGGACTTTTGTCTGTTTGCTCTGTTTGATGCTTAGAAATACCCGTTTTTTCTTCTCCTTGGATCATTATTTGTGGACTCCAAAGTCTTTTACGTGCTTTCAGTAGATCATTAAGCTAAAAGTTCAGTATTTATATGTAAAAATGTCACCTTTTACCTGAATATGTTTGATAACTGGGAGTTATATAAGTTAAAGCCCGACTCTTTGTTTGCTAATTCTGCGAGATGATTATTTTTTATAATGACTCTTCTATATCGATTTTGTTTTACCGTTTGTGATCTGAAATGCTTTGCATCTTCCTTAATAATTTGTTCAACTCGAAATACGGTTTAGATGCATTTAAAAGAAATATCTTTACCTGTTTTATACTCGTTTTTATCCCTTGGTGCTTGATATGCATGTTTCATGATGTTTGTTTTGTTAAAAACCTAATTTTGACTCTAAAGATTGCATCTTTAAACATGTTTAGGTTAAAAATTTTAATTTTGACTGTCAAGTTTACATCTTTTGTCATGCCCCGACCCGCAGGCCCGGCCACTTGACAACCGTCGTACCACCTCGAGATGCGTGCCTCGTCAGGCGGGCAACCAAGATGGCATAAGGCATAAAATAAAAGGGTATACGAGCAATATATGAAAACATACGAGAAATATTATAGAAAATATAATTTAAAAATATTTAAAAAGAAAGTGGCATGTTTTACGATGCAATATGCAGCGGAAAAGTAATATATATATACATATATATGTGGCATGCACTAATATTTAGAGCCAAGATTCACAGGGCAAAAAGGGTGGCACCTACAAAATCGTGTCTTCAGTGAGGTACTGGGATCACTGACCACCGGGACATCCGTCGTCCGAAGCCTGATGACCTGACAATAAAAGTGAATGGAGTGAGTACAATAAACTTGTACCCAGTGAGGGACCCGGTTATAATGACCGATCACCTCAGGCTGGGGATATGAAATAATCCAAAATTAATTTATTAAACCAATTACTAAAGATTATAAGAAGTCCCACACCAAAACAAATATTAAATTAATAATAATATTACTAAATGGGCTGGCTTCTGAAATCGTCCTAAAAGGTACACCCGTGCACTGGCGTACGCGCTGGACCGTCAAGGGTTACTTTATAATTCAATTTACTTTTCTTTACTCACTGGCCCATTCCCTTGACCTTTGCCTTGCTGTGGTGGAACACAGCAAACTGGAGCCCTTGCGAGCTTCCCTTCGCGCTCTCCCAAGGTCTCGTCTCGCCGTGCCCCTCGATAGGCGGTCCACGGTCGAGAATCTTGCATGCTTCTCCAACTCGGTCCACGCTCCCGTAATTTGGAGCCCCGAGGAACCCGCTCAATCTCTCGTATCTCAAGGGCATCGTACCCCAAAGCATTATTAATAATATCAATTTATAAAGTATTTGAAAGTCCCACCCTTTAAATCTTTTATAAACTTGGTGTGTAAGGGTGGACATTTCATACCCCAAAACATATAAAAACAATTTAATAAAGCATTTATAAAGAAATTAGAAAACGGTTAACCCTTAATGGTCAACCAATATAATCCAAGCCACTCACTAGTAAGGGAGGTTTGTATACTCCCAATAAATTCCCTCGAACGCCTAAGCTCAAATTGCTACCGATCCCAACCTCATACAATCACGTACCTAAATAATCAAATTAAAATCTAATTTGATTAATGAAGGCATTCGACCAACAATTAAATCATAAAACAAAACCTATTTAAGGTCTCCAAGGTCTAAGAGCTAAATTAGATAGGTCCGGAAGTTAACTAAGGTTAATTCGGGTCTAGGGCTGTGAAATTACCAAAATACCCCCATGCTACTGTGCCCAAGCTGCTGGTGGCTCACTCCCGGGTATGAGTGAGCCAATGTGGGAGAAATCCCACACTTGGCTTGACTCCCGCACGGGACACAATGGGTCCGGCCCGGGAGGCGTCTCCAGTGCATGGCCGTGACCGGCCATGCACCAAATCGAGCTCGATTTGAGCTCGATTCATCACCAATCCGCGCCAAAATTGAAACACAGCAAGTTCAACATCTAAACTAAGGATTCACAGCTTCAAGAACGTAATTAAAAAACCAATTATGCTCGGAATTCGAATCAAAACACTAAGGGTTAACATATTCTCGGGCAAGCAGAATTCTCAACTTCAATTCATGATTTCTCCTAGTACAGACCATGAAATCATGCATATAAATCAAATTAAAGCTTGATGAGTCTAGAACAACATACCAAATTCTCAGCCACTTCCCACGGTTGAGTTGAAAGATATAGCTCGAAGAACAAACTGTCGCCAAAATAACAGTTTTGAAGATTTGATGATTTCTTGAAAATTTTGGTGTTTTGATCTTCAAGAGGGCAAGAGAAGTTGATAATGATGTTTGGTTGAGTATTTGAAGAGGGATTGAAGGTTTGATTTTGAGGAAATTGGAAGAGAAGGCTCGGAGAGCTAAAGAACAGAAAAGAGAAGAGAAAATGGGGGTCTCGGGTGAGCCGAGACCCCTTTATATATAACGGGTCCGACGCCGGACCCGACCAGGTCCGACGTCGGAGTCAACAAAAATATTGTTGACTCCGGTCAACATTGTCCAACACCCTTGGGAATCATGCCCAAGTGGGGCCACAACCCCTGACTTCAATTTTAGGGTTTTTAAGCTTAAAATTGAGCTAAATGAAGTTTAAAACATCCATGGGAAGTCCAATTTGGTATCTTGGCTAGACAACTATATACAAACACAAAACTTGACACGTGAGGACTTGGTCCGGGCGTGTCAACTCTTCCCCCCTTACAAAAATTTCGTCTCTAAAATTTAAACAAACCAATCGTCAAACAGATGGGGGAAGTCACGTCTCATATCGCCCAGTTTGCTCCTCGATTTGTGAGCTTTTCCACAAAAATCACACCAAAGGTACCGATTTATTTCTCAAGGATCGAACCTCTTGATCCAATATGGTTACAGGTCGAACCCTGAAGCTCAAACTTTTCTTCAGCTTTACAGGTGGTGCTTGAAGAACGTGCGACGGATCAGGTACATATTTTTGGAGCATAGATACATGAAAGACATCATGTATCCGAGCCATGTCAAGTGGCAACTCCAAGCGATACGCCACCGATCCAATCCATTCAGTGATGAGGAATGGACCAATGTACCTCGGGTTTAGTTTTCCCTCCTTGCGGAAACGGATAACGCCTTTCCAAGGAGAGACCTTCAGGAACACACGATCTCCCACTTGGAACTCCAAAGATGTCCTCCTCCGCTGTGCATATTTTTGATCTCGATCCTGGGCTGCCTGAAGTCATTCCCGAATGAACTTCACCTTCTTAGTGGTGAGTTCAATCTCTGCCTTGTCGAAGATCCGGTTCTCGCCCACTTCATCCCAATATAATGGGGTTTTGCACTTCTTTCCGTACAGAGCTTCATACGGAGCCATACCAATACTAGATTGGTAGCTGTTGTTGTAAGCAAACTCCGCTGACGCGAGGTATGCGTCCCATCCATTGGAGAACTCAAGCGCACATGCTCGCAGCATGTCTTCCAATATTTGGATGGTATGTTCCGATTGGCCGTCAGTCTGTAGATGAAAAGCGGTGCTGAAACGAAGCTGAGTTCCCATCGCTTGCTGAAAGCTGCTCCAAAATTGCGAAGTAAACCTCGGATCTCGATCTGAAACTATGGAAGCTGGGACTCCGTGGAGTCTAACTATGTCATCCATATAAAGTTGCGCTAGTTGGTTCACGCTCCACCTCATGCTTACTGGGAGGAAGTGTGCTGACTTGGTAAGCCGGTCGACAATCACCCACACGGCATCAATTCCTCGTCTAACGCACGGAAACCTAGTCACGAAATCCATGGTGATGTGCTCCCACTTCCATTCGGGAATCTGAAGAGGCTGAAGTGTCCCAAAAGGCTTTCGACGCTCCACTTTCACTTGCTGGCATGTCAGACATTTCGCCACGAATTCAGCAACTTCCCTTTTCATTCCAGGCCACCAATAGTGATCCTTGAAGGTTCGATACATCTTGATGCTACCTGGGTGCATAGCAAACGGAGAAGAATGGGCTTGCTGAAGAATAGTGCCTTTAAGGTCGAGATCGTGCGACACACAGATCCGATTCCGGAATAGCAGAATTCCATCGCTGTGAACTGAAAACTTCGATGGTTCGCCCAACTGCAACTTCTATAGTTCTTGCTGCAACCTCGGATCGGACATTTGGAGATCACGAATCCGATCATCTAGCACTGGCTTAGCTAGAATCTGAGCAATCAATGTACCATCTTGATAATCATAGGCAAATCTGTCTCCAATTGACCTCAGCTCTACCAACTCTGGCAAATGAACATCTCTGATCGTCGCCAAGGACGTAACCGCATTTTGGCTCAAAGCATCTGTAACCACGTTCGCCTTGCCGGGATGATAGTCGATTACGAGATCGTAATCCTTTATAAGATCTAACCATCATCTTTGCCGCATGTTCAACTCATGCTGGGTCATGAAGTGCTTGAGGCTCTTGTGATCGATGTAGATACGACAGGTTTCACCATATAAATGGTGGCGCCAAATCTTCAAGGCGAAGACTATGGCCGCAAGCTCCAAGTCGTGTACTGGATAATTGACCTCGTTCGGCTTCAATTGACGGGAAGCGTACGCAATTACCCACTCGTCTTGCATCAATACACATCCAAGTCCATTATACGATGCATCGGTGTAGACAGTGAACTCCTTGCCACTCACCGGTAAGGCAAGTACCGGTGCGGTCATCAATTTGTCCTTCAACTTCTGGAAACTCTCTTCACATTCCTCTGACCAAACGAACTTAGTGTTCTTGCGGGTCAGCTTAGTCAATGGTGCAGCAATTACGAAGAATCCATCCACGAATCTCTGATAATATCCAGCTAGTCCCAAGAAACTTCGAATCTCCGTGGGAGTTGTGGGACGTTTCCAATTGGTGATTGCATCAATCTTGCTGGAATCCACATATATGCCATCCCTAGACACAACATGTCCAAGGAATCCAACTTGCTGCAACCAAAACTGGCACTTGGAGAGCTTAGCGTAAAGCTGGTGATCTCGAAGAGTTTGCAGCACAATGCGAAGATGGTTAGCGTGCTCTCGCCTGTTCCTTGAATAAACCAATATGTCATCAATGAAGATGATGACAAATCGGTCTAGATACGGATGGAATATGCGATTCATCAGGTCCATGAATGCTGCTGGAGCGTTGGTGAGTCCGAACGACATCATACAAAACTCGTAATGTCCGTATCTGGTACGAAAGGCAGACTTGTGGATATCTTCCTCTCGAATCTTCAGCTGATGATAGCCCGATCGCAGGTCAATCTTGGAAAACACGCCGACTCCTCAAAGCTGATCGAACAAGTCGTCGATGCGAGGCAATGGGTATCTATTCTTCACGGTCACCGCATTCAGCTTGTGGTAGTCGATGCAGAGCCGCATGGAACTGTCTTTCTTCTTCACAAATAACACTGGGGCTCCCCAAGGTGATGTACTCGGCCGAATGAACCCTTTATCCAGCAATTCGGCGAGTTGTTTCTTCAGCTCAACCAGTTCAGTGGGTGCCATTCGGTATGGAGCCATAGAAATTGGGTCTGTACCGGGATAAACTTCGATCGGGAAGTCAAAGTCTCTCTCAGGCGGCAAACCAGGTAATTCGTCGGGGAAGACATCCGGAAACTCATTAACTATCGGAATATCTTCAATGTTAGGCTCTTCCATTGAGTTATCTACTACATGGGCTAACACAGCTTTACACCCCTTAAGTAGTAGCTTACTTGCTTTGATGGCGGAGATGACATTCGGTGTGCCTCTGTGCTCGCTGTAAAAGTCGATCATGCTACCGTCAGGTCGTGGAATCCTCACCAAATGGTGCTCGCAGTAGATCTGAGCACGATGTCTCCCAAGCCAATCCATCCGTAAGATGGCATCGAAGTCGGACAGTTGAAGTGGAATTAAGTCCGCTTCGAAAATAAGGTTTTCCAGCTTCACTGCACATCTTTTATACACCGTATTTCGAACCATTCTCTCACCCGACGGTGTATTCACCAACAGCTCGTACCCCAAAGGCGATAACGATCGATCCGCATGCACGGTGAACTTGGTATTAACGTAGGACAATGCAGCTCCAGTGTCCATAATCACATACGCCGGTTGATCGAAAATAACTACCACACCTAACGTTCAAAAATTTTCTAAAGCGGTTACTTTTGCTCGGCAAGCAGTTACGAGCACGATGATATCTTTATTCATGAAAAATAACTGTCCGTGAATATTTAAATATACACTTACCGGTGACTACATCAGGACAAGCGTCGGCGTCCTCCTGTGACATGGCGTAAACTTGAGTATGTTGTCGCTGCTGCTACTACTGTGGGGGTCGTCTCGGGGGCGCTGAACTGCTACCAGTACCTGACTGCTGCTGAGAGGTAGAGGGTGCGGCGTAAGAATGTCGCGCTCGTTGAAACAGACGGAAACCTCCATAGCTGCTCGGTCTGACTGGAGGCTGACTAAAACTCTGCCTGGGTGGTACAGAAGTAGTAGATGGACCTGCGCGTGCTACGTGGCCCATGCCTCCGCTTTGATAACATCGGGGTCCAGCCCTACACAAGCCAGAATGAATGCGCCTACAGTTTGGGCATCGAGGCCCAGACTCCACTATCTTCTTCCCAAACCATCCTCTGACCATGGACCCAAACCCGAACTTCTCTCTTCCTCGACCACTCGGTGGAGGCGGTGGCAGAGAAAGCGACGTCTGTGGTGCTGGGGACTCGGCAAAACTACCCCGAGATATTCCACCATGGGAATATGTGCTCTGAGTTTGTCTCGGCTCCAGGTCCATCTGTATGTCGGAAGATCGTTGACCGGTCAAACTCAATCCTCCTGGTCGATGCTGAGCAATCATAGCTTCAGCCCACAACGCATTCTGCCGACACTGCTCGAAGGTGGCTTTAGAAGTAGGCTTCATCATCTGTACAATCTCCCACCGAAGGCCGTTGACAAACTGAAGACAAAGGGCATCCTCGGTGATGGATGGAAGATGGTGTGAAAGTCTCCGCAACTCTGTCTCAAACTGCTCGACAGATCTGTTACCTTGCTACAGTCAGAGGAACTCACCATATCGCCTCATTTCCATCTCCTCCGATATGAACCTCTCTCAAAACTCAGCAACAAATGTCTCCCACGTCACTAGCCCAGTGGCTCGGCTCTCAAGGTTGGTCCACCAACTCAGTGGCTGTCCCTGGAGGTATCGAGTAACCACGCTCACTCCCTCCTCAGAGGTCATACTCAGACCCTCTATGTTCTTGGTGACAAAATGCAGCCAATCCCACGCTGCATCGGCAGACGTGTCAGAGAGCTTTGGGGTGTCTAGTCCCTTCATGATGTTGAGGAACCTCACTAAGCGATCCTCCGAAGAAATGGCACCAGCATAAGTGCTCGCTGCACCGCTTGGCTAAATGTGCGGTGGCATTGGTGTCGGCATTGGTGGCAATGGATGAACTTGTGGTGTAATACCGGTAGGCAGATATGCGCCAGTGGCCATCTGTGATGAAAAGAATCTGTTGGCCCAATTATCGAACATCCACTCAAAATCAGCGGGCGTAAACTGCACCGGCGTGGCAGTCGTCAGAGGTGGGTGACAGGTGTATTTTATACCTATATGATGAGCTATTTTATGAGCATAATTGAATGATTTTATTAATATTATAGCTTAATTCTTTATCTTTACTCTCATTCTTGTCTTATTGTATGTAAGAGAGCTATATGGTGAAAATTGAGGAGAAATTGGAGAGATTTGGAGCTGGAAAGATTGAGAAAGATGGTTAAGTTGAAGCTTGGATCGATAAAAGTTCGAAAAGTCAAGAAAAGTGGAAGAAAACAAGAAACGGGTGAGGTTTCATATAAGAAACGGTGCCGTATGATGTGAAGAAGCTTTAGTTCTTACGCGACTAGAAGCGGTGCCGGTCTACACTATAAGCGGTGCCGGTTCTGAGCATTTGAGTCCAATCCGACTTAGTCTCTTAATCTCCCGATTTTATGTAATCTCTCTAATATAAATACGAACGTTTAGGGTTTTTATAGGAACCTTTTTTGATACTTTTCAGAAGAGAGGAGCAGTAAAGTCTTCAATTTGGGAAAAATTGTTCTATCTCTTTACTTTTCTTTTATTTAATGAATTTGTTTTCTTTTCAAATTATGAGTAGCTAATTCTCTTGTTGGGGATTGGGTAGATCTTCAAGGGGTTTAATTCAATACTTGTATGAGTTGATTATCTTGTGATTAAATCTGTTTTCTTTATTCTTAATGCGTTTTATGTCTGGCCAACATAGAATAGATCTTTGGAATCGTATGAAGGACTGAGAGGTGAAATATAATTCGTGCTCTAGGAAAATAGACGCAATCTAATTGGATACGAGAGTAATTCAATTTATTGTGATAACCATAATTGAATTAGGGTCGTGGAGAAACTGATTTGATTATAATCCAAGGTTCTTAATGTTCTTAGCTAATTAGTTTATGCACTGAGAGGTGGTAATCAATTAGTTAGGAAAGCTTATGATGATCTGAGAGGGCTCCTAAGTAAGTTAGTGATTGTTATTTTAATCTTGATAATTAAATTCATACATAATTGGATTAAATACCTAGAAGAGAAGCCTAAACCCTCACATCCATTCTATTGATTTTTCTTAATTATTTAATCTTTGTTTTCTTAGTTAATTTCTACAATCATCTTCTCTTTAATTGTGTGCAATTTGATTTCATTAATCAGTTTTCTTTACAAACTTAGCTAGAATTAGGTTGTTAGCTTTCTTAAGTCCTCGTGGGATCGATATCTTGGAATACTCCAAGCTTTATTACTTGATTTCGTACTCTTGCGAAAAATCCCGATCAAGTTGGCGCCGTTGCCGGGGACTTGATTTGATTGCTAATATATTTAGTTCTAGAATTTTAATTTTATTTTCTGTTTTCAGTTTAATTTAATTTAGCTTACTTTTTCTTTTCTTTGTTTCTTAGGTAGTTTATGACTCGACGAACTGAAGGATTAAATCCAGAAGTTCCTTGGGACCCTGAACTAGAGAAAACAGCAAGATCACTTCGAGCTGAGATTGTTAGACTTCAAGAAGTAGAAAGGAGAGTCCTAACAATGGCTGACAATAGAGCTAATAATAATCCACCGGCAAATCAAGAAAATCAAGTTCAACCTGCTGCTCAACCTGCTTATCCTATGGCAGACATTCAAAGACCAAAGATGGGAAACAATTCATCATGCATTCGACTTCCCGACAGAGCAAATAACTATGTGTTGAAGCACACGGTGTTGAACATTCTTCCTCAATTTCATGGGCTGCCTTCGGAAGATGCACTTAATTTTCTTCAAGAATTGCATGATATAGTGGCTACACTTCCACTCACCAATATCTCAATAGAAGAATTGAAGATGAGATGTTTTCCCTATTGCTTGAAAGGACCAGCAAGGAATTGGTTGACAACTTTGCACGAAAATTCTCTTGATTCCTAGGAGAAGGTAACTGATGCTTTTCTCCGTAAATTCTACTCTCCTAGGAAGACAAGTGAATTGAGAAAGAAGATCCAAGATTTTGTACAAGAAGAGAATGAAACTTTTCATGATGCTTGGGATAGATTTAAGGGATTGGTGTGCCAATGTCCTCATCATGGCTATCCAAACAATCTTCTTTATCAATTTTTCTATGAAGTCCTGGATCCTGAATATCAATCTTCTGTAGACAATGCCACTGGAGGGTATATCACTACAAGGACTGCTGAACAATTGGAGAATGTTTTTGAAGCTTTGGCTGCTAGTTCTCAATAAAGGATGGTGAAAAAGAAATCCAGATCAAGCACATCTCAACCTCAAAATCAGAGTCAATTGGATGCAATAGCCACTAAGATGGATGAGATGATGAGGGTATTTCTAGACAAAAAGCCAAAGAAACCAGAGGCATGCTACCGCTGTGGTATGTATGGCCACTCTCCCAAATATTGCATGAATGATAATCCTGGTGAAGAAGAGGATGAATATTCGGAGAATGTCAATTATATGGGTGCATATGGAGGACAGCAAGGGAGTAAGAATGATCCTTTTGCACCTACATATAACCCAGCTTGGAGAAACAATCCAAATTTTTCATGGTCCAATCAAGGCGCTGCTAATAGACCTCCAAATCTTTTGCAAAGACAGCGCCCACAACATTTTCAACCAACTGCACAAGACAATGGAATTGAAGACAAGCTTCAAACCTTCATGACTCAAGTCAATTCTCAGCTTTCACAGCTTCAGAAGCTTGATAAAATAGACAAGTTGGAAAAGACTATAGATTCTCATTCAGCAGCCATTAAAAATCTTGAAATTCAGATGGGTCAAATGGCAAAAACTATGAATGAACGTGGGCAAGGGCAACTCTCGAGTAATACGGAAGTCAATCCAAGGCAAGGTGTGATGGCTATCACACTTCGAAGTGGAAAATTGCTTGAAGATTCGCTAGAAAGAAATAACAGAGTGGCAACTGATGAAGTTCCTGAAGCAGAAATTGAAAGTGGCGAGAGCAGACTTGAACCGCGGCCGGTTATGAAAACAAACCGGCGTCGGTTCAAGTCGACAAAGTCCAAGTTCATCAAATTCATCGATGTTCCCTGCCAGTTCAGAAACGGCCCCGGAAGTTATAAGAACCGGCGCCGGTGTTGTCCTGGAGCCACAACCATCTGTCCAACCATATGTTCCACCAATTCCGTTTCCTCAGAGATTGAAGAAGAGGAAGGATGAAAGTCAGTTCAAGAGGTTCCTGGATATTTTTCGAAAGTTAGAAATCAACATCCCATTTGCTGAGGCTCTTGCTAATATGCCTACATATGCCAAATTCTTAAAAGATTTGATCTCTAACAAGAAGAAGCTCGAAGAATTTGCAATAGTACCTTTGAATGAGGAATGCAGTGCAATCCTTCAAAGGAAGCTACCTCATAAGCTGAAGGATCCAGGGAGTTTCATCATCCCATGTCATTTTGGTTCTACTAACATTTATCAATGTCTTTGTGATTTGGGTGCAAGCATTAACTTGATTCCTTTATCATTATTCAGGAAACTTGGAATTGGAGAGATGAAACCAACCACAGTGGCTTTGCAATTAGCTGATTGATCTATTCGATATCCAATTGGAATAGTTGAAGATTTGTTAGTTAAAGTGGGGAAGTTAATCTTCCCTGCTGACTTTTTGATTTTGGATATGGAATATGCTATTGATGTGCCTATTATCTTAGGTAGACCGTTTATGGCCACTGGTGGGGCATTGATTGATGTTCCAGCTGGAAAAATGACCTTTAGGATTGGTAATGAAATAGAGGAGTTTAAAGCCTTCAAGGCTTTGAAAAGACCAACCCTAGATGACCATTGCTATAGGATTGATTGTGTGGACTCTATAGTTCAGGACTCACTACCTCGGTTAACTTATGATGATCCTTTAGAATCTTGTATTGCTTTAGGTGAGGATGAGACTAAGGAAGATGTTTTGGTGTGTGCTCATAGGATAGAAGGTGAACCAATTAGGAATAAATTTTCAAAAGTCGTTGAAGACTTAGGAGAAGGAAAACCTAAACCTTTACCCTCAACACAAGAGCCACCAAAATTAGAACTGAAAACATTGCCATCACATCTTAAATATGCCTTTCTAGGTGAATCCAACACTTTTCCTGTGATAATATCCTCATCTTTAAAAGCAATTGAAGAAGAAAAGATTGTGCGAGTTCTACGTGAACATCGCTTAGCAATTGCTTGGTCCATTGCTGATATTCGAGGGATTAGTACATCTATTTGCACACATAAAATTCTGATGGAGGAGAATGCTAAACCTTTTATAGAAAGTCAACGTCGTTTGAATCCTAACATGAAAGAAGTAGTTAGGAATGAGGTGCTTAAACTTTTAGATGCTGGTATTATTTATGCGATTTCTGATAGTTCTTGGGTTAGTCCTATGCAGGTTGTACCTAAGAAGGGAGGAATGACTGTAATTACCAATGAAAAAAATGAGTTGATTCCTACAAGAACTGTGACCAGATGGCGAGTTTGCATAGACTATCGTAAGCTAAATGCAGCAACAAGGAAGGATCATTTTCCCCTTCCTTTCATTGATCAAATGCTTGAGAGGCTAGCTAGTCATGCATTCTATTGCTTCCTTGATGGTTATTCTGGATATAACCAAATACCAATTGATCCTCAAGATCAGGAGAAGACTACTTTCACTTGTCCTTATGGGACTTTTGCTTTTAGAAGAATGTCCTTTGGATTATGCAACGCCCCTGCTACTTTTCAGCATTGAATGATGGCTATTTTCTCCGACATGGTGGAGAAAACAATTGAGGTATTTATGGACGATTTTTCTGTTTTTGGTCATTCCTTTGACGAATGTCTTTTGAATTTGGAACAGGTTCTAAAGGATTTTTCTAAAATCACAAAGCCTTTGTGTGAATTACTTCAAAAAGATGTTCCATTTAATTTCACTAATGATTGTTTGGATGCTTTTAATAGGATAAAAAAGGAGCTGAGTTCGGCCCTAATTATGGCTACTCCCGATTGGACTCAACCTTTTGAGATCATGTGTGATCCTAGTGAATATGCCATAGGAGCTGTTTTAGGCCAAAGACAAAACAAGAAATTGCATGCCATTCACTATGCCAGCAAAGTTCTCACTGAAGCTTAAATCAATTATGCGACAACTGAAAAAGAACTTTTGGCTATTGTCTTTGCTTTTAACAGATTTCGCTCTTATTTAGTTGCTTCTAAAGTGATCGTTTACACTGATCATTCTGCTCTTAAGTATTTATTTGCCAAAAAGGATTCCAAGCCTAGACTGATGCGTTGGATACTTCTTTTGCAGGAATTCGATTTGGAAATAAAAGACAAAAAGGGATCAAAAAACTTTGTGGCTGATCATTTGTCTAGATTGGAGCCTGAAATCAAAGTGCGAGATGAACCAATCAACGACATGTTTCCAGATGAGCAACTTTGGATGGTTCATGAATCTACTCCTTGGTATGCTGATTATGTGAACTATTTGGTGGCTGGCATCATTCCTGATGATATTTCCTTTGCTCAAAAGAATAAATTTCTTGCTGAAATTCGTTATTATTATTGGGATGAGCCTTTATTGTTTCGACGATGTGGTGATGGAGTAATTCGTATATGTGTGCCAGAAGAAGAGATGCAATTGATTCTTCATCAATGTCATTCATCACCATATGGAGGACATCATGGACCCGATAGAACTGCTGCTAAAGTTCTTCAATGTGGATTCTTTTGGCCTACGTTATTCAAGGATGCTAAATCCTTCATTATGGGCTGTGATCCATGTCAAAGAACCGGGAAAATTGGCAGACGACAATAGATGCCTCAACAAGCAATCATTGAAGTCGAAATCTTTGATGTATGGGGATTAGATTTCATGGGTCCATTCCCGAAATCTAATAATAACAAATACATCTTGGTGGCTGTCGATTATGTCTCCAAATGGGTTGAAGCTTCAGCTTTGCCAAACAATAAAGCATCTAGTGTGGTGAAATTTGTGAAGAAGCATATCTTCACAAGATTTGGAGTTCCTAAAGCATTCATCACCGACAATGGAGTGCACTTTCAAAACGCTCAATTTCGAGGCTTTTTAAAGAAGCATGGATGTAATTTCAAGACTGAAACCACGTATCATCCACAAACCAGTGGTCAAGTGGAAATTTCTAATCAATAATTGAAGTCCATCTTGGAAAAAATAGTGAATAAACCTCGGAATGACTGGTCCTTGAAGCTGGATGATGCTCTTTGGGCGTATAGGATAGCATGTAAGACACCTTTGGGGATGTCTCCATTCAGATTAGTTTTTGGTAAATCATGTCATTTACCGGTGGAGCTGCAACACAAGGCTTATTGGGCAATCAAGGAGCTGAACTACAATTATAAGGCTGCTGGTGAAAAGAGATTTCTCCAACTGAATGAGATAGATGAGATGAGAAGAGAATCGTACGAGAATGCACGAATCTACAAAGAAAGGAAAAAGGCTTTTCATGATCGCATCATTCTAAAAAGGGAGTTTAAATTGGGTCAGAAAGTTTTATTATTTAACTCTCGTTTTACTTTATTTCCAGGTAAGCTACAATCGCGATGGTCTGGACCCTTTACAATTACAAAGGTGTATTCCAATGGAGCAATAGAAGTCGAAAATGACAAAGAAGAACGTTTTGTGGTGAATGGACAACGTCTGAAGCACTATTTTGCAGGAAATCATGTGGAACAAGTCCATGTGATCTCTTTTGATGATTAATTCTTCTTTGCAAATAGTCAAGCTAATGACTATAAACAAGCGCTTATTGGGAGGCAACCCAATATTTTTCTCACCTTTGTCTTTTCTTTTATTTTCTTTTATTTTGAAAGTTTGTGAATTTATTCTCATTGTTCCTATTTTTGTAGGTACAATTATTGAGCAAGTTCAAGCTTTTGCTGCCACTTACTTCTATACATTGAGGACAATGTATATTTTTAAGTAGGGGGCGAGTAAGCTCAATCAAATTTTCGAAATTTTATGTTTTAATTGAGTGTTTGCTTGTTTTTAATTCCTTTGCATCTGAATTCATTGTTATTATTTAGCAAACATGCATTGCATTCATGGAAAGCCATTAATCATAGAGGAGGGTAAGTAATTTTGAAGCCCAAGACAGAAGGGGGGCCGGTTATAGAGTGAAACAGGGGTCTGATGAGAGAGAAAATTCGAAACGTGAATATTCACGCTTATGGCTCTAAAGTGGCACCGTTTCAACTATGAACCAGGGCCGGAACATAAAAGCCACGCCGTTTTATACAAGAAGGGGGGCCGTTATTGGTCTGGAAAAAAGGGACAAATGTAGACAAGCTGCAGACTTGAAGCGGTGGCCGTTTATTCAAAGAAACGGCGCCGGATGTACGTGATCAGGAGAAGCTCAAAATCGTCGCAAAGAAACGGCGCCGGATCAGACCTGCAGAATTGTTGCCACATGCTTACATATGTGAAACGGCTACGTTTTGCCATTTTTGACTAAGTCAAAAACCTAGCCGACCCCATTTCCTCTGTTTTCCTCTCACAGCCGCACCAAACCTTCTTCAACCTCTCACCATCCTTTGCCATTTTTCCTCCATTGTTAACATTTTGAAGCTTTCTCTACCCACCAAAACAGCAACTTCAACCTAAAAACACCTTACCCATGGCTTGAAACCCGAAGTTATCATCTTCTTAGCCTAACCCGAAACCCATTTCAAGGATTGTGGGTGGTCACCGAACAGGGCAGTGTTGATTATCTTGTCGGCTTCAAATGGTGAAAAGAGGGTACAGTCTTCTCTTTTATTGTCATTTTCGGGTCTAAAGTTGAAAAGTGGTTTGTTTGGTTGTTTTGCTCTGCTTTGATTAGTGCTGAAAGTTTAGTGGGAATTGCATTGATTGGGTTGTCTAGACTGCCGAATATTGCATTGGGTTTGAAAGCTGAGTTATTTGAGATTGATTTTGCACTTGTGATCATTTGGCTGTGTTGTTCAATTCAGCTTTGCTCTGTTTCTGTGCTGCCCAAATCATGGCTCCAAGAATTAAGAGTGCTGCTGCCAGAAGAGGAAAAGGTGCATCCTCTTCACGACAGCCGCAACCTCAAGCTCCCCCTGTAGTGGAGTTAGTCCCTATGATTGATGATCGGTTTGTCTCAATAGAAAGTGCCGAATGGTATGATAAAATGAAGAACAGGGACTTTGTTATAGAGAAAGCAGTGCATGATGAGATAGAAGCAGAGTTCTTATTGGCTGATAGGCTTGCAAAATTCCACTGGCAAGGATTGCTGACTTTGGGTGGAGAGTATTATCCCGAATTGGTCAAAGAGTTTTATGCTAATATGAGGGATAAGAAGCAAAAAGGACCAACTAAACTGGTGTCAGTTGTGCGAGGCAGGGAGATAGTCATTACTGAAGGAAGGATTGAAGACCATCTTCAATTTCCTCATGGAGGCAGGAGACTATCACTTGCTACTGGAGTTCCATCTGATCACAAGGAATGGAATAAACAAGTGGCTGCTCAACGGTTTAAAGTTCCTCTCTCTGAGAAGAAAACAGTGAGGGAAGGCCAACTACCAGTGTTCAAAGTCTTAGCAAAAGACTTAACCATTCAGCAAAGGTTGATAGTGTATATCTTTGCTCATAATTTGGTGCCAGAATCCAGTGGAAAGAATGAGGTGAGAACTCAGGATTTGTACTTATTGGATTTATTATATCATGATTTGGGTGTTGAACCTATGAGGATTTCTTCATTGATTATTGGAGCCATGAGTACTGTTGTGAGATCAGGCCATAGAACAAAACACTTTGTGTTTCCAGTTCTGATCAGTCAGATTATTAGGAGTTTTGGAATTGATGTTTCACAAACAGTGGTGGCAAATACTGGAAATCATCATTTTGTTGACAAGGCTCGCATGAGTTCATTAGGATATGAGAAGAAGATAGGAATCTGGAAAAAGAGCAAGAAGATAGGGACTGTGGAAGAATCTGACGAAGCTGAGGAAGAAGCCGAGGAAACTGAAGCTGAAGCTGGTCCATCAACTCAAGCTGTTCCATCCATTCTGCTGGGTAGAGGCTTTAACAGAAGAATTGCTGAAGTAGTAGAGGGAATCCAGAATGAGTTGCATGATCAGAGGGCCTTAATTATTGCAAATCATCAGGCTCAAGAAGCTAATTGGGAGCGACTATGGGGGTATTTGGCTCAACATGGTTTCCCACCACAGCCACCTCAGTGATTATGGCTGTACATGGATGTTGCATTCTTAGTTACGTAGGAAGCATGCATATTAGACTTTCATGCATTTTATATTTCAGTATTGTTAATTTATTTTGTGGTCCCATGTACTTTGATTTTAAATTTTAGTTGTGTACGGATTTTTATTTGCATTGATAACTTTGATTGTATTTAATATTTGCTGACTTTATTTAATTTTCTTTAGTTATTTCAGTGGTCAAAGTCAACATTGGTGCTTAAGTTCCAATTTCAACAGGATGTGACTTTACTTTGTATTTTCTTCTTTTTCTTTTTATTTTTCGTTTTTTTTTATTTTTTTTTAATTTCTTTTATTTTCTTGTTTCTAACTTAGTTTGGAGTTGAATTCTTTTGAGGATAGGACTAAATTTTAAGTGAACTAGTTTTTGGTTTTTAATCAAATTCCTTTTTGCATGAGAAGTAGGATTCAAAGTCAATATAAAAGTTCTTTTATATTCACACAACTTTTATCCTAGAACTCTACATTCAAAACTTTGGTTCACTAGATTTCTGCAATTTATTTTTCTGATATCTCTTCTTATTTTCTTTAATTTTTCTTCTCTTGATTTCTTCAATGGCACCTAATTTGAAAGAAGTTTTGCCTTCTTTGATACCTTCTCCTAAACAAAAGACTTCTCATGAGAAAGTTACTTTGGAGCAAGTAGATGAGGACACATTAATTCTCACCATGGAAGTATCGGATGAAGCACAAGAAGAAGAATTGATGGAAAAGGGAGAAGACTCCTTGCCGGAAGAATTCGAGCAAGACATGTGTCTTTTAGTTGATCAAATGCAAGTGGATCTTCGGAAATTGCAGCGTGCCCTGAACGAATTAAAAGAAGAGAATCAGTTTTTAAAGAGACAATTGGAGAAGGCTACTTTGCGCAATTCTTATCTCGTCCAAGAATCTCATCGCAAACAGATGATTATAGATCGTCTTTCTTCTCTTTCTCCTCATTGAATTTGATTTTAATTTTTGTACTAATTTTTCTTTCTAACTTTATTTTATTTTCTTTTCACACTTAGGTCTTGTGCTTTTGTGCAACAAATTGGGTATAGATTCGTCATCGAATTTTCCTTTTCTTCAAAATCAGGAAGTTTTCGATTCCTTTTCTATTCTTTATAATTTTTGCACAATATTGAGGACAATATTGTTTTAAGTGAGGGGGGGGTGGATTTAAAATTTTGACTTTTGACTATTGTTGAAAATTTTTATTTTTCTTTGTGAATTATCTTCTTTTCTAACCATTATTTGTTACATTGGCTGCTTTGAATTGATAGTATGAGTTTATAATTCTTTTAGTATTGAATTCATTGTTGATTATTGAATGCATGATTTGAGTTAAGGAATTATTTTCTGATTTGAATTTTGTAAGTACTAGGAGATTATTTTTGCTAGGAGAAAAATACTTTGAATTGACTTGAGTTACCTTGTGAGGATTTGAGCCTTCATGCCTTATTTTTCTTTGAGAATTATGCCTTCTATGATTTTGTGACTTCTAGAACTTGAGATTCATCTTTTTGAGATTACATGTTTTAATATATATGCAAGCATTAAGATTAAGGTCTTTAGGATATTTCATTTGAGCCAAAAAGCCAACCCATTATGCATTAATCCACTAGTGAGCCCCTTTGAGCCTAATTGAAATACTTTTAGCTTTTTCTTTCATAGCCCCATCCAAAGAACTTTGAGCTTAATTTGAGAAAAACAAGTATGGACCCTTTTGAAATCCATGATTAGTAGAAAATACTTGTTGTGATGTATAAGATTCTTTGGGATATGGTTGTAAAAGATAAAGTGTGGGGGATATTGTTACTGGAATGTATATTTGTTGGGTCAATTTCGTTTAAAAAAAAGAAAAAAAAAAGAAAAGAATGAAAAATGATGAAAACGAAATTGACATGAATTTCTTGAGTTTGGGAGAAGAAAAAGGTGAAATTCTGTACTTACAATTTTAAAAGAAGAATTGGCTGATTAAGTTAATTGAGATATCCCGGGTTTTTCTTGATTTACTTTATCTACTAATCTTGGATTAATTGTGCTTATCTTTTATTCCTTTTTCTTCCATGAGCCTAAATTAATTTTCCCTTTGGCCCCATTACAACCTAATTTGAAGACCTTATGATTTGTGCTTGTGTATATTATATTGGAGTAGTGGAGATTAGATGTTTCTCAAGCTTATGGTAAGTTTGATTTCATTAGAAGATGATGAGAGTAACTCACCATAAAATTGTTAAACACTTGTGTGAATGAGTGCCAACTTGTGAGAGTTTAGTCAATTTGAAGTATTTGATCTTAGTGAAGGTAATTGATTGGTGTTTGCATTGTTTGAATTATGAGGTAATGATCTTACAAATTATCATGTGTTTGATGGTTAACAATTTAATTTGATCTTTTGAGTTTTGTGCCTTGTGCTATTAATTTCAAGTATGCCAATGTTTTTCAAAACGTGTTTGTGGGTATCGTTCTGGTAAACCCTCAGGAGACTATAACTCCTCCACTAGGGACACCTAGGGGTTTAAAGGCTTGTGGCATATGCTAAATGTCACCGTACACCTACGAAAGTGGAATTATTTTCTGTTTTAGGATTAGTTAGTATATTAGAGTGATACATATTGCTCGAGGACAAGCAATGAGGTAAGTGTGTGGGAATTTGATAGGTGTATTTTATACCTATATGATGAGCTATTTTATGAGCATAATTGAATGATTTTATTAATATTATAGCTTAATTCTTTATCTTTACTCTCACTCTTATCTTATTGTATGTAGGAGAGCTATACGGTGAAAATTAAGGAGAAATTGGAGAGATTTGGAGCTGGAAAGATTGAAAAAGATGGTTAAGTTGAAACTTGGATCGATAAAAGTTCGAAAAGTCAAGAAAAGTGGAAGAAAACAAGAAACGGGTGAGGTTTCATATAAGAAACGGCGCCGTATGATGTGAAGAAGCTTCAGTTCTTACGCGACTAGAAGCGGCACCGGTCTACACTATAAGCGGTGCCGGTTCTGAGCATTTGAGTCCAATCTGACTTAGTCTCTTAATCTCCCGATTTTATGTAATCTCTCTAATATAAATACGAACGTTTAGGGTTTTTAAAGGAACCTTTTTTGATACTTTTCAGAAGAGAGGAGCAGTAAAGTCTTCAATTTGGGAAAAATTGTTCTATCTCTTTACTTTTCTTTTATTTAATGAATTTGTTTTCTTTTCAAATTATGAGTAGCTAATTCTCTTGTTGGGGATTGGGTAGATCTTCAAGGGGTTTAATTCAATACTTGTATGAGTTGATTATCTTGTGATTAAATCTGTTTTCTTTATTCTTAATGCGTTTTATGTCTGGCCAACATAGAATAGATCTTTGGAATCGTATGAAGGACTGAGAGGTGAAATATAATTCGTGCTCTAGGAAAATAGACGCAATCTAATTGGATACGAGAGTAATTCAATTTATTGTGATAACCATAATTGAATTAGGGTCGTGGAGAAACTGATTTGATTATAATCCAAGGTTCTTAATGTTCTTAGCTAATTAGTTTATGCACTGAGAGGTGGTAATCAATTAGTTAGGAAAGCTTAGGATGATCTGAGAGGGCTCCTAAGTAAGTTAGTGATTGTTATTTTAATCTTGATAATTAAATTCATACATAATTGGATTAAATACCTAGAAGAGAAGCCTAAACCCTCACATCCATTCTATTGATTTTTCTTAATTATTTAATCTTTGTTTTCTTAGTTAATTTCTACAATCATCTTCTCTTTAATTGTGTGCAATTTGATTTCATTAATCAGTTTTCTTTACAAACTTAGCTAGAATTAGGTTGTTAGCTTTCTCAAGTCCTCGTGGGATCGATATCTTGAAATACTCAAAGCTTTACTACTTGATTTCGTACTCTTGCGAAAAATCCCGATCAGTGGGGTGGTGGAATCTCAGTAGGAGCATCCTGATGATTCGTCTCATCAACAGGCGGAACAGGTGGAACATGCTCATCCGGAATCGCAGGCGTCTCCGGGTCTACACTAGTCTGTACCTCGGGCTGCCTACGTGGCCGGCCACTTCTTCTAGGTACCGAGGGATCAGGGGTAGGCACAGAAGGATCAGGGATATTCCTCATTCTTGGTGGCATAGCATAACTCTACATAAAATCCAGGTCAGTAGACGAAAATATATCTACACCAATCATACCCTCTAATTCTAACCCCAAAATCAGAAATCTCAAAATTATGTGAACTCCTCAGCTCGGCATAATATAGATATATAATATATATAAAAAATTTGCTCTGATACCAATCAAATTGTCACGCCCCGACCCACAGGCCCGGCCACGTGACAACCGTCGTACCACCTCGAGATGCGTGCCTCGTTAGGCGGGCAACCAAGATGGCACAAGGCATAAAATAAAAGGGTATACGAGCAATATATGAAAACATACGAGAAATATTATAGAAAATATAATTTAAAAATATTTAAAAAGAAAGTGCCATGTTTTACGATGCAACATGCAGCGGAAAAGTAATATATATATATATACATATATATGTGGCATGCACTAATATTCCGAGCCAAGATTCACAGGGCAAAAAGGTGGCACCTACAAAATCGTGTCCTCAGTGAGGTACTGGGATCACTGACCACCGGGACGTCCGTCGTCCGAAGCCTGATGACCTGACAACAAAAGTGAATGGAGTGAGTACAATAAACTTGTGCCCAGTGAGGGACCCGGTTATAATGACCGATCACCTCAGGCTGGGGATATGAAATAATCCAAAATTAATTTATTAAACCAATTACTAAAGATTATAAGAAGTCCCACACCAAAACAAATATCAAATTAATAATAATATTACTAAATGGGCTAGCTTCTGAAATCGTCCCAAAAGGTACACCCGTGCACTGGGGTACCCGCTGGACCGTCAAGGGTTACTTTATAAATCAATTTACTTTTCTTTACTCACTGGCCCATTCCCTTGACGTTTCCTTGCTGTGGTGGAACACAGCAAACTAGAGCCCTTGCGAGCTTCCCTTCGTGCCTCTCCCAGGGTCTCGTCTCGCCATGCCCCTCGATAAGCGGTCCACAGTCGAGAATCTTGCATGCTTCTCCAACTCAGTCCACGCTCCCGCAATTTGGAGCCCCGAGGAACCCGCTCAATCTCTCATCTCTCAAGGGCATCGTACCCCAAAGCATTATTAATAATATCAATTTATAAAGTATTTGAAAGTCCCACCCTTTAAATCTTTTATAAACTTGGTGTGTAAGGGTGGACATTTCATACCCCAAAACATATAAAAACAATTTAATAAAGCATTTATAAAGAAATTAGAAAACGATTAACCCTTAATGGTCAACCAATATAATCCAAGCCACTCATTAGTGAGGGAGGTTTGTATACTCCCAATAAATTACCACAAACGCCTAAGCTCAAATCGCTACCGATCCCAACCTCGTACAATCAAGTACCTAAATAATCAAATTAAAATCTAATTTGATTAATGAAGGCATTCGACCAACAATTAAATCATAAAACAAAACCTATTTAAGGTCTCCAAGGTCTAAGACCTAAATTAGATAGGTCCGGAAGTTAACTAAGGTTAATTGGGGTCTAGGGCTGTGAAATTACCAAAATACCCCCCATGCTACAGTGCCCAAGCTGCTGGTGGCTCACTCCCGGGCATGAGTGAGCCAAAGTGGGAGAAATCCCACACTTGGCTTGACTCCCGCGTGGGACACAATGGGTCCGGCGCGGGAGGCGTCTCCAGTGCATGGCCGTGACCGGCCATGCACCAAATCGAGCTCAGTTTGAGCTCGATTCATCACCAATCCGCACCAAAATTGAAACACAGCAAGTTCAACATCTAAACTAAGGATTCACAGCTTCAAGAACGTAATTAAACAACCAATTATGCTCGGAATTCGAATCAAAACACTAAGGGTTAACATATTCTTGGGCAAGCAGAATTCTCAACTTCAATTCATGATTTCTCCTAGTACAGAACACGAAATCATGCATATAAACTATCAAATTAAAGCTTGATGAGTCTAGAACAACATACCAAATTCTCAGCCACTTCCCACGGTTGAGTTGAAAGATATAGCTCGAAGAACAAACTGTCACCAAAATAACAGTTTTGAAGATTTAATGATTTCTTGAAAATTTTGGTGTTTTGATCTTCAAGAGGGCAAGAGAAGTTGATAATGATGTTTGGTTGAGTATTTGAAGAGGGATTGAAGGTTTGATTTTGAGGAAATTGGAAGAGAAGGCTCGGAGAGCTGAAGAACAGAAAAGAGAAGAGAAAATGGGGGTCTCGGGTGAGCCGAGACCCCTTTATATATAACGGGTCCGGCGCCGGAGTCAACAAAAATATTGTTGACTCCGGTCAACATGGTCCAACACCCTTGGGAATCATGCCGAAGTGGGCCCCACAACCCCGAACTTCAATTTTAGGGTTTTTAAGCTTGAAATTGAGCTAAATGAAGTTTAAAACATCCATGGGAAGTCCAATTTGGTATCTTGGCCAGACAACTATTTATAAACACAAAACTTGACACGTGCGAACTTGGTCCGGGCGTGTCATCTTTAGACCTGTTTAGGTTAAAAATTTAATTTTGACTGTAAAATTTGCATTTTCAGACCTGTTTATGTTAAAAATCTGAAAAAAAAATTTAAATAAAAATTAATATTGGTTATAGAAATTTTATTCTTAAATTTGAATAGGTGCATATTTAGTATAATATTTGACCTTAACCTTGTTAAATTACCTTTTGGCCCTTAAATACATATGTGTCATAATTAAAAATTTAACTTTGATTGTAGAATTACCCTTTTGCCCTCGTATATATGTTTGTTAAATTATGAATTGAATTTTATATAAAATTGCATCTTTAACTTTATATATGTGATTATTTAAATTAAGTTTGCTTATCTGTTATGTAATTAGTTGTATTTATATGAACTAACCTATGTTTTCTTGTCCCACTCATGCATAATTAGATTTAGAACATCAATTTTCAAAAATTCATATGCATGGAGAGACCGAAGGGTGCCTCGGGAGTCCAAGGTTTCCGAAGATTTTCTCCGATGAGAAGTTTTTTCGGTGTCTAATCGAGAGTCCGATCGGGCCCGGAGAAATTTCTCATCCCTTTAAAATTAAAAATATATTTTTCTCATTTAATTTTCATAAAAAAAGCATACATCATGTTTATGACTTCTTTAATTTCTTAAAATTGGCAAATGAACTAAAATTTATCATTACCTTCTTTTACAAAAGGAATGTTTATTCCAAAACCTGTTATTCATTTTCACTCTTATGTTTTATTTTCATTTTATCTTAAGGAAATCTCTTGTTTAAGAGGCCCAATTAAATTAAAAGGAATGTTTATTCCAACATTAATTTCAAAACATATTTTAGAAGTTTTTTTTTAGAGATCTTAATTTTCCAACTATAGGTAAGGCCTCTCAAATTAATCCAAATTTTGTTAAAAAACATTTTAAAAATTTCTTTTCTTATTTTATTTATTTTTATTTCTTTCCAATGAAAGGGATTATTTATTTTCTTTTAACCTTTTTTTAAATTTTTCAAAATATCTTTTTGGGAGGACTTTAGTAAATTTAATTAATTAAGACCTTTCAAGCAAACTTTATTTTTATTAAAAGGCATTTTTAGCTCCAATAAAAGGAATGTTTATTCTTTAAATTTTTAAAATTCTCTTTTCAAAATCAGTTTTATTTGATAAAAAGACATTCATTTTTTTAAAAGGTCTTAATTTATTAAATCTACTAAGGTTTTCCTATTAAACTAAATTTTTGTTAAACTATTCGCTTCATCAAATTAAAAGGAATATTTATTCCGACATTGTTTTAAAGTTAAATCCTTCTAAGAGATTTTAATTTGAGAAATCATAATTAAAGTCTCTTAACGTGATTTTCAAAACATGAATTTGAGGATGTTTATCCCAACATCTTTGTAAAATGATTTCTAGAATGTTTCAAATAATATTCCCATAATTGAGATATTCTAAAATTAAAATTAAACCCTTGTTTTTCAAAAGGATATTTATCCTCATTTTTAAATTTGACTTTGATTTTTGAAGAATATTTATTCATATTTAGAAATTGAATCTCTATTCTAAGTAGGAAATTTCTTCAAATTCAAAATTGGGCTATGGATTTTCACATCAAAAGGAATGTTCATTCCGACATTAAGTCTTTAAATTTTGAATTTAGCTTTTCTAATGGGATGTTTATCCCACATTAAAAGGAATATTTATTCCAACATTTAAAATTATGTTTTTCTTAAAATGATTTTAAACAAATTTTATTATTATTTTCCAAGTAAAATATTTCAAGACTTTTGTGGTACCGATTTTCGAGCGTCTCGGGGGTGCTAATCCTTCCCCGAGCGTAACTGACTCCCGAACCTAAAATATTTTTCGTTGACCAGTTTCTTTCCTTAACTTGACGTAATCTTTCTAGATTTACGTTGGGTTAAACAAGTAGGTGACTAACCACACCTATTAAAAATAAAAGGTTAGTGGCGACTCCATTTTGTTTTTAGACTGTTTAGTCCCGAGCATTTTTCACGCCATATCCTTTATCGTCGGAGCTGTAAAACGTCTCGACAGGGCCCTTGGGCACAAAGACAGAGGTAAGAAGGCCGAATTGACCAAAAGTCAACCTATGGTCGGGTTGACCATAAGTCAACCCAACCATCTTAAAAGTGGTGGTCGGTCATATTTGCCCATTTCTTCTTCTTCTTCATTCTTCTTCAAAATCTCTCAAATTCCTTTAAAATTTAGCCTTCAATCCTTCCCTAAATTCTTCATCTAACACCATAAACAACTCCTCTAGCTTCATCAAGGATTAAAAACATCAAATTCGTCAAGATATTTCTAGTTATCAAAATCTGTCAAACTGGCGATAGATTGTTTTTTAGCTCATAACTTTCTGTCCAACTGTGGGAATTTTTTGAGATTTTGTTATGTTGTTCTAGACTCAACAAGCTTTAATTTGGTAGCTTATACGCATGATTTCGTGGTCTAAGCTGAAAGTTATGCTAAATCGAAGTTGGATTTTCGTTACTACCCAGAAATTTCTGCACCTTGATGTTTTGATTCAAATCTCTCGCAACTACGGGTTTTGAGATTAAGGTGCTGTTTGATAAGCTGAAAAAATTAAGTGCTAAAAAATAAGTGTTGAAAATTTAAGTACTGAATTTAATAAGAACTGAATTTGTGTATAAAAACTGTTTGATAATTAAATGTTGAATATAAATAAATTGTTTGATATCCATAAATGTTGAAATTTTTTTGAAATCATTAATAGCTAAAATAAAGGTGATTTAGTATAAAAGGAAAGTTTTTTAAACTTAAAGTATTTAATTTTTTCACCATTCAATGATAAGCAGGTCTCTACCTACTTTTTAAATTCAACACTTTTTTGTTGAAAAAATTCATTTAAGTTGTGGCCTACAAAATTTATCAAACATGTTTAAAATCGTAAAGTGTTGAAAATTTTCATTTTCAACAATTTGAAAATTTTCAACAGTTTATCAAACAGCCCCTAAGTGTCTAAGATTGCTTGTTTCAATTCTCATGCAATTTGGTGGAGAATTGAAAAAGAATTGAACTTGGAAAGGTGGAAGCTAGATTTCAGCTTGCTGAAGATCAAGTTCAGCCTAGATTTATTTGGATCCGAGTTGGATCCACCTAACTGGGAGCACTCCTAATTCGGGTCCTAAGGGGCAAAATTGTCATTTTGCAGCCCTAGGTCCCAATTAACTCTAGTTAGCTTCAATTAAATTTACGGACTTGTCCAATTTTACTCCGAGACCTTAGAAACTCTAATTAGATCTTGCCTTGGTGTTTAATTGCTAGCCAAATGCCTTTATTTATTTAAATTAGATTTTAATTTGATTATTAGGTACGTATTTGTACGGCATCGGACCGGTAGCATTGAGGGGTAATTTGGGAGTTTACAACTCTCCCTCACTTGTGAGTGGCTTGGATTATAGTCGTTGACCATTAAGGGTCAACCGTTTTCTAATTACTTTATAAATTGTTATTATTATGATTATTGGGGGTACGATGCCCCTGGGAGATGAGTGATTGAGTGGGTTCCTCGGTGCTCCAATTACGCGGGAGCGTGGACCGAGTTTGAAAGCATGCATGAGACTCGGCTGTGGACAACCTATCGGGGGGCAGGGTGAGCAGAGACCCTGGGAGAGGCACATAGGGAAGCTGGCCAGGGCTTTAGTTGCTGTGTTCCACCACAGTAAGGCTAACGTCATGGGAACGGGCCAAAGAGTAAAGATAAAGGATTTGATTATGAGATTGCCTTTGACGATCCAGCGGGGCACCCAAGTGCATGGGTGTACCTTTGGGACGATTTCAGAAGCCAACCCATTTATGAATATTATATTTGATATTTGTTTTAGTATGGGATTTCATATGATTTTACTAAATGATTTAATAAATATGTTTTGGATTATTTTATATCCCCAGCCTGAGGTGATTGGTCATTATAACTGTGTCCCTCACTGGGTACATATAAATTTGTTCTCACACCATTCACTTTTGTTGTCAGGTCATCAGGCTACGGACGATAGGCGTCCAGGTGGTCAGTGATCCCAGTATACCACTGAGGACACGATTTTGTAGGTGCCACCCTTTTTCCTTGTGAATCTTGGCTCGGAATAGTAGTGCACGTTGTTATATTATATCTTTTTCTACTACATGTTTACACCGTAAAACGTGCTACTTACACTTTATAAATAATTTAAATAATCTTTTGTATATTATTTCTTATATGTTTTCATATATTGCTCGTATACCCCTTATTTTATGCCTTGTGCCATCTTGGATCGCCCGCCTAACGAGGCACGCATCTCGAGGTGGTACTGCTGTTGTCACGTGACCGGGCCCGTGGGTCGGGGTGTGACAGAAATGGAGCAAGAAGAAAGATAAGCTAAAAACCTCCACTTCCAAGGGGTTAATTAATAAGTAATGAATCCCTTATTACTTGGTAAACAATAAGAGTAAAAATGAGGAGACCCCCAAAAGATGATAAGAAAGGACCATGATGAGGTTAATGGGAAGCAAGCAAGCAAAGAAAGTGGCATAAACGGTGACGATGGGAATACCTACATGTGTGCCAGTATGAGTACGAAGAGAATTTTTCCCCATAGTTGCAAAGACATCACCAGAAAGAAACTGGTAAAAAGGAAAAAGTGGAAAAGAAAGGAAGAGTGAGTGTTTAAACGAAGGATACAAGAGATGTTGTGATGTAGTGCGGAAACTTTCTTAATAAAGAAAAAAGCATAAAACTCCAAATAAATGGAAACTCTAGGCTAATCAAAGATGAATAAGGCCAAGGAAGAATAGAAGCTTAGTTCAGTTGAAGAACTAAGTTTAGGCTAACTAAGAGCAGAGCTTTAAAAGGGTAAAGAAAAGCATGACACACCTTAGAAACTTTACCTTAATTAGCAATAATTTCATGATGAACCATAGGTTAATAACCCCGAAATGGCTAGGTAGAATTAGTAAAGAGTAAGGTGTAGGAAATTAGGATTTGAGGCAAAAACCTAGGTAGATAACCTAGGGATAGGTTAAAGAAAGTGAATAAAAAGGGGTTTAAAAGTCTAGAAAGAAGATTAAGAAAATTTAGTAAGACAAATTGTAAAAGACTTAGAAACTTGATATTAGCTTAAAAAAGCTGAGCGTAATGAACCACAAATTTGAGTCAAGCTAAAGCACTACATCGTACTACTAATAGGTTAAAAAGAGGAAAGAATAAACAAGGATGATTGGAGGCAAGAATTGCTGAGATAAAAAAGGGTTAAGAATGTGAGTTGGTGAAGGAAAAGAAAACCCCCGATAATTTAAGTTATAAGAAGAGATAAAAAGGTTGGATAGAAAGAAAAATTGGAGAAGAGGAAAGAGAAGAAATCACTCGGAGGAAATGAGTGAATGGAGATGATTGTATCCAAAGGATGACGGGTAGTAAGCTTTTCACTACTTACCTACCTTTTAGATACAAGTAAAAAAAGAATGGAAGAGAAAAAGAGAGATAAAGAGATGAAGGTACCAAAGTATGGAAAAACAAATAAGGGTGAAAGGATGACAAAGATAGTGATGATGATGGAAATTTTAAGGAGAATGCAAACCTAGTTAAAGAGGAAATTGGATCGATTTAGGTAAGAATCGAAGAAAGAACAAGGATAAATAAGATGATAATTGAAACTGGAGAAGACAGAAAGGTGAAAGCAAGATAAAAGAGTGAGATATAAGGAATTAAAAGTAAAGGGTTAAGGAACATAAAGGATAAGTTGAAAATATAGGAGGGAAGCAGACTAACCCTATGGTATAAATTTCCCTAAAAGAATGATAAGTGAAGAAAAGATGTGGAAGATTAATTTTAAGCCAAGATAAACTGGAAATAGCCAAGTGCGGATAAGATTAAGGAGTGATGAATGGTAGAAAGGTGTTTTTTGCGATAAATAAACCTTGATGTTCAAGACAAATAAAAGATATAAAGGAATCAAGCGCTGAAGACGGCTAAGATAAGAAGATCCCAATGCGAAAAATAAGAGATGCGAGAAGTAAGATAGAAAGGATGACAAGGAAGAACCCCGAGTACTTAATAGAAGGAGTATGTGGATAAGGAAAGGAACTTGTTAAGTTTATAAGCTTTTATGAGCACAGCCAGTATAAGAAAAGAGAAAATAAATTCTAGCAACCAAATGAAGGAAAGGTGTTAGAAGAAAAAAGAAGTAAATATGAGGATAAAGAAAGTAAGAAAAGTAAGGAAAGAAAGCCACAAATGATGATGCACGATTATAACGTGCGTGCTTGACCTAGTCCAGTATAGACGAGAATATAAGAGAAATGTGGACCCCATCATAAACTATGGGTGAATGAAAGAAAGAAAAGGGAAAAAGAATGGGGAAAGGAAACCCCAGAAAGAACTGTTGATAAAAGAAAGAAAAAGGAATTGACCCTTATTAAAGAAGCTAAGGTAAACAAAGGAGGTCATAGGAAAGAGAAACACGTGACACCTCCTAAAGTAAGTACTCCAAAAGAGTGAAAGACAGAGGAGAGCCCTAAGAGGCCAGAAGATATGGCATGGATGAGCTTGTAGTCGAAACTCAAGTACGGACGACTTAGGAGCCATGTAAGGCGTCCCCATGAGAGGAAAGATCAAAGATCGAGATCTTGAGGATCTCAAAAATGACCACTCGAGAGGACCGACCTAGAATGTAATTAGGGAAAGCATGAGGCCTCCCATAGTTCTCCATCCCAGCGAGGATGAGAAATATGAGATGAGGAGGGCTGAAAGCCCTGTATGAGTTAGAGATAGGTAGTCGGAGAGTGAGTCGAATTGTGAGAGCCGATAGGGCATGATCTCTGATTCCTTTGATATAGTATGGCCGATAGTGGGCTAGTGTGTATGAGAGCTTGACTCATATGCCACGTGATAAGAAGGAGAGATATCAAGAAGAAAAAAAGAGAACCATGAAGCAAAATAGAAAAGAAAGACCAAGGTAGGGGAAGGACAAACCAACTCGTTGCACACCTCGCTTTAGGGGCAAGGGAGTTAATCTAAAGTCTTCCCCGACATCTTGGTTACAAAGATGAGTACAAGATATCGAGAAAACAAGGAATGCGTCGGTGAATGGCCTCAGAGTGAGAGGTAATGTTAAAGAAAGAATAAGAGAATTCTAAGGAGAATAAAAGAAGTGGAACCTCAGGGTTAATAAGGAGAAGTCTCGATAAGAGAGACTTTAAGATATGAAAACAAGGACAAAGTGAGAGGATCGAGTAAGCACAGCTGAGAGAAAGTAAAAACCTCCAAGTGATGCAGCTAAAGTGAAGCGAGTCTTGGCCACGAATGGATAAGGATAGGCTCTGCTAAGGAAAAGATGAGGTTCAAACTCAAAAACAGAAGGGCAAGAAAGTTGTTCTTTAGAGAAGATTATCGAAAGAGATCAAAACATAATTTGGTTGGTATCAGCAGCGAATAGTGGTGTGAACACTATGCGAAAATAAGAGAAAGGCTTGGAATAAAAGCCAAATCTCCCCACAGTTACCTCGATGATTCCGAGGACGAAATTTTTTTAAGAAGGGGAGAGTTGACACACCTAGACCTAATACAACTTTTTTGTACAGACAAAATAGTGTAGGCAGCGTATTAACTCGAGCAATGCATCGGTCCGGATGTGTCTAATTGTGAAGAGAAGTGGAAATTAGGATAAGACGGAGTTGGAAGATAAGATAAGTAACCATGCATGGAAAAACTAGCTGGATTTTCTTCAAGTCCATAGCCAATGGATTGGATATCCATTGGTGTACAAGTTAGTGGATTAGGCCAAGGATCAAGATTATGGGAGGTTAAAAAAAGGGGAAAAAGTCTGGCTCGGGGCCCAAGTAGGCTTGGTGTCGGGCTTGCCTATAAATACAAGTAGTTGAACTCTCCCCCCTCATTTCCTCTTCTCCCTCTCTTCCTCTCATCGCTTTTGTTCGCTCGAAGCCATTTCAAACTTTCGACCCATCCGGACAAATCGACAGATAAATCAAGGGTTCCAGACGATCGAGTGCAGCGATGCTCTGGAGATTAAGCTACAGGGATATTTTGGGAGTATACTTACATCCCAGCACTGTGAGTGGCTTAGATTTCATTGCTTAGCCACTAGGGTAAAATGTTTTTAAAACATAAATTGTTTTTCAAAGGTTTTGGGACACGAGGAATCCACCACACACACACGCACTTATTTGGTAATATACCCATGTAGAGAGTTGGATGTTTTCAAAGAAAATATAGAGGTTTATGTGCGTGTGTTTATGTTTATATGTTTTACATATATATCTATATGATATTTGATGATGATGAGAGGCGAGATGAGTGATTAAGTGGATCTTGATGCTCCGATGAGAGGGAGCGAGTGGACCAAGCGAGACATGCATGCAACTAAGTAGCCAAGGATAGCCTTCAAAAGGGCACGGTGAGTGGGGAGACGCCAGGTCAGAGAGGCATATAGGATAACTCACCAGGGTTATCGTAGCTATGTTCCACCCACAGCGACTGGCACTACCAAGGGAACGGGCTAAAGAAAGAAAAGTATGAAAATGAATAAGAGAAAATAGATGGCCCTCGGTGCAATACAGCATATGACCAACGGGTCGAGCCTTCAGTATGTTTGAGGCCAGCCCATTTTAGATATATATATATATTTATTTATTTATTTAAATGGTTTTAAATTAAATTCTTGTCTGGAGAATTCAAAAAAAAGTTTTGAAAATAAAAACATTTATTTTATAATTATATTTTGGATTACCCTTGTTTCCCCTAACCACTGATCTCACTGAACCTCTACCACTCACCTGTAGCCAACGTTATTGGATGCAGATCCACGTACGAGGATAGCAGATAGATCAGAGGCTCACTAAGAGGCGTCGATGGCTTAGGAGTAGTAGTTTCCACTGTGTAGGTATTCTTATAAATAAAATAAATCCACTGGTACTTCTTTTATAGTAAACTATTTTATTAAATGATTTCTAATTAAAATTTTAGCAATTGTTTTGTAGTGAAGATACTCAATTCATGCCTTGCAGTGCTTCAGGTGCGTGACTAGTCGGCACGTACTTCGAGGTAGAGCAGCAGTTGCCACATGGCCGACCTTCCGGGTCAGGGCATGACAAATATAAACCAAGAAAATGATAGAAAGAGATTTAGTTTAATAGTTATAAAATAAACCTAATTTATATTATAGTGTAGTCATCTTGAATAAGTAGAGTATAAAAAATTTGATTGGATCCCATTCAAAGTCTATACAAGTTATAAATGAATGGAAAATTTATATGAATGGTTAGTTTAATTATGAAAGTTTCATGGAGAAAAATGGCTATTCCAAATCTAGGAAAACTTAAGAATTTTGCTTTAAACCCTAATGTAATCATACTAATTTAGTTTCCTTGTAGTTATTGTGCTTTAGTAATATGCCTAAAACCTTGAAGAACTAAAATGATTAAATTTATCCCACCTAAAAAAAAAAACCCCCATTAGCCGAAATTTTATCTTCTGGGGACAAAATCGTCCAAATTTTTCATTGTTCATAATCACATCAAATTAAGTCTACAAGCAAGTTTCATTAGTTGAAACAAACTTGCTTATACCCTAACTTCATTTATCCAAGCCCTAGAACGCAAAACCGCCATTTAGAACTCAAATTAGTAATTAGTAAAGTATACATTTTGCATGCTTACCTCATCTAACAACCTTTTTCCATTACTATGTGCTAACACATTATCCAAATAAAAACATACATATATATATATATATATTTATAAGTGGTGAATCAACTTCCAAGGGAAAGGAACGTTCAGTATAGTGGGAGTGTAAACCCTCTCCAAACTTGTGAGTGGGACTTTGTTGGACCTAAACTTAAATTTAAATGATTTATAATGTTTTACTGTTTAAATTAGCTTTCAACTACTAAAGGTTTGATTCCTTGAATTTAAATTGATTTATGATGGTTATTTATGATTTTGACAAGGATTGACCTACCCTAAAATTTTTGCAATCAAATGTTTAGATTATGGTGAAATTGATGGAAATTGATATAGTTGGAATTGATTTCAATAATGGGCTAGTTGGCCAAATGGTGTACGATTGAATTACATTGTTTTACATTATGATTTTGGTGGATGAGATGTTAGTCACTGTAGTGGCGCTTCTCAAGGTCCGGCCTTGTGGAGGCAGCGTTAGTAAGTAGTTAACATCCACATTCGATGGAGTGATACAAGGGTTGATTGTGCACACTGATATTGATTATGCAATCTCTGTAGGAGTATAGCATACATAGGCACACACCACGCGTGGTGAAGGCCCGTGCCAACGTTGAGGTTGGGCATTTTGATAAACCTTAATAAAACTTATGATCCCTCGATGGACTCAAATTTCATCTCAGCCGGATGTGAGTTTGAGTATAGTTTTGGCAAGCCCAAAAATAGATTTTCTCACAACGTGATTGTTTGTTTTTATTTACTATTTTATTTTGGAAACTTTTCAAGTATTTATCCTAATTTTCCTACTTTAAGATAAATAAACTCATACTTTCAGACAAGGTGACAATTCAAACATTTTATGAATCGTTATATTTTCAATTTAATTTCTACAATATATGCATTTATACCTTACCTAATTAGATTTGTATTCTTGGTCTAGTCTCACTCATTGAGTATAATTTATATACTCAGTCTTTTCTTTTTAAAAATTATTTTCAGACCAGTATGATGCCTACAAAGAGTAAATCGTTAGGAAGCACGGCTCACTTCTGGACAGTGGATAGTAAGTTAGTACGACTTATCTATTACTAATATTGAATCCACCGGCATAATTTAAAGTCTGTTTTTGAGCCTAGTCTATATAAATTGTGGAACATTATATAATGTGCAAGCATAAATTTTTTTTATAAAAGTTATCTTAAAACTTTTGTGTGAGTGAGTTTGTAGGAAAACAAATGTATGTGACACACCCGGACCTAGCACGACCCTTTCGTACGAACGAAATAGTACAAGATGACGTGATGATTAAACAATATGTCGGTCCGGCTGTGTCAAGTCTGAAAAGAAGATAAGCTTAAGACAAGACGTAGTTGGAAGATGAGATTGGCAACCATGCATGGAATCTCTAAGTGGACTTCTTTAAGTCCATAGCCGATGGATTGGACGTCCATTGGTGAATTGGTTGGTGGATCGAGCCAAGGATCAAAATTATGAAAGGTTTCAAAGAAGGGAAAAAGTCTGGCCCAGGGCCCGAGTAGACCTGGTGTCGGGCCTTGCTATAAATAGGGGGAGATGAGCTCTCCCCCTCTCATTTTCTCTTCTCCCTCTCTTCTCTTCTTTCTCTTTTCTCTCAACTGCTCTTTCGGAGCAATTTTGGACTTTTGGCCGATCCGAACAAACCGACCGCAAGTTCAATGCGAGATCTTGGTGAGTTGTTCTTAACTCCTTGATCTTCGTTTATCTAAGTTTTCACGTTTATCCATGCATTGGTCTAGGAGAGATCCAAGCTCAAAGTTAGGTTTAGCTTTTTAGTTAGATTTTAGGTTTAGATTTGAGATCTAGGAACTTTGAGCTTGTATTTCTCGTTTCTGCTTCGGTAATCGTGTCGTGGGAGGTGAGAGGAACCTCCATCTCAAATTTCACGTCGAACGGTGGACCGAGGGGCTCGGGAACCGAGGAAAAGCCTCGGATCCCGAGGCTGGCGAACGGCTCCCGCTCGGGAGCCGAGCCTCTCCCGCGCGGGAGAGACCAGCAGGCCAGGTCCCATGCGGGACCTGGGCTATCCGACGCCGGACTGGGCCTTTTGGCACAATCCGTGTGCTTGGGCCATTTTGGGCCCTCCGGCCCAAATTTCAGGCTGGGCCTGACCCAACTTCAGGGGCCCATGGGTCCCCAGGGGCATTTTCGTAATTTTTTCACCAAGTGTCCAATTTTCACCCCGAAACCTTCCGGACACCTTTCTAAGCCCCAAATCACATCCAAACCCAGTCGTAGGTCATATTAGAGCCTCATAGGTGCATTCATAAATTTAGTTATGAATGCTAATGTATATTTCCGTGTATTAGGGCTCCGGTTGAATCGAGTGCGGTGATGCTCTGGAGGTTAAGCTATATGGAGCGCTTGGGAGTATACGAATCTCCCATCACTGTGAGTGACTTAGACTTCTCTGTCTAGCCACTGGGAAAAGGGTTTTAAAAATGATTTTAAAAACATAAATGTTTTCAAAAAGGTTTTGGGATATGGGAAATCCACACACACACACTTGTTTGCGATATACCCACACAGTGAGTGGGATGTTTTGAAAAGAAATATAAAAATTATGTGTGTGTGATATATGTTTTAAATATAAATGTTTTATACGTATATATATAATTTATGAAATATCATTATTTTGATTATTGAGGGTACAATGCCCTTGGGAGATGAGTGTTTGAGAGGGTTCCTCGGAGCTCCAATTTGCGGGAGCGTGGACCGAGTTTGAGAGCATGCATGATACTCAACCGTGGACCGCCTATCGAGGGGCACGGTGAGTCGAGCCTGGTTAGGAGAGGCGTGTAGGGAAACTCGCCAGGGCTCCAATTCACTGTGTTCCACCACAGTGAGGCACCACCGAGGGAAAGGGCTAGAGAAAGAGAAAGAGAAAGAGAAAGAGAAAATGTTTTTAGAAAGAAAAGAGATAGCCTTCGGTGCAGTGAGGCATAAGACGACCGACAGGTCGCGCCTCCAGTATGATAGAGATGCCAGCCCATTTTATGTATATATATTTATTTATTTATTTAAAGTGTTTTTAAAAGAGGGTTCTCAGCAGGAGAACCATAAAAGAATTTTTAAAACAAAAATATTTGTTTTATTATTATTATATTTTATTTTATTTTGGATTTCCCTTATCAGCTCTAACCCAGATAGAGATTCTTAGAACCTCTGTCACTCACCTGTATCCAATGTGGATGGATGCAGATTTGCATACGGAGTCAGCCATAGAAAAGAGGCTCAATAGGAGGCGTCGGTGGCTTAGGCTTAGAGGTTTCCGCTGCATAGGTATTCTCTCAATTAGTCCACTGGCACTACTTTTAAAGTTAATTATTTCATTAAATATTTTCTAATTAAAGTTTTAGTTTTATTTGACAGCGATGATGCCCATTTATGCCTTGCGGTGCCTCAGGTGCGTCACTGGCCAGCACGTACTTCGAGGCAACGCGGTGGTTGCCACGTGGCCGACCCAGGGCGGGTCAGGGCGTGACAGTATGAGTTTTATAAATTAACAGCTATTATTTAAATTTTGTACTGCATATATGTTTGGAAACTACTTTACTTATTATTTACAAATATTACAATTATTTTACTAATTGGGTTCAAAGTACTGTAAGCCTTGTAGCTTCGAGTTGTGGGTAAAGTGCGCCATTCGCAATTTGTAGCACATGGCGGTTGCCATATTCTCGACCTTCAGATCGGGGTGTGACAGTATTTTAGTTCATCAAAACTTGAATTTAGGTCTAATAAAGCTCCACTTACTAGTTTGGGGAGGGTGTGTATTCCCCCTATTCCACCGGCTCTTTATTCTTCGAAGAAAGCTCACCACTGTGTATTTATGTCTAGACAATGAATTAGCATGTAGTGATGGAAGTGAGCATTGAGTGAGTATGCAAAATGCATATTTTGTCAACTACTAACTTGAGGTTTAAAAGGTGATTTTGTATTTTAGAGCTTAGGTGAATAAAGTTAAGGTGTAAGCAAGCTTGTTTCGCTTAATGAAACTTGCTTGAAATCCTAATTTGGCGTAAATATGCATGAATAAAAATTCGGACGATTTTACCTTTGGAGAATTAAAAATTTTGGCCTAGTCACTCTACATTGCACATTTCTCCTTTGGTACCTTCCAAGATCAAATTCCAAAAAATTTAAACCTCCCACATTTACCTAATTCAACTTGTAAACTTCTCTTGGCACATGGATTACATAAATCTAAAATCCATATTATGACAATTCCTTTCTTCCTTAATTTCACATACATAATTCATATTTCATGCCAAATTAACCTAATATTCATAATGAGCATGCCAAATTCTATAACATAAGTCAAAATTAAGCATGCCTACCTTATGGTTTTTCCAACTTCAACATAAACCCTAATCTTTTCTCTCCAAATTACTCCCATGAACCTTAAATTCTTCAAAACTGATAGAGGGCTATTGATGGGCTTGTCAAGAGCTTCAATTTGAGTATAAACTTGTGGGGTGTTATGATTAAACTAGGAGAATTTAAGGTAGGAACTCTTCTACGTGCCACAGAATTTTGGAACTCTTTACTGTTTGTAAGTTATGTGATTTCGAGTTTCTCCCTCATTTTTCACTATAATTTCTAACTATCCAACTAACTAAGATATTCTCCCTACTTCACATTATATAATGTATGGTATGATCTAATAAAAGTTAAATTCACGAAGTTGGTATTACAACTTGTAACTACTAGCCTTAGATTTGCCTAGTTTAGAGCTGTAGACTTATGTGGTGAGAGTTTTTATACTTAGTATGTATGTAGATGTATTCTTAGTAAGAATAAGAGCAACTTTTACTTGATGAAAATTTTTTCCATTCTGGAGAATTAGGCTTATAAACATCTAGGACAAATTTTGACCTAAGAGGTAAAAGTTACCTTTTGTATTATTTTTCAAAAATTCCATACATCTCACCGGGCGTATATTTGACCTTTCCAACCACCCATTTATCTTCTTTAGTGTGTCTAAGAATATTCAAAGTTGTTACGCTATTTTTCTGAACATCTTGAGTTAGAGAAAAAAAGTTACAGAATAAAATGTCGTAATGCCCAATGGCATTTTTGTAAATATTTGCAAAATTACAAATTGAATTTTTCATCATCAAAAATGATTTTTCTTACAGTATTGGAGGAATCCATACTATTATACACTGTCAAAAATTGAAAACTGCCTACTTGCTGTGCAAAAATCTAATGTACAATCACCATTTTACCCTAGAGAAAAAATGCAAGGTATTTTAACACCATAGGTCATACACCTTTAAAATGTTTTGTTAGCTGTGATACCTACTCCGCAAATTTAATTTTTATCAGATCATACCATGCATTATATGTATGTCAAATATGAAAAATATCTTAGTATTAGTTGGATAGTTAGAAATTTTGGCGAGAAAATGAGGTAGAAGTTTGAACTAGTATAACTTTCAAACGATACAGAGTTTAAAAATTCTGTGGCACATAGAAGAGCTTAACAGGAGTTGAAAAATAATTTGGAAAACTA
Organism: Microcos paniculata; assembly: GCA_030664755.1. NCBI lineage: Eukaryota > Viridiplantae > Streptophyta > Magnoliopsida > Malvales > Malvaceae > Microcos > Microcos paniculata. The sequence continues at coordinate 14,570,998 of CP131459.1, forward strand.
TATAAGGTTTGGCACTGACTGAGAAGATAAATGAAATTTTAAAATTTTTTTAGGGTAAAATTGTCCATGGGGGTAAACTGGTCATTTTGCCACAAAGATATTTTTGGTCTTGTGCATGGAACATGGCCAATGGTCTTATAAAAATGATGGCTGGCCATTTCATGCTAAAAGGAGAAAAGGAAAATTTTCAAGAACTTTCTCCAAATTTCCAATTTCTTCATTTACATCGAAAATTCTTCCTATTTTGATTTCTCCTAGTTTAATCCATAAAACTCCCACAAGTTTATACTCAAATTGAAGCTCTTGACAAGCCCATCAATAGCCCTCTATCAATTTTGAAGAATTTGAGGTTGCTTGGGAGTACTTTGGAGAGAAAAGATTAGGGTTCATGTTGAAGTTGGAAAAATCACAAGGTAGGCATGTTTAATTTTGAATTATGTTGTAGATTTTAGCATGCTCATCATGGACATAGGTCAATTTGGCATGAAATATGAATTATGTATATGAAATTAAGGAAGAAAGGAATTACCATTTTATGGATTTTAGATTTGTGAAATTTACGTGCCAAGAGAAGTTTACAAGTTAAATTAGAGTAATACGAGAGGTTTGAATTTGCTAGAGATTAATCTTGGAAGGTGTCAAATGAGCAAGGTGTCACGCCTTGACACGGTGATCGAGCACATAACAACCGCCGTGAATCCTTGAAGTACATCCTATTGTGTTAGAATACACCCCAAGGTTTCGTAAGGCTAAAATGGTAATTTTACATTTTATTTTCATGTAGCAATCACGCAGTTCTTATGTTTCGACAGTTTATAAGAACATAGGATCATTCGGTGCAAAAATATAATAACAATTCGTGAGATAAAAGTTCGAGTTGCAAACATGCACATAGTTACGAAAATGCCATCTGGTTTTACGACATATTTTTCTACAAAATTTTCCCAGATATATGGTACTCAGAAAAATACCACAACAGTTTCAAATATTCTAAGACGCACTAAAGGAGATAACTGGGTAGTTTAAAAGTCATATACAACCTCAGTGGGACCTACGTGAATTTTTGAAGAATATTATGAAAAGTTGACTTTTTACCTCCTTGGTTAAACCTTTCCTTGGTATGGGACCTTTGCCACCGCAACCTTTCTAACAACGCGGAGAACGTTTATGGCCTGAAAATGGGTTTATGATAAAACACGAATGAGTACTAAGTACTTAGTGAGTGGAAAACCAATAAAAGTATTAATAGTAATATTGAAATTTCACCAAAAATGAGAATGAGTTCAAATATTTTAATAGTTCAAATATTTGAAATTAATATAAAGGAACAGTTAGGAACAGAGTTTTCCAGATGATAGGCCAATGGTCAAAGATACTATTTGTCAATTTCTTTACCCAAGCTGTCACCGTGGCCCGGGGTCGACACTAGGTAACTGAGTTCCATCCTACCCGACAGTGTCGTAGAATGAACTCACAAATGCCTTATGGGTTTCTCTCCGCGCCTCTCATCAAGGTTGAAACCACACTCACTCGTGCCCCTCAAAAGGCGGTCTACGAGCTACTTAGTTACTATAGTAACGATAAATTTCCCTCCTGGGGCTGCTATGAGTAACAAGCTTACGACCCAGATGGCCTTTACACAATACCATTTCATCCCACAAGATACTAGCATCAACATTTTGCAAAACATAGGTTCCTTGCTCAATCCATAAGTTAAGGAATAAATTTCATCTTAACACAATAGGATTTCATAAGATCTCATAAACCCACTTATCAATACTTTAGTTTAAGAAATCCAAGTAGACCAAAGCATTAAATGGAAAGATATTAAACAAAGTACGAAGGCAAAATTTGAGTTAGTCATCCATTCACTATTCTTGGTGACTGATTTGTTCTTGATCTTCACCTGTAGTTTGCTTTCCCTTAATTTGTACAGTGCCTATATACAACATTGAATGTTGGATATATTCCAATGTTCAAGTATGGACTAGTAAACACTACACAATTTCTAACCTATATGCATGAAATGCAAGACCAATTACTAATTTTTCTTGATTTCTTCTTTTTCCTTAACTAAGCCATATATTTTTCCTTCAGCAATTTCCATTCAATTTGTAAACAACTAATGCCAATTGCCCCCTTCAACATTTTCAGCCTGTCACGCCCCGACCCGCTCGGGTCGGCCACGTGGCCACCGTCGCGTTACCTCGAAGTACGTGCCAGCCAGTCACACACCAAAAGCACCGCAAGGCATTGAAATGGATACCATCACTGCAAAACAACTAGAACTTTAATTAAAAATTATTTAATAAATTAATAAAATAATAAACTTTACAAGTAATTACCAGTGGACTAATTTAAAGGAATGCCTACGTAGCGGAACTACTAAGCCTATGCCACCGACATCTCCTAGTGAGCCTCTAATCTATCTGCTGACCCCGTATGCGGATTTGCATCCATCCACATTGGATACAGGTGAGCAACAAAGGTTCAATGAATCTCCATCGGGGTTAGGAAAAATAGAGGTAATCCAAAATATAATAAAAATAAAATAAAATAAAATAAAAACTTTGTTTTCAACACTTCCTTTCAAATTCTCCAAGTAAGAATTTGATTTTTAAAACCTTCAAAATAATTTATAACTAAAACGAGCTGGCCTCAAATACTGAAGGCACGAGTGGCTGGTCGTATGCCTTACTGCACTGAGGGCTATCTCTTTTCTCTTTAAAACCATTTTCTGTTTTTCTCTTTCTCTAGCCCGTTCCCTCAGTGGTGGCAAACGCTATGGTGGAACATAGCTATATCAAGCCCTGGCGAGTTATCCTATGCACCTCTCCCAGGGCCTCCACTCATCATGCCCCTCGATAGGCGATCCATGGCTACTTAGTTGCGTGCATGTCTCTCAACTCGGTCCACGCTCCCTCAAATCGGAGCCCCGAGGAAACCACTCAGTCTCTCTTTTGTATCCCATCCATATATTTATCATATATATATGTATACAAAATAACACACCCGGACCTAGCATGACTTTTCGGTACAAACGGAATAGTGCAAGATGACGTATTAATTAAACAATATGTCGATCTGGCTGTGTCAAGTCAGAAGAGAAGATAAGCTTAAGATAAGACGGAGTTGGATGATGAGATGGTGACCATGCATGGAATCACTAAAGTGGACTTCTTTAAATCCATAGCCAATGAATTGGATGTCCATTGATGAATTGGTCGGTGGATCGGGCCAAGGATCGAAATTATGAGAGGTTTCAAAGAGGGGAAAACGTCTGGCCCCGGGTTCGAGTAGACCCGGTGTTGGGCTTGCTTATAAATGGGGGAAGATGAGCTCTCCCCTCTCATTTTCTCTTCTTCCTCTCTTTTCTCCTCTCATTTGCTCTCTCGGAGCAATTTTGGACTTTTGGCCGATCCGAACAAACCGACTGCAGGATCAAGGCGAGATCTTGGTAGGTTGTTCTTAACTCCTTGATCTACGTTTTTCTAAGTTTTCACGTATCTCCATGCATTGGTCTAGGAGAGATCCAAGCTCAAAGTTAGATTTAGCTTTTAGTTAGATTTTAAGTTTAGATTTGAGATCTAGGAACTTTGAGCTTGTGATTCTCATTTTGCTCTGATAACGCATCGTGGGAGGTGAGAGGAACCTCCATCTCGAATTTCACGCCAATCAGTGGACCGAGGGGCTCGAGAACCGAAGAAAAGCCTCTAATCCTGAGGCTATCGGACGGTTCCTGCACGGGAGCTGAGTCTCTCCAGCGCAGGAGAGACCCGTAGCCCAAGTCCCGAGCGGGATTTGGACTAGTCCGGCGCCGAACTGGGCCTTTTGGCCCAAAACTGGCAGTTGGGCCCTATTAGGCCTAAGCCGAGTTGGGCTCGACCCAAGTCACATGGGAAGGCCTTTTAGGCCCAGAAATGGGTCGGGCCTGATCAAGCCACATGGAGGGCTTGCCTGGCCCAGACCCGGGCCGGGCTGGGCCCTAGTGTACGGCCCATGGACCCCAGGGGTATTTTCATAATTTTTCACAAAGTGTCCAAATTTTTACCTCGGAACCTCCCAAACACTTTTCTAAGCCCCGAATCACATTCAAGCCCAATCTTAGGTCATGTTAGAGCCTCATAGGTGCATTCATAAATTTAGTTATGAATGCTAACGTATATTTCCGTGTGCTAGGGCTCTAGGTGAATCGAATGCGGCGATGCTCTGGAGGTTGAGCTACATGGAGCGCTTGAGAGTATACGAATCTCCCAAATACTGTGAGTGGCCTAGACTTCTTTATTTAGCCACTGGGCACGAAGGTTTTCAAAACAGTTTTAAAAACATAAATGTTTTCAAAAGGTTTTTGGGATATGGGAAATCCACACACACACAGTTGTTTGTGATATACCCACATAGAGAGTGGGATGTTTTCAAAAAGAAATATAAATACTTATGTGTGTATGTTTATATATTTTAAAAATGTATGTTTTATACATATATATATAATTATGAAATATTATTATTATGATTTTTAAGGTTGTGATACCATTACGAGATGACTGATTGAGAAGGATGCTCCTCGGGCTCCAATATATGAGGGAGCGTGGACCGAGTTGGAGAAGCATGCTAGATTCTCAGCCGTGGACTACCTGTCGAGGGGCACAGTGAGATGAGACCCTGGGAGAGGCGCGTAGGGAAGCTCGCCAAGGCTCTAGAGCTGTGTTCCACCACAGCTGGATACCACCGAGGGAACGGGCCAGAGAAAGAGAAATGAGAAAATGTTTTAGAAAGAAAAGAGATAGCCCTCGGTGCAGTAAGGCATAAGACGACCGACGGGTCATGCCTTCAGTACGATAAAGATGCCAGCCCATTTTAAATATATTTATTTATTTAAAATGTTTTTAAAGAGAGTTCTCGGTTAGAGAACTAGAAAGAGATTTTAAAAGAAAAATATTTATTTTATTATTATTTTATTTTTGGATTTTCCTGGTTTGCCCTAATCCTGATGGAGATTCATAGAACCTCTGTCACTTACCTGTATCCAATGTGGATGGATGCAGATCTGCGTACGAGGTCAGCTGCTAGACCAGAGGCTCAGTAGGAGGCGTCGATGGCTTAGGTTTAGTAGTTTCCGCTGTGTAGGTATTCTTTAAATTAGTCCACTGGCATTACTTTTAAAGTTAATTGTTTTATTAAATGCTTTTTAATTAAAGTTCTAGCTGTTTTGCAGCGACAATATCCATTTCTTTGCCTTGCGGTGCTTCGGGTGCCTGAGCAGCCGGCACGTACTTCAAGGTAGCACGGCGGTTGCCACGTGGCCGACCTGAGCAGGTCGGGGCGTGACACAAAACATATATATTTAAAGCATTTAAACACACACACAAGCATTTATATTTCCTTTGAAATCGTCCCACCCTCTAAGTGGGTGTATCACAAAATAAAAGTCTGTGTGGTGGATTACCTTTATCCCAAAACAATTGTAAAACCTTTAAAACAACTTTTATTTTTAAAACATTTGAAAACATTTGTCCCTAGTGGCTAAGCACTGAAATCTAAGCCACTCACAGTGTTGCGAGGTTCTTATACTCCCAAGCATTCTACGTAGCTCAATCTCTGGAGCATCCCACATTTGATCATCCGGAGCCCTAATACACGAAAATACGTGTTAGCATTCATAATTAAATTTATGAATGCACCTATGAGGCTCTAGCATGATCTAAGACGATGTTTAGAAGTGTTTCGGGGCTTAGAAAAGTGTCCGGGAGGTTCCGGGGTAAAAATTGGACACTTGACAAAAAATTACTAAAATGCCCCTGGGGGCCCGTAGGTTACCCCCCGCAAGCTAGGCCCGACCTAGCCCCGGTCTGGGTGAAGCAAGCCCTCCCACGTGGACTGGGCCGCACATGGCCCAAGTCCCGCGTGGGGGAAGTGGGCTGCCACCCACTCCCACGCGGGAGCCGTCTACCATCCTCAAGAACCGAGCCTTTTCCTCGATTTCTGAGCCCCTCAGTCCATAGTTTAGCCCGAAATAGAGATGGACATTCCTCTCGCCTCCCACGACGCGTTTACTGAAGCAAAATGATAATCACAGGCTCAAAGTTTCTAGATCTCAAATCTAAGCTTAAAATCTAACTAAAAAGCTAAACCTAATTTTGAGCTTGGATCTCTCCTAGACCAATGCATGGAAATACGTGAAAACCTAGAAAAATGTAGATCAAGGCATTAAGAATAGCATTTTAGAATCTTACCTTTATCCTTCGATCGGATAGTCCGGTTCGGCCAAAAGTCCAAAATTGCTCCCAGAGAGCAAATGAGACGAGAGGAAGAGAGGGAGAAGAAAATGAAAGGGAGAGCGCTTATTTCCCCCTATTTATAGATAAGCTCGACATCGGGTCTACTCGAAACTTGAGCCAGACTGTTTCCTCTCTTTGTAACCTCTCATAATCTCAATCCTTGGCCTAATCCACTGACCAATTCACCGATGGACCTCCAATCCATTGGCTATGGACTTAAAGAAGTCCAAATTATGTTTCCATGCATGGTCACCTGTCTCATCTTCCAACTACGTCTTATCTTAAGCTTAACTTCTCTTCTTAATTACACACATCCGGACTGACGTATTATTGACTTAATACACCGTCTTACACTATTCCGTTCATATGGAAAAGTCATATTATGTCCGGGTGTGTCACGGCCAACACTCTCAATTTTGCCAACTTGGTATTTGTTCATCTCCAAAATTTCCATCTTCATGTTTACACTTAAACTACTCCAAAAAATATAATCAAACTAATTAAATCTTTTAAATTAGGCATAATAATATTTTCCTTTAAGATTTTCAGCACCCATTCTTTTCTATTGTAAATTCCTTTTTCAATTCATTCAAAAATCAAATCCTAGCAATTTAATTCTCCCATACTAATTTAATTCAACTTGTAAATTTTTTTAACACATATATATCATGAATCAAAATTTCATAACATAATCATTCTTTTCTCCCTAAATTTCAAATACAAAATTGACATTTTATGCCAAATTAACCTAATATTCATGATGAGCATGCCAAAATCTCCAACATAACTCATAATTAGGCATGCTTACCTTATGATTTTTCTAACTTCAACATAAACCCTAATCCTTCTTCTTCAAATTACTTCCAACCAAGCTCAAATTTCTCAAAATTGATAGAGGGCTATTGATGGGCTTGTTGAGAGCTTCAATTTGACTATAAACTTGTGGGGGTTTAGTGGATTAAATTAGGAGAAATCAAGGTGAGAGAAAATTTGGTGGAAATGGAGGAATAATGGAGAAAATGAGAGAAAATTGTGGAAGTCCTTTGAAATTTCAAGAGCATGGCCGACCATGGCCTTTAAATATGGCCATTGGTCATATGCACTTAGGGCAAAATGATCATTTTGCCCCCAAGGACAATTTTATCCCCTAAAAATTTAAAAATTTCACTTATGTCCCTAGTCAGTCCCAAACCCTATACACTGTCCCAAATTATTTTTCAAGCCCTATCGAGCTATTTTATGCGAAACAGAATTTTCAAACTCCTCACCGTTTGTAAGTTACTAGTTCGAACTTTTCCCGCATTTTCATCGAAATTCTCTAACTACCCATCTTACACTATAACATTTTCCATACTCTACATTATGAAATGCATGACTGTTTTTAATTATTGATACTCCAATTATCTAATAAATTAAAAAAATTTAACTCATCACCATTATTATTGTAAAAAATTTAAGTATAAAGCATCCAAAATTTAGCTTAAGTGGTCTTAATTTTAGCTTAAGTATATCGCTTTTTGACCAAAAAAAAAAGAATTTTAGCTTAGCAGTCTGTTGGGTGCTTTTTCTAGGAAGAGTACTTTTCCTTATATCAAGGAATCCACTTTTCCACCCTTCTTCCCTAGAATCATTTTCCCTAATATCAGGGAGAGTGATTCCAAAGGAACCACAATTTTTTCCGCTTTTAAAATATACTAAATCAGTGAAATTTTTTCAACATTTTAAAATCCGTGAAAAGTTTTAACTTTCCATCATATCAAAGAGGTTCTAAGTGGTATAGATGCATTATTTTGGAGACTTGAGGTCTTATGTTTAAATCCCATTCATATGTGGTTTGGGTCTAATCTAATTGTATGTTAATCTAATGATTTTTTAACCGATGTTTTTGGTTGTGGAATTTATCTAAAATAGTGAGATTTCATTGCATCCTTAAAAAAAATAATTCAAATAGCACTATTATGTAATAAATATATAAAAATTATTTATATACAATTAATCTTTTCTTTAATAATCAAAATACAAAATAACCACTTTAATTCACTAAACTAATCCCAAATCAAATCTTAAAATTAATAATCACTTAATAGTATTTGAATAATAACTTTCATCAAAGTTACCTCAAAATCAATATTGAAATTCATTATTACCTTCCAAGTTACCTCTAAATCAAAATAAAAACACCTTAATTCATCAAATTAACCCTTACTCCAACTTTGTATATATATTATCACCAAATGTTTCTGTAATAATCATATAAATCCAAATTAATAGATACATGTTAAACAATTAGGTACGAAATTTGTCAAATCCTTTCAATAAATTAAGAAATTAAAAATATGTATTTATGAAAAAAAATTTAAAAATGCTATAAAAAGGGAAAAAAAGGTTGAATCAATAACTAAATAAATACCCACCCATTTAACCATAAATCACTAAATTACCACTTAATTATGGGACACTTGGCAATAAATTATCAACTTAACATTGCAATTTCATGATATTAGTAAAGGGGGATAACTTTAATCTAAATAAATTTGTCAAATTCTTCCAATAAATTAAGAAATTAAAAATATGTATTTATGAAAAACAAATTGAAAAAACAAAAAAATTCAACTTATCCTAAATAAATGCTATAAAAAGGAAAAAATGAAAAAAAAAAAGAAAAAGAATTGAAAAAGGAAAAAAAGGCTAAATCAATAATTAATAAATATCCACCCATTTAACCATAAATCATTAAATTGCCGCCAAATTATGGGACACTTGGTAACAAATTATCAACTTAAAATTGCAATCTCTTGCTATTAGTAGAGGGGGATAACTTTCATAGTTAGTATAGAGATAGATATAACCTACTCCTAGAGCAAAAAAAAGAAAACAATAAAAAAGGAAAAAAAAAAGAAGAATAAAAGAATTGAAAAGAAAGGAAAATAGAAATTATAAAAGAGAGAGAGAATCAACTAGGGTGACGTGGCCACCCCACTTGTTTCAATTGAAAGCATAACTTTCTATGTAGGTATAGATAGGTATAGATGTATGTATCGATTTTGAAATAGACTAAATTTGAGCTTTGAAATTTATGTTTAAGATCTGATCCATTTAGATCTAAGTTGGAATAGCAACGGGTAGAGTATCTATTAATTTTGAGGTATCCGAACCCAAATCTGATTAGTTTTTATAGTATTCGAATGCGATAATAATTCTAATAATTTTTTAAAGTTATTATCTGTACCCTACCCGAATAAAATAGGAACTATCTGTTAAATATCCAAACCTGATAAATACCAAATAAATTTAATAAATCAAATACAATTGAAATAATAAATTGAAATTAACTCATAATAAAATAAATTAAAGTGTTAAGAAAAATCATATTTTTAACAATTAATAAATTTTAATTAGTATTAGATCATTGTTATTTTATTTATGAGTAATTTTTAAGTAAAAGTACAATAAAAATAAAAAATTAATATTAAAAAAGTTAATTTTATAATCGGGTTTAGATAGTGGGTATTTAAAATCACTACATGAACCCAATTATATGGTATTCAAATAATACTTCATCGGTGGGCTGTTCAAGGTACCCTATTTTAAACCATCCATTGTCATCTGTAGGCCTAAGTAGCAAAATATGGACGGGATTTTTGAGTAAGGCCAACCTTATTTAACTCTTTGTCAAAGTGTAAAAAAAAAAAAGAAAAAAAAGAAAAGAAATAATGAAAAAGTAAAGAAAAAAAAAAGAAAAGAAGTTGCAAAAAAAAAAAAAAGGGAACAATTGGGGTGACATGTAGCCACCACAATTGCATCAATTGAAAGGATGAAAATCATAGTAGGTATTGATTTTATAAGGTCAAATTTCATATTTAGTCCCTCTACTTTACCAAAAGTGTCGATTTAGTCCCTCTACTTCAATTTGATCAAATTAAGTCCATCTACTATACTGAAAGTGTGGATTTAGTCCCTCTATTTTAATTTGATCAAATTAAGTCCCTCTATTTTTATTTATTGTCAAGCTGAGTAAATCTACTTTTATTTATTGTCAATTTTAATTCAATCACTAACGGTGCTAAATTTCTATAATTAACTATCCTGATGTGACATTGATTATAATGACAAATATTTTTAGGAAATATTAAAAAATTTCTAGTGACTTTTTTTTACCATAATATACCTTTCATCTCGGACAGATTATTTTTTATATTCTTTTTTAATATTTAATTTCATATTTTTTTATAAGAGATTTCATAAACATGTCTAAAAGGAATTTAATGTGACAAAAAAAGCTGCACAAAAATTTTTAATATTTTTTATAGGTACACGTTATCAAAATTAATGTCACATCAATATGATCAATGCCACATCAGTATAGTGAAATTTAACATTGTTAGTAATTAGATTGAAATTGACAATAAATAAAACTAGAGGGATTCAATTTGATCAAATTGAAGTAGACAGACTAAATCAACACTTTTGGTAAAGTAGAGGGACTAAATATGGAATTTGACCATTTTATAAATTTAAAATTGTACACGAAGTGGATTTGATTTAAAGAAAAATATTAGATCTTGCAATTGTTGTATATTTGAGTCTATATATTTTCCAATAATATGCTTGTTAATATGAAAATGAAGTTAAGTTTCAAGTTTAAAAGTTTAACTAGTCAAAGACTAGTTAGTTTTGTTGTTAGGAAAATTAAACAGGTTGAATCTCAACTCAATAGGTTGAAAGTTTGTTGAATTGATTGAAACTTCAACTAACCAGGTTTAAAGTTTCTGATAGATGCTGAATCAATTGAACTCTCATTCAATCGATTGAAACTTTGCTGAAACTCATAAAAGTCTTTTTCAATCGATTGAGCATGATAATAAATCGATTGAAAGTGGACCAGGACTACGCAAAGGTAGAACACCATAGAAACTCCGCTGACTTTCTCATAAACCTTGATTTCACTTCGAAAATAAGAACCCATAATAACGGAAATCTGTTCGTGTTCCACTCTCAAAGTCAATTGTCTTTGCCCAAGTGTGAATTGCAGACGGCTCTCCAGTGGTTCCATTCCTTCTTACTTGACTTTTGGGTCAACCCAACCCAAATGGGAATAAGAGGGTCAGTCAAACAGCGAGCAGCTCCACTTTGTACATTTTTTGAGACACACCAATCAGGTTTAGAAAAGGGAACTTCTCACCGAATGAGGCAGTAGGAATGAAGGAGGCGGGAAGCTACATTAAATGTGTAGAAACCTAAAAAGACACCTTTTTTGAGAAAAGATACATCTAAATGAAGTATAAGACATGTCTATAAGTTGAAGGGATGTTAATGACGTCTCTTAGAGTCTATAAATATGATCATAAACATTCATAATATTAATTACAACACAATTAACAACATCTCTAGCATCTTAAAATTTCTCAAGCATTCTTCATTCTTTTCTTAGATTGGGTTCAAGTGTGTTCAAAAGAATCTTAGAAGTGCAATCTTTGATTCTTTCTTTTGAGCATTGTATCCTGGGGATAACGTTTCCAAGTGTTCATTTGTACCATAGTGGGGAAACTATTATCCTAAATAAAGCTTCCTGGAAGTGCCTTGCCCAAATTTCCTTTTCTTAAGTTTTCTTCATTTCATATTCATTTTGGTAATAATAGAAGTATCATATACAATAATTTTAGGATAATAGTATTCTCCAATGGTGTCGTTGCAATCAAACCACACACTTTTGAAGTGGAGAAACTTGAGAAACTTAATGGGGCAAATTACCAGCATTGGAGCATGAAGATTTACTACCAAATCAGCCTATTGAAGGTTGCCTACGTGGTGCATGAGTACTATCCTCAAGATTGAACAGCAGAAGGAGAATTATCTGAAAATAAAAAAAAAGTGGATCAATGATAGATGACTACATCTGTCGTCTCACCATTCTTCAAGCCATGAACAATTCACTCTTCAATGTCTTCCAAAAATATTCAACAGGTTTGGAGTTAGTAACAGCAGTTGAAAATGGGTATGTTAGTAAGGATGCTAGAAATAAGTCCTTTCTTGTTAACAAATACATTGATTTTAAGATGTCAGATTCCAAGTCTGTCATTGATCAAATCAATGAACTTAATGAAATTGCAAATGAATGTGCCGATGCGGGAGAACCTATCTCTAAAACTTTTCAAGTTTTTACCATTATTGGAAAGTTGCCTTCCTCTTGGAAGGATTATCAAAGGTTCTTAAAACATAAAAAGAAAAAGATGTCTCTTGAAGACTTGATGAAGCACATTCAAATTGAGAATGAGGCAAGAAAGAGAGATGAACTTGTTGATCAAGAGAAGGGCAATAATGTGCTTAACATTGAAAGTCCAACATCTACATCTCTGAAAAATGAGAACAATTCTCGAAAGAAGCAAAAACACTTTCCTAAGAAACAAGGGAAGTTTAAGAAATTTGGTAAGGACTTTAAGAAAAATAAAGGTCCTTGTTTTGTATGTGGAAAGAATGGACATCCTACAAAAGAATGCCATTTTCGGAAAGGTAAAAAGCCTGAAGCGAATATGGTGAGTGGAGATGACATGGTTGCAATGCTTACTGAGATCAATATGATAAACATTGATGACAATTGGTGACTTGACTCTACTGCAACATGTCAAGTGACTCCATTCAAGAGTGCTTTCAAGACTTATGAAGAGGTAAGTGAAGACAAAACTATTTCCATGGGAAACTCCTCCACAAGTGCTATTGTTGGCAACAGAATTGTCAAACTTCCTCTAACATCTAGCAAGATTCTAACTTTGCAAAATGTTTATCACATTCCTAGTCTTAGAAAGAGTTTAATTTATGTCAAGAAACTTGATGATCATGGTTTCAAAGTTGAGTTTGTTTCCCAAAAAGTGATCATATCAAAGAAAGGGTCCTTTATTGGGAAAGGATATGCTAAAGACAATATGTATGTGCTTAATATCAATAAAGATACATCCATTGCTACTTATATTATTGATGATAGTAGTTATCTTTGGCATTAGGGACTAGGACATATTGGTATTAATGCTTTAAATCGCATGATTTCATATGAATTGCTTCCTAAATCTAGTTCTATCATTAGTACTAAAACTTGTGAATGTTGTGCACAAGCAAAGATTACTAAACATTTTTTAAATCTGTATGTAGAACTACTTCCTATTTAGAATTGATACATACTAATTTGTGTGATGATAATGATAATCTAATTAAGGGAGGAAAATGTTATTTCATTACTTTCATTGATGATTTTTCTAAATTTTCTTATGTTTATTTACTTAAGACTAACAATGAAGCTTTTGAAAAGTTTAAAATTTTCAAGGAAGAAATAGAAAACTTGACTAACACAAGGATTAAGAAACTTATATCAGATAGAGGTGGTGAATTTCTTTCTAAAGAGCTTATAGAATTTTGTGAACAAAATGGAATTATTAGAGAAAAGTCTGCTTCCAATACTCCTCCTCAAAATGTAGTGGCTGAAAGGAAAAATAGATCATTGCTTGAAATGGTAAGTGCTATGCTTATTCATTCTAAATTGCCTATAAATTTTTGGGGTGAAGCTTTGTATACTACTTGCTATATTTCTAATAGAATTTTGCATAAAGGTTTTGAGAAATCTCCTTATGAATTTCTTAAAGGTAGGAAACCCAATATAGATTACTTTAAAACTTGGGGTTGCATTGCGTATGTTTTGGATTCTACTCATAAAAGACCAAAGCTAGGTAGCAAGGCTATAAAATCTATCTTTCTTGGTTATGCTATACATAATAAAGCATGTAGATTTCCTTCTCTAAAGACTAATAGTATTTTTGAGTCTGCACATGCCATTTATTTGGAGTGTTTGACTATTAAAGATGCTAATGGTTTAGAAATAGAAAAGGATTTATCAAATGAGTTAGATCTTTCTAATAAAAACTTGCATATTGTGATATTGATGCATCGTTACATGATTCTGAAATTGACAATCATGTTGCTTCTTCTCATGAAAATAAATCTACTGATATTCAACTAAGAAGAAGTAAAAGAAGAAGGATAGAAAAAGATTTTGGTTCTGATATGGTTACATGTATTTTAGAAGAGGATCCTAACTCTTTTCAAGAAGCTATGTCTTTGCATGATGCAAATTTGTGGAAGCAAGCAATGGATGATGAGATTAAGCCCATACATATGAATAATACATAGTCTTTAGTTGATCCTCCTCCTAACACTAAACCTATTGGCTGCAAATGGGTTTTGAAAAAGAAACTCAAACCTGATGGCAGTATTGATAAATACAAAGCGAGGTTAGTAGCTAAAGGTTTTAGTCAAAAGGAAGGATTAGATTACTTTGAAACTTTTTCAGTTGTTTCTAAATTTACTTCTATTAGAGTTATGTTTGCTATTGCATCAATCTACAATCTTGAAGTTCATCAAATGGATGTCAAGACTACCTTCCTCATTGGTGACTTGGATGAGGATGTAATACCCATTCCAAATTACTGTTCCTCTTAGTCCGTCCGGCATGCATCATTTAGTAGGAAGACATGGAAAATATAGTTTAAGCCTTACATAAGTTATGAATAGGATATAAATGGTATTAAATGAAATGTTAAAGTTTAGTAGTGAAATTAGAAGTTTAGACTGATTTTACAAAAAATTGATAGAGAATTTAAAAATTTCACTGCCAATGGAATAAAAGGAAATGGTCTAAAGGATAAAAATATACACTGAAAATTTTAATACACTAGATTAGGATATAGATGGAATTTTGGTAATTTTTGAAGGGTAAGATGGTAACTAAGAGTAAAATCTTCTTTTATGGATTTAATCATCTAGTGACAAGTGTCAAAACCTTAGGAATGGATGGCTAGGATTTGAACAAATTTCTCCACCCATTTGGAAGACAAAATCCGGCCATGCATAAATAAAAGGCTAGAAAATTCTTGAAATCTCCATAGTTGTCTTCAACCTTTAGCTTGGAAGAACAAAACTCCATTGTTGAACACTTGAAACCTTCCACCCATAAACATAAGTCCTAAATTCTCCAAACAAGCCTACCAAAATTTCCTATCAAATTAAACATCTAGCTTAGCCCAATTATAAACCCAAATCAATTTCAAGAAAATCAAGCTAGTGTGGGAGGAATTTCAATTGTAAATTTTAGGGTTCTTGGTGGATTTTCACAAATCAAGGTAAGTATGCCTAGTTTTGATGTTAGAATGTAGATTATGGCATGCTAAACATGAATATAAGGTTAATTTAACTTGAAATCATTTGTAGGAGTGTGAATCTAGAAAATTAGGAAAGTTATGGAGGATTTTTGAATTTGAGATTTAGGCCAAATTTTGATTCAAGGAAGCTTGAGGTTGAAATATGAAGTTCATGGAAGCTTACTAAACTAGGAAATGCCACCAAATTACATTAGAAAAAGAAAATTTTGATTTTTCAATATTTATGCCAAAAATTTGAAGGGAAAGGACATTTTGTCATTTAAATGAAAATGTAGTTGTTTTGAAGTAATTTTAATGTGAATATATTAAAGAAAAATGTTGGAAAAGGAAAATGTGGAAATTGGGTAAAGTTGGAGCCAAGGCCGAAATTTTCAATGTGTTATAGCCATAGGAAATTTCCAATTTTTAATGGAATAAAATGTGAATTTTGAAGAAAAATTGGGTAGGAGAATATTAGTAAGAGTAGTGATTAGCTATTGAATTACTAAATTATTGCATGGCATGCATGGCATTGCATGTAGATTAAGCTTTGGCCCAATTTAGTAATAGTTTGGAAAACTAAATAAATTATGAAAATTAGGAGTGCCTGCACCATCAAAGGAGAAGGAATTAGGTGAGGACGGTCAAGAATAGCAAGGACCTCACTGAGTGGATGACTAACTCAAAATTGCTTTTATACTTGATTTAATATTTTTGGATTTAATGCTTCGGTTTACTTGGATTTCTCAAATTAAAGTATTGATAAATGGTTTATGAGATTTTATAAATCCTACTGTGTTAAGACGAAATTATTTCTTAATTTATGGATTGAGAAAGGAACTTGTGTTTTTGGAAAGTGTTGATGGCAACTCAGATGGTGAGAGGCGTGTCCTTTTGGGCAACAAAACCCCTTGGTGGCCAGGGTTCGAGTGGTGCTGCAGCACCAAGAATCGAATTGCTGGGCCTTGGGGACAATACCTGGGTAGTGGATTAGGTTGGTGACCTGGGCTACCCATGTGGATCCGTGGTCTGCCTTGGGGACAATACCTGGGTAGTGGATTAGGCCGGTGACCTGGGCTACCCATGTGGATCCGTAGTCTCAAGGGACATGGCTCTCACAGTGTGATGAAATAATACTGTGGAAAGGCCATCTGGGTCGTAAGTTTGTTACTCGCGGTAGCCCCACGAGGGGAATTTATCGTTATTACAGTAACTAAATTTAAGCAGCCTGCGGACCGCCTTTTAAGGGGCGCGGGTAAGTGTGCTTAGCCTTGGATCGAAAGGCGCGGAGGGTAACCCACAAGGCTTTTTTTAGTTCATTCTGCGGCACTGCCGAGCAGGATGGAACTCGGCCACCCAGTGTCGACCTCGGGCCAAGGCGACAGCTTGGGTAGAGAAATTGACTGTCACGCCCTGACCCGCGGGCCCGGCCACGTGATAACCACCGTACCACCTCGAGATGCATGCCCCGTCAGGCGGACAACCAAGATGGCACAAGGCATAAAATAAAAGGGTATATGAGCAATATATGAAAACATACGAGAAATATTATAGAAAATATAATTTAAAAATATTTATAAAGAAAGTGGCACGTTTTACAGTGCAACATGCAGCGGAAAAAGTAATATACTTATATATATATACATATATATGTGACATGCACTAATATTCCGAGCCAAGATTCACAGGGCAAAAAGGGGTGGCACCTACAAAATCGTGTCCTCAGTGAGGTACTGGGATCACTGACCACCGGGACGTCTGCCACCCGAAGCCTGATGTCCTGACAACAAAAGTGAATGGAGTGAGCACAATATACTTGTACCCAGTGAGGGACCCGGTTATAATGACCGATCACCTCAGGCTGGGGATATGAAATAATCCAAAATTAATTTATTAAACCAATTACTAAAGATTATAAGAAGTCCCACACCAAAACAAATATCAAATTAATAATAATATTACTACATGGGCTGGCTTCTGAAATCGTCCCAAAAGGTACACCCATGCACTGGGGTACCCGCTGGACCGTCAAGGGTTACTTTGTACTTCAAAACACTTTTCTTTGTTCACTGGCCCATTCCCTTGACGTTTGCCTTGCTGTGGAGGAACACAGCAAACTGGAGCCCTGGCGAGCTTCCCTTCTCGCCTCTCCCAGGGTCTCGTCTCGCCGTGCCCCTCAACAGGCGGTCCACGGTCGAGAATCTTGTAATGCTTCTCCAACTCGATCCACGCTCCCGCAATTTGGAGCCCCAAGGAACGCGCTCAATCTCTCGCCTCTCAAGGGCATCGTACCCCAAAGCATTATTAATAATATCAATTTATAAAATATTTGAAAGTCCCACCCTTTAAATCTTTTGTAAACTTGGTGTGTGAGGGTGGACATTTCATACCCCAAAACATATAAAAACAATTTAATAAAGCATTTATAAAGAAATTAGAAATTGGTTAACCCTTAATGGTCAACCAATATAATCCAAGCCACTCACAAGAGAGGAGAGTTGTATACTCCTCGATTACCCTACGAATGCCTTAGCTTAAACTGCTACCGGTTCCAACCTCGTACAATCACGTACCTAAATAATCAAATTAAAATCTAATTTGATTAATAAAGGCAATTGACTAAAATTAAACACCTAGGTAAAATCTAATTAGGGTTCCTAAGGTCTCGGAATAAAATTGGGCAAGTCCGGAAGTCAATTGAAGTGAATTAAAGTCAATTGGGGTCAAATGGGGTCTAGGGATGCAAAATGACCATTTTGCCCCTAGACCCGAATTGGGGCAAAAATTGCCCAACAGAGATTATCCGGCCCCGGATCATGACATCGGCGCCGGTTCATTCCTGCACTTTAAGGCCGAGCTTCGGCCTCCAATCTTCTTCAGCTCGATTCAAGTTTGATTTAACACCAATGGAGTGAAATTCGAAATGCATACTCCTCAACACTTAAACTAAGATTCCACAGCATCAAAAACTGATTTAAACAACCAATTATACTCGGAATTCAAATCAAAACACCAAGGGTTAACCTAGTCTCGGGCAAAACAGAAATCTCAACTTCAATCAACAAATTCTCTTAGCACAGACCACGAAATCAAGCAAGTAAACTATCAAATTAAAGCTTGATGAGTCTAGAACAACATACCAAATTCTCAGCCTCTTCCCACTGTTGAATTGAAAGATATAGCTCGATGAACAAACTATCGCCGAAATGACAGTTTTGTAGATTTGGTGATTTCTTGGAAATTTTGGTGTTTTGATCTTCAAGAAGGCAAGAGAAGCTAGTGATGATGATTGGTTGAGTGTTTGAAGGGAGATTGAGAGTTTAATTTCGAGGGAATTGGAAGAGAGAGTTCGAAGAAATGAAACACAAGAGAAGGAAAGAAAATAGGGGTCTCGGGTGAGCCGAGACCCATTTTATGCGGTCAGATCCGGCGCCAGATCTGATCGCCGGAGTCAACAAAATCAAGGTTGACTCCGGTCAACCCAGTCCACACTCCTTGGAATTCGTGCTCAACTGGGCCTCGCAACTCGAAACTTCAATTTTAGGGTTTTTAAGCTTGGAATAGAATTAAACGAAGTTTAAAACATCCATGGGAAGTCCAATTTGGTATCTTGGCCAGACAACTATATACAAACCCCAAACTTGACACGTGCGGACTAGGTCCGGGCATGTCATTGACGGACAGTATCTTTGACCCATGGGTCTATTTTCTGGAAATCTCCTTTCCTAATGGTTCTTTTATATTAATTTGAATATTTGAATTATTAAAGTATCTGAATTTATTTTTTTTAGTGAACTTCAATACTTCTATAAATGTTTTACTGGTTATCCACTTACTAAGTAACCTAGTTACTCACACTCGTTTTCATAAAACTTATTTTCCAGGTTGTAGCTAGTTGACCGCGCTACTAGGGTACGTTGTGGTGGGAAAGTAGTTGGCACCTTACACCAGTTTGACCAGAGGTGAAAGAGTCAACTCTTTTATATTATTTTTAAAACATTCGGGTAGGCCCCACCAAGTATGAAAATATCATTTTAAATAGCCAGTTCCCTTCTTTAATAAGTCTAAGACTTCTCAAAACTAAAATGATATTTTTCTGAGTTCTGGAAGTCCGTAAATAAATTCTACAAAATTATGTCGAAAAACCTAATGGCATTTTCATAACTATTTT
Source organism: Microcos paniculata (assembly GCA_030664755.1). Taxonomy (NCBI): domain Eukaryota; kingdom Viridiplantae; phylum Streptophyta; class Magnoliopsida; order Malvales; family Malvaceae; genus Microcos; species Microcos paniculata. The sequence goes on from CP131459.1 coordinate 14,590,629, forward strand.
GAACTTTGGTTGCCTTGCACGTAAATGAATTTTTACACTATGGCTGTTTGACGCTTTATCTATTTTGATTTGTCTACATGTCAGTTAAATGTTTTAACTATTGAACTGGATGAAAACTGTATAAGAGAAAAATTGAAAAAATGACCATTTTAGCCTTGCAACCCTTGGGGTGTATTCTAACCTAATAGAATACATTTCGAGAGTTGCGGCGATTGTTATGTGCTCGATCATGGTGTCGGGGCGTGACAGAGGAAATTTACATTCGCCAACTAGAAGGGTATGTTGTTCAAGGACAAGAGACCAAGGTATGTAAACTAAACAAATCTCTTTATGGTCTTAAACAAGCACCAAGGCAATGGTATAAAAGGTTTTAAAAAGAGCTTAAAAATCTTGGTTTTAAAAGTAGTAAAGTAAAAAAGTTGTGTTTTTACTAAAGTTACTAAGAATTTAAGGTTCTAATTACTCTTTATGTTGATGATTTACTTATTTTTGGTACTAATATGGATTGCATAAATGAGACTAAAAGTTACTTGACTAAAGCTTTTAATATTAAAGACTTAGGTCCTATTGATGTGATCTTAGGTGTTAAAGTTACTAAAAGAGATAGTAAATACATTCTTACACAATCACTCTACATAGAGAAATTGTTAAAGAAGTTTAACCATTTTGATTGTAAAACTAGCAAGACACCTTTAGATCCATAGCATAAGTTAATGCCTAATCAAGGAGAATTGGTTAATCAAAAAGAGTATGCTAAAATTATTGGAAGTTTACTCTATGCTCTGAATTACAATAGGCCAGACATTGCATGTGCTGTAGGTATATTAATGTTGAACATTGGAATTTCATTAGTAGACTATTGAAATACTTAAAGTATTCTTTAAATTATGGTTTGCATTACAAATGTGACGCTCCTATTTTAGAATGCTATAGTGATGCAAATTGGACTTTGGATAAAGCAAGTTCCAAGTCAACAAGTGGTTGGTTATTTACTTTAGGTGGTGCTATTCATGTGTGGCATTATCTTCGATGGAATCGGAATATATTACCATATCACATGCCACCAAAGACTTTTTGTGGTTTAAAAGGTTTCTCAAGTGTATTCCATTTATTGAGAAAACCAAAGGACTGATCACTTGGATTGTGACAACCAAGCTGTGATTTACAACACAAAAATGAAAGGTTTTCTAATAGTAGCAAGCATATTGCTATGAGATATAATCATGCGAGAAGTGTTGTGAAGAAAGGTAAGGTGAATCTTGAATATTTGCCAACAAGTCAAATGTTGACTGATCCTCTTACTAAACATTTATCAGGTGACAAGATTGCTAAAATTATGAGAGGTATGGGACTTTTACCGATATGAAAATAATCTTGATTGAAACCCACTATGTCATATCGATGTCAATTGATAGATTCTATTCTTTAAGTTTAAAGAGTAATCTTATCTTTTGAAAATAATGTGCTTAAGAGTTCAAAGGCAATTCAATCTTGTTTTATAGTAGGAATGTACATAAGGAATAAAAACTTCCCAATGCATCATTTGGAATAGTGGGGGTAATAATTCAAAAGAGACGATTCCTATAAAGTCCCATATCTAGATGCATTGTCTAATTCCAAAACATGGAAGGCTGGACATAAGTCCTTAATAGACTCATAGCTATTAAAGTGGGGTGAAAATGTGGTTGTGGACACCCTTGATGAGTCTACCTATGAAAGTAGTGAAGTGAGAGGCCGTTTCTTATGGATTTTTCTAATAAAATCCTAGAGTACTTGCTATATCACAGGAGAAGTGAAGGCCCAAGTATACTAAATAAGCATACTAAATTGTGTTGCCCTTTGAGGAACACACAAACTGCATGTATAGTGTGAATATATTTCCTAGAGTGTTATATTCAATCTAAAGGTTCAAGCCTTGGCCACCTTTAGACATACACTATTACATAATATCCAAATTGCATAGCTTTTTTGTTTTCATTCTTTGCATTGCATTCATGATACTATTAGAAAATAAGTGGGGGATTGTTGTATATTTGAGTCTATATATTTTCTAATAATATGCTTGCTAATATGAAAATGAAGTTAAGTTTCAAGTTTGAAAGTTTAACTAGTCAAAGATTTGTTAGTTTTATTGTCAGGAAAATTGAACAGGTTGAATCTCAACTCAACAGGTTGAAAGTTTGTTGAATTGATTGAAACTTCAACTGAACGGGTTCAAAGTTTCTAATAGGTACTGAATCAATTGAACTTTCATTCAATCGATTGAAACTTTGCTGACACTCATAAAAGTCTATTTCAATCGATTGAGCATGATGATAAATCGATTGAACGACTGTAGAAACTTGAAAAAACACCTTCTTTGAGAAAAAGGTACATCTAAATGAAGTATAAGACATGTCTATAAGTTGAAGGGATGTTAATGATGTCTCTTGGAGTCTATAAATATGATCATAAACATTCATAATATTAATTATAACACAATTAATAACATCTCTGGCATCTTAAAATTTCTCAAGCATTTTTCATTCTTTTCTTGGATTGGGTTCAAGTGTGTTCAAAAAAATCTTAGAAGAGCAATCTTTGATTCTTTCTTTTGGGCATTGTATCCTAGGGATAACATTTCCAAGTGTCCATTTGGTGCCATAGTGGGAAAACTATTATCCTAAAGAAAGCTTGTAATACTCGTTCCAAATTACTGTTCCTCTTAGTCTGTCCGGTATGCATCATTTAGTAGGAAGACATGGAAAATATAGTTTAAACCTTACTTAAGTTGTGAATAGGATATAAATGGAATTAAATGAATTGTTGAAGTTTAGTAGTAAAATTAGAAGTTTGGACTGATTTTACAAAAAATTGACAGAGAATTTAAAAATTTCACTGCCAATGGAATAAAAGGCAATTGTCTGAAGAATAAAAATATACACTGAAAATTTTATTACACTGACTTAGGATATTGGTGGAATCTTAGTAATTTTAGGGGGGTAAAATGGTAACTAAGAGTAAAATTTTCTTTTATGGATTTAGCCATCCTTTGACAAGTGGCAAAGCTTTAGAAATCAATGGCCAAGATGAAAACAAATTTCATCATCTTTTGGGAATGCAAAATCCGGCCATGACTTTGGAATTTCCTAGAAAATTCATCCAATATAAATGGTTGTCTTCAACCTTAGAAAAGATGATGAAACCACCATTGATGAACCTTGAAAGCTTCCTCCATAAAACATAACTCCAAATCTAGCCAAACAAGTCTATCAAATTTTCTAACCAACTTGAAGCTCTTGATTAGCCCACTGATATTCCCAAATCAATTTCAAGAAATTCAAGCTAGTGTGGGAGGAATTTCATTTGGAAATTTTAGGGTTCTTGGTGGATTTTTACAAATCAAAGGTAAGCATGCCTAATTTTGATGTTAGAATGTAGATTATGGCATGCTAAACATGAATATAGGTTCAATTTAACTTAAAATCATTTGTAGGAATGTGAATCTAGAAAATTAAAAAAGTTATGGAGGATTTTTGAATTTGAGATTTAGGCCAAATTTGGATTCAAGGAAGCTTGAGGTTGAAATATGAAGTTCATGGAAGCCTACTAAACTAGGAATTGCCATCAAATTTCATTAGAAAAGAAATTTTTGATTTTTCAATATCTATGCCGAAAATTTCAAGGAAAATGACATTTTTGTCATTTTGGGAATTTAAATGAAAATGTAGTTGTTTTGAAGTAATTCTAATGTGAATATATTAGAGAAAATTGTTGGAAAAGAACAATGTGAAAATTGGGTGAAGTTGGAGCAAAGGCAGAAATTTTCAATGTGTTATAGCCATGGGAAATTTCCAATTTTTAATGGAATAAAATGTGAATTTTGAAGAAAAATTGGGTAGAAGAATATTAGTAAGAGTAGTGATTAGCTATTGAATTACTAAATTATTGCATGGCATGCATGGCATTGCATGTAGATTAAGCTTTAGCCCAATTTAGAAATAGTTTAGGAAAACTAAATAAATTATGAAAATTAAGAGTGCCTGCACCATCAAAGGACAAGGAACTGGGTGAGGACAGTCAAGAATAGCGAGGACCTCACTGTGAATGGATGACTAACTCAAAGTTGCTTTTATACTTGATTTAATATTTTTGGATTTAATGCTTCTGTTTACTTGAATTTCTCAAATTAAAGTATTGAAAAAAAATGGTTTATGAGATTTTATGAAACCCTAATGGGATAAGACGAACTTATTTCTTAATTTATGGATTGAGAAAGGAACTTGTGTTTTTGGAAAGTGTTGATGGCAGCTCAAAAGGTGAGAAGCGTGTCCTTCTGGGCAACAAAACCCCTTAATGGCCAGGGTTCGAGAGGTGCTGCAGCACCAAGAATCGAATTGCTGGGCCTCGGGGACAATCCCTGGGTAGTGGATTAGGCTGGTGACCTAGGCTACCCATGTGGATCCATAGTCCGCCTTGGGGACAATACCTGGGTAGTGGATTAGGCTGGCGACCTGGGCTACCCATGTGGATCCATGGTCCCGAGGGACATGGCTCTCACAGTGTGATGAAATAATACTATGGAAAGGCCATCTGGGTCGTAAGTTTGTTACTCGCGATAGCCCCACGAGGGGAATTTATCGTTACTGCAGTAACTAAGTTTAAGCAACCTGCGGACAGCCTTTTGAGGGGCGCGGGTGAGTGTGCTTAGCCTTGGATCGGGAGGCGCGGAGGGTAACCCACAAGGCATTTAGGAGTTCATTCTGCTGCACTGCCGGGTAGAGAAATTGACGGACAATATCTTTGACCCATGGGCCTATTTTCTGGAAAACTCCTTTCCTAATGGCTCTTTTATATTACTTTGAATATTTGAATTATGAAAGTATCTGAATTTATTTTTTTGCGAACTTCGATACTTCTATAAATATTTTATCAGTTATCCACTCACTGAGTAACCTAATTACTGACCCTCGTTTTCATAAAACTTATTTTTCCAGGTTGTTGCTAGTTGACCGAGCTGCTAGGGTACGTTGTGGTGGGAAGGTAGTTGGCACTTTGCACCAATTGACCAGAGGTGAAAAAGTTAACTTTTGTACTATTTTTCAAAAAATTCGTGTAGGGCCCACCGAGTAAGTAAATGTCGGTCTAAATAGCTATTTCACCTTTTTAGTATGTTTAAAATATTTTGACACTGCTACCGTATTTTTCTGAATCCTGTAGCTTAGTTTAAAAATTCGCGGAAAAATATGTCGAGTAACCAATGGCATTTTCGTAAATTTCTTGAAGTTTTGGTGTCTTATGTTTACATGAATTTTTACGTCGCAACAGTTGGACATTTAAACTGTTTTGACTTGTCTGCATGTTAACTAAATGTTTTAACTATTGAACTGGATGAAACTGTATGAGGGAAAAATGTGTAAAATGACTGTTTTAGCCTTGCGACCTTTGGAGTGTATTCTAACCTAATAGAATGCATTTCAAGAGTTGTGGCGATTGTTACGTGCTCGATCATGGTGTCGGGGCGTGACAAAGCTTCCTGGAAGTGTCTTGCCCAAATTTCTTTTTCTTAAGTTTTCTTCATTTCATATTCATTTTGGTTGCAATAGAAGTATCATATACAACAGCAATAATGCACATGTAGAGCCTTAGTTTTCATGATTCTATGAGCTTGACTCAATCCTTAAGTCCGAATGTTAGAATCACACAATGAAAGCATATTTGGTGTTTTCAAAGACGTATTGCACAATGGAAGATATTGATTTAATAGTGTTTGTATTATTTGACCTGTTTCTTTTGAGCTTTAGCTGATACTCTTCTAGTTAGTTTCCTTCTTGCTACTCTGGTTCATGTGAACAATGAATTGATTTAAACCATGACTATAGTATTGGTTTTTACTTTTATAAGGAAATCTTATACTTATTTGTATGCTCTATGATTGTGACACACCCGGACCTAATCCGACATTTCCGTACAAACGGAATAGTGAAGACGGCGTATTAACTTGAGAATATGTCGGTCCAGATGTGTTAAGATGAAGAAGAGAAGTGGAAGTTAGGATAAGAAGTAGTTGGAAGATGAGACAGGTGACCATGCATGGAAGCATAAATTGACTTTTGAAGTCCATAACCAATGGACTAGAGATCCATTAGTGAATTGGTCAGTAGATTAGGCCAAGGATTGAGATTATGAGAGGTGTAAACGAGGGAATTAAGTCTGACCTGAGATCCTAGTGGGCCCAGTGTCGGGCTTGCCTAGAAATAACGGGAGTTGAGCTCCCCCCCCCCTCTCATTTCTCTTCTTCCTCTTTTCCTCTCCTCTCATTGGCTTTCTCGGAGCAATTTTGGACTTTTGGCTGATCTGGACAAACCGACTGACAGATCAAGGTAAGATTCTAATATGCTATTCAAATTGCCTCGATCTACATTTTATTAAGTATTCATGCATTTCCATGCATCGATCTAGGAGAGATCTCGGCTCAAAGTTAGGTCTAGCTTTTTGTTGAATTTTAAGCTTAGATTTGAGATCTAGGAACTTTGAGCCGATGATTTCGAGTTTTATTTTAGTAAATGCGTTGTGGGCATCGTAATGATTGCCTAGATAAGTCCGTCAGATGATTGACGATTGAATGGCATGGAAAATGGAGCAAAAGGCTCTGATATCCCAAAAATGCCCTTAGGGTTAGGGGCGGGCCCCGTATGAACAGGGCCACTCCCACTCGGGACACTTTTCTAAGCCTCGAAACATATCCAAACACCCTCATAGGTCATGCTAGAGCCTCATAGGTGCATTCATAAGTTTGATTATGAATACTAACACGTATTTTCGTGTATTAGGGTTCCGGATGATCGAATGCGGCGATGCTTCGGAGATTTGCCTACATGGATCATTTAGGAGTATACGAACCTCCCAACACTGTGAATGGCTTAGATTTCTTTGCCTAGCCACTGGAGCCAGAGGTTTTAAAAAGGTTTTAAAAACATAAATGATTTTCAAAGGTTTCGTGATACGGGGAATCCACATACTCACTTGCTTGGTGATATACCCAAGTAGAGAGTGGAACATTTTCAAAGAAAAGAATAAAGATTATGTGTATGTGCTTATATGTATGTTTATATGTTTTAAATATATATATATATATGATATGGATGGGAGGTGAGATGAGCGATTGAGAGGTTCCTCGATGCTCCGATTTGAGGGAGCATGGACCAAGTTGAGAGGCATGCAGAGACACAGCCGTGGACCACCTATCGAGGGGCACGGTGAGCGGAGACCCTGGAAGAGGCGCGTAGGGAAGCTCACCAGGGCTCGATGTAGCTGTGTTCCACCACAGCGTCTTGCACCATCGAAGGAATGGGCTAGAGAAAGAGAAAATGTAAAAATGTTTTAAAAGAAAAGAGATAGCCCTCGATGCAGTGAGGCAAACGACCAACGGGTCAAGCCTTCAGTATATTAGAGGCCAGCCCGTTTTATTTATATATTTATTTAAATGATCTTAAAACAAATTCTCATTTGGAGAACTTGAAAAGAGATTTTGCAAAGAAAAATATTTATTTTATTATTTTTATGTTTGGATTACCACAGCTTTCCTAACCCTGATAGAGATTCATTGAACCTCTGTCACTCACTTGTATCTAATGTGTATGGATGCAGATCCGCATACGAGGATAGCAGATAGATCAGAGGCTCACTACGAGGCGTCGGTGGCTTATGAGTAGTAGTTTCCGCTGTGTAGGTATTCTTTTAAATTAGTCCATTGGTATTACTTTTGTGGAGACCCGACCCAACCTGTGAGGTATCGTCCGCTTTGGCCTGAAGCCTCACTGTTTTGTCCCACCCAAAAAGCACCTCACAGTATTGGGTTTGGGTCTCACTATATATATCACATTGAAATCCCACACCCTCACGATGTAGGATTGCCCCGACACGATAATCGAGCACGTAACAATCGCCGCAACTCTTGAAATGCATTCTATTAGGTTAGAATACACTCCAAGGGTCGCAAGGCTAAAACGATCATTTTACACATTTTTCCATCATACGGTTTTAATCGTACCAAGTAGTTAAACCACTTAACTATCATTCGAACAAATCAAAATAGATAAAACATCAAACTGCTGTAGCATAAAAATTCATTTATACATAAGATATCCAAACTTCAAAATATTTACAGAAATGCCATTAGGTTTTTCGACATATTTTTGTAGAATTTATTTACAGACTTTCAGAATTCAGAAAAATATCACATCAGCTTCGAAAAGTCTTAGACTCAATAAAGAAGAGAACTGGCTATTTAAAATGATATTTACATACTCGGTGGGACCTACATGAATATTTCAAAAATAATACAAAATAGTTGACCTTTTCACCTCTGGTCAAACTGGTGCAAAGTGCCAAATATTTTCCCACCACAACGTACCCTAGTAGTGCGGTAGATATCTACAGCCTGAAAATATTTTTAGTAAAAACACAAGTAACAAGGTTACTCAGTGAGTGGATAACATATTTAAAACAGTAGTATAGTAAAAATCCTTAAATTTAAAATAAATAAAGAAAACTTAATAACATAAACAAAGTAAGAATTTCTAAACCTTGGCCCATGAATCATCTATTTTATTCCGTCAATTCCTCACTCGAGTTGTCGCCTTGGCTGAGGCCGACAACTGAGTGTTGAGTTCCATCCTGAACAGTGGTGCCACAGGACAAACTCAAAGTACCTTGCGGGTTTCCCTCCGCACCTCCCGTCAAGGTATGTCTACTAACGCCATGCCCCTAAAAAGGCGGTCCGTGGCTACTTGGTTACTGTAATAACTCAATATCCTCCCATGAAGGCCGCCGTATAATTACATCTCTTGGAATTGTGATGGCTTGCAAATCTCCTTTTTATTTATTTCAACTAAAACAATGCTTTTGAAAAATCCTTTGAAAAATCATATAACAACCTTTCAATATTTCAAAACTAATAGTACTAATTTATTTTAAAACCATTTTTCATATCCATGTCTCAAAATCTAAATCTTTCAATTTAGCCATCACATTCCATCGGCCATTCACAATTATTCTCAATCATCATTTAACACCATTTAACTAAATCATTTCACTAAATAACATTTAACAAAATAACAAAACTATAATTTGAACATTGTCATCCACTCACAGTGAGGTCCGAGCTATGCGTGGTCGTCCTCGACCGGTTCCTTATCCTTTGGAGGTGTCCGAATTCCTAATTATCCATACATTTATTAGGTTCCCATAACCTTATGAAATATTGAGTTAGAACCTAAACTACATGCAATGTTATGCAATGTGATGCAATTACTTGGCAATCTAACACTTAATTAATCTTCCTCATTAATAATCTCACTTCAATCTACTCTAAAATAACCACATTTCACTTAAATCCAAAAAATGGAAAAATGCCATCTCTCCTAGACAAATTCGACATGCCACATTGAAAAATTGTAATTTAGTTTCCAATGTAATTCAATTGCATTTTCTAGTCCAGCACAGTCACAAAGACAACATACTTCAATCCTAAACTTCCTTGGATCCAATCTAGCTTGCAATTCCCAACTAAAAAATTTTCCATAACTTTTCTAATTTTCTAGATTCACAAGTCTACAAGCAAAATCAAACTAAATTGGCTTGATATTCATGTTTAGCATGCCAAAAACTACATTCTTTGATCAAAATTAGGTATGCTTACCTTTGATTTGTAAACTTCCGCCAAAAACCCTAGAACTTCAAATTAAAATTCCTTCCAATCAAGCTTGAATTTCTTGCAATTGATTTGGGAATATTAATGGGCTAACCTAGAGCTTTAATATGGTTGGAAATTTAGGGGTACTTGTTTGGCAAAGTTTGGACTTGTGTTTATGGAGTAAGGTTTTCAAGCATTCATCAATGGAGGTTTGTTCTTCAAGTTCTCAAGGTTGAAGACAACTATGGCAATTTCATGAAATTTCTAACCTTTTGTACATGTGGTGGCATCGTATATCTATAACAAAAGAGGATTAGTCTCTAAATAACTATCTCTACATGAGATTTTACATGAAATATGCATGTTCTAACACATTGACCAAGGTTGACCAAGTTTGACTCGAGCCCACTGACACCAAAAATTCACCGAAAATCATTTAAAACCTCAAGCTCTGATACCAATAGTGGATTCAATTCCCTTAGACATTAGTGGCTCTGATGTAATATTGGAAATGAATTGGTTAAGAACACATCGAGCCAAAGTAAGTTGTTTCAGTATATGGGTGACATTTGGCAAGCCGGGTGAAATTAAAGCGGTATTTAGAGGTGAAAGACAGATATTCCCAACCTGTGAGGTATTGTCCGCTTTGGCCCGAAGCCTCACGGTTTTGTCCCACTCAAAAGGTGCCTCACAGTATTGGGTTTGGGTTTCACTATATATATCACATTGAAATCCCACACCCTCACGATGTGGGATTACCCCCTTAAAGGCTTGACGTCCCCAGCAAGCCCAACACACACATATCCAGAACCACACCAAGTGTTGGGATTCTAGAGGTGGCTCCCACCGCGCTCACGTGATGTACTGCTTAGCTCCCAACCCGTCTCGTGTGGTTCTGCATCTGTGTGTGTTGGGCTTACTAGGGACGTCAAGCCTTTAAGGGGGTGTGATTGTAATACCCTAATCCCACATCGTGAGGGTGTGGGATTTCAATGTGATATATATAGTGAGACCCAAACCCAATACTGTGAGGCGCCTTTTGAGTAGGACAAAATCGTGAGGCTTCGGGCCAAAGCGGATAATACCTCACAGGTTGGGTCGGTTCTCCACAACTTTTAAAGTTGATTGTTTTATTAAATGATTTCTAATTAAAATTTTAGTTGTTTTGTAGTGATGATATCCATTTCTTTGCCTTGCAGTGCTTCAGGTGAGTGACTGGCTAGCACGTACTTCGAGGCAACGCGACGGTTGCCATGTGGCCGACCATCCGGGTCGGGGCATGACAATTTGATTGGTATCAAAGCATTTAAACGATTCTACCCCTTTTTTTTTAAAGCTACAAAGTGTTTTCAAATGTTTTCAAACGTTTTCGAAGCCAATGGATTACTTAGGTTTAAAACTCCATAGTTCGAGTACGTGGTTACCCGAACGCGTCGTAAATGTCCAAACCTACTCTTAGAATACCTTCTTTCGCAGCAGGCCACCAAATAGAGTTCTCGTGTGTGGTCTTTAGGTGAGATAACACTACGACCACCCTTTCTCTCGAGATTCGTGAAAACAAAGAACGATTTCCGAGAAATCCCCTAAAACCAATTCTCCAGCTTCTAATGTTCTTTCTACTCGACAGCTAAACCGAACAAGGGATGCTAAATCCCTTGAGATGATGAGATAGCTGATATCTCATCCAGCCTCCCAAGATAGCCTAATCAGAGGCACACCAGTGAAGAAAACTGGTTCGATGCCCAACCTTTAAGGTTGTGGGCATCGAGACTCGCTAGTAAAGAAGCGAGTTTGACACCTAACTCTACCCATATGTGATTCCCCCATTCTTTACACTAGTAATGTGTAAGAATTGGGAGAAAGTGAAGCAGCTAGAACGAGGCAATGAGCCAAAATGGACCTGACGTGCATGAAGACTAAACCCACTGCTCTCGCTCTCTACACGATTAGCATATAGCTAAGGAGAGAAAGCTGGGTTAGGAGGAAAGAAGTCTACAAAAATGAGATCACAGAGGGCGAGATTGACAAAACCCTAAGACGTGAGATAAAGTATCTGAGTAAAAGGATCAATGAGGACCTCACAAAGCAACAAATGGAAGGATGAAAAAGTGAAGCCAAGGAAGAGTTAACCAAGTGTAGAGATCGAGGAAAGACCTGCATGATGCAAATCAACGTCCCTCACTCTCTGCACTGATCACGTGCAGACGTTGAAAGGAAGTTCAAAAAGGAAAGGTGACTGGAAGGCGAAATGAAGAGATCGTTGAGGAGCCCACATGGGAGCAACAAAACCCAAGTTGGCTAGGGTTCGAGGAATATTGTAGCGCACTGACACTTGGACGCTAGGGCCTTTGGGTAGTATATGAGGTAGTTGGGCTTGACCTAACACCGTGGTAAGCCTATAGGGATGAGCCCAAAGGTTGGCAAGTTTGGAGGAATGAGCCCACAAATTGCCTGGATAATGCTCCTGGAAGTGGGCAGAAGGTGAAAGAGATTACAGCAAAGGCTAGCCTACTTCTCTTATCCCTACACCATTTGTGAACAAGTGGTGAAAGAAAGGGGGGGCATTGGTGGACGAAGGAGAGTCCACTTGGAGTCAATTGAGGAGAGGCATCCAAGAAAAATGGGAAGAGATCGAGTGAGCCCAAGATCACGAGAGGAGAGATAAGGGAGAGTCACTCGAGGATGTGGCAAGGATTGATAAAAGAAAGCCTTAAATGACTCAAGGATGGTACAAAGGATAGTAAGGAAAAAGGAACGAGAGAGAAGCCATTCTTGGGAAATGATGAGGAGGAATAAGGCAAGGATGACAAGATGGAGAATGGGGAAAGGATGAAAAGAGATCACATCCGAGTGGTCAACAAGTAGTACGTCCGTTACTACTTGCTTAACCATTGGATGCCATGTTGAGAGAAGATATCGGAGAAAGAAGAGAAAGGAAATGAAGATAGAGGAATTGGAATGAAGAGAAAGATAAGCTAAAGCCTCCACTCCTAAGGGGTTAAAGGTGATAAACCCCTTATCATTGGTTAATAATAAGAGTGCGAAGGAAGAGACCCCCAGAAGATGATAAGAAAGGACCTCGTTAAGGTCAACAGGAAGTAAGGAAGCGAAGAAAATAGAATGCACGGCATTGATGGAAATGCCTACGTGCGTTCAAATAAAGAGCACGAAGAGCATTTTCTCCAGAGTTGTGAAGACATCTTCAGAAAGAACTGGTGAGAAAAGAGAAGTGGAAAAGAAAAGAAAAGCAAACCCTTAAACAAATGATGAAAAGGTGTAGTGATGTAGTGCAGAAGCTTTCTTAATAAAGAAAGAAAGCATAAAACTCTAGGTAAATGAAAATTCTGGGCTAATCAAAGATGAATAAGGCCTAATAGGAAAAAGAAAGTTAGTTCAATTGATGGACTAAGTTTTGGTCAACTAGAAGTAGAGCCTTAAAAGAAGAAAAGCATAACGTATCACTAGAAAACTTTAACCTTAATTAGTAAAAATTTCATAACAAACCATAGGTTAATAAAACTGAAATGACTAGGGTAGAGCTAATAAGGAGTAAGGCTTAGGAAGCTAGAATTTGAGACAAAACCTAGGTAGATGACCTAGGGATAGGTTAAAGAAAGTGAATAAAAAGGGGACTAAGAATGCCTAGAAAGAGGATTAAGAAAAACCTAGTGATGCAAATCGAATATGAAACAGATATTAGCTAAAAAAAGTCGAGCATAATGAACCTCAAAATTCGAATCAAGCCAAGGCACTATATCATACTACGAATAGATGAAAGAAAAGAAAGCATAAACGAGGATGATTGGATGCCAGAACTACAGAGAAAAGGGGTTAAGAATGTAAATTGGTGAAAGGAAAAGAAAAACCCCCGACTACTTAAGTTATGAAAGAGAGATAAGGAGGTTGGATAGAAAGAAAAAGTGGAAAGAGAAAAGAGAAGAAAGCACTCGAAGAAAACAAGTGAATGGGGATGATTATATCCTGATGGATGACGAGTAGTAGGCTTCTTACTGCTTGTTTACACTAATGATATCAGTAAAGGATGAATGGGAGAAAGGAAAAGAGAAATAAAGAAGTGAGGATACCAAAGCATGGTGGAGTAAACAAAGGTGAAAAGATGATAAGGACGAGAATAATGATGATGATGGAAATTTTAAGAATGATCAAACACAGTTAATGAGGAAAGTACATCGACCTAGGAAAGAGTCAAAGAAAAAGTGGGGATAAATTTGATGATAATTGAAATTGGAGAATATAAAAGGGTGAAAGCAAGATGAAAGTGTATTATAGAAGGAATTAAGAGAAAGGAGTTGAGGAATATAAAGGATAAAATGAAAATTGTGAAGGAGAGGAGTAGGCTAACTGCAAGGATAGCCTCCTCGAAGAATAATAAGTGAAGAAAGGAAGTGGAAAATGAAGTTAAACCAAGCTAAAATGGAAATAGCTAAGCGCGGATGTGATTGTGAGACGATGGAGGATAGAAAAAGGTGTCGTCCATGACAAATAAACTTTAATGTGGAGGACAAGAAGAAGATATCAAGGAAAGAAGAGCTGTGGAAGGCTAATCTAAAGAGACCCACATGTGAAGAGCAAGAAATGAGGGAACTAAGGTAGGAAAGGTGGTGAGAAAGAACCCTGAGTACTCAATGGAAGGAGAACGGGAAAAAAAAAGGGAGCTGGTCAAGCTTATAAACTTCTATTAGCATAGCTAGTATAAGGAGAAGAAAGGAAATTCTAACACCCAAGAGAAGCTAAGGTGTTAGAAGAAAAGAGAAATAAGGATGAGAACGATGAAAGAAGCCAGAGAAGAAAGCAAAGAAAAGAAAGAATGATGCTGAGGTAAAAGAGACCTTGGATAAGACGTGAAAGATCACGTAAACCAAGGTAAAAGAGAGCTAGCAGTGAGCTCAAAACCCTAAGGGAAAGGATATAGAGATGATAAGAGCTGCAAAATGATGCCGAAGGATGGCATTGGACCCAAGATAAGGGTCATTTAAACAAAAGGACAAGAAACCCTAAGAGAAAGAAACACGAACATGAAGAAGCTACAAAGGATGCCGCATGAGTATAACGTGCGTGATTTACCTTGTCCCATATTGACGGGAATGCAAGAGAAAAGTGGACCCCATAATAGATTGTAGGTGAATGGAAAAAAAGAAAAGGATAGAGAAGGGGATAAGGGAACCTCTAGAAAGAACTGTTGATGAAAGGAGGAAAAGAAATCGACCATTAGCACAGAAGCTAATATGAATAAAGGAGGTCATAGGAAAGAGAAACATGTGACACCTCCTAAAGTATAAGGTCAAGGCTCAAGTATGAGTGACTTGGGACCCATGTGAGGCGTCTCCATGAGAGGAGAGATCAGAGATTGAGATCTTAAGGATCTCTATGATGACCACCCGAGAGGACCGACCCAGAGTGTGGCTGGAAGTGCATGAGGCCACCCAGAATTCTCCATCCCTGAGAGGATGAGAGATGTTATGAGATGGGCCTGGGGCCCTATTTGAGATAGAGATGGGCAGTCAGAACGTGAGTCAAAGTGTGAGAGCCGAGAGGGCATGATCTCTGATTCCTCTGATATGATATGGCCGAGAATGGACCAGTGTGTAGAAGAGCTCGACTCATACGCCACGAGATTAGAAAGGAAGAATATCAAAAAGAAAGAGAATAGAAGCAAGGAACGGAAAGGAAGAGCAAGACCAAGGTTGGGGAAAGACAACAAACTCGCCGCACACCTCGCCATGGAGGAGAGGGAGTTAATCTAAGGTCTCCCCCGACATCTTGGTTACAAAGATGAGTACTAGACCACGAAATGACGAGAAATGCATCGGATAATGGCCTCAAGGAGTGAGGCAATGACAAAAAAAGGAAAAGAGGCTCCTAAGAAGAGTAAGAGGGTGGAACTCCAAGAGCAACAAGAGGGTAGTCTCGTTAGGGGAGACTTTAAAGAAGGAACGAGGACAAAGCAAGAGGATTGAGTAAGCACAATTAAAGCAGAATGAGAACCTCTAAGTGGTATAATTGGAGTGAAGTGAGCCTAATCCACAAATGGGTAAGGGTAAGCTATGCCAAAGAAATGATGAGGTTCAAACTTAAGAGCAAAAGGGCAATGAAGCCACTCTTGAGGAAGAGAATGATCTGAAGAGATTGAGGTGCAAATTAATGGGTGCAGCAGCAAATAGTGGTACGAACACTATTCGAAAATAAGAGAAAGGCTTAGAATAGAAGCCAGATCTCCCCACAGCTACCTCGGTAATTTTGAGGACGAAATTTTTAGAAAAAGGGGAGAGTTGACATACCCGGAACTAATCCGACTTTTCCGTGCAAACAAAATAGTGCAAGATGGCTTATTAACTTGAGAATACGTCGATTCGAATGTGTTAAGATGAAAAAGAGAAATGGAAGTTAGGATAAGACATAGTTGGAAGATGAGACAGGTGACCATGCATGGAAGCATAAATTGGACTTTTGAAGTCCATAGCCCATGGACTAGGGATCCATTGGTCAATTGGTCGGTGGATTAGGGCAAGGATCGAGCTTATGAGAGGTGGCAAAGAGGGAATTAAGTCTGACCCGGGATCCGAGTGGGCCCGGTGTCGGGCTTGCCTATAAATAGGTGGAGTTAAGCTCTCCACCTTTCATTTCTCTTCTTCCTTTTCTCCTCTCCTCTCATTGACTCTGTCTGAGTAATTTTGGACTTTTGACCGATCCGAACAAACGGACAAACAGATCAAAGTAAGATTCTAATATGCTATTCTAATTGCCTCGATCTACGTTTTATTAAGTTTTCACGTATTTTCATGCATCGGTCTAGGAGAGATCATGGCTTAAAGTTAGGTCTAGCTTTTTGTTGAATTTTAAGCTTAGATTTGAGATCTAGGAACTTTGAGCCGATGATTTCGAGTTTTCTTTCGGTAAACGCATTATGGGCATCGCGAGGATGGCCTGGATAAGTCCGTCAGACGATTGGCAATCGAACGGTACAGAAAATAGAGCAAAAGGCTCTGATCCCGAGCCCTTTGGCTCATCTTTCACGCGGGAGCCGAGTCTCTCTCACGCGGGAGTGACCTCGGATGGCCATTTGGCCACCCCGACCAAGTCCCGCGTGGGACTTGGTCGAGTCCCTTACGAGAGCTACCCGTAGGCCAAGTCCCACGTGGACTTGGTCAGTCCCCAGCCGGAGTGGCCCTGTTCATGGGGGCCGCTCCTAACCTTAGGGGTATTTTGGTAATTTTTCATCAAGTGTCCGATTTTGACCCCGAAACCTCCCGGACACTTTTCTAAGCCCCGAAACACATCCAAACACCTCTTAAGTCATGCTAGAGCCTTATAGGTGCATTCACAAGTATGATTATGAATGCTAACACGTATTTCCGTGTATTAGGGTTCTGGATGATCAAGTGCGGCGATGCTCCAGAAACTTGCCTACGTGGATCATTTGGGAGTATACGAACCTCCCAACACTGTGAGTGGCTTAGATTTCCTTGCCTAGCCACTGGGGCCAGAGGTTTTAAAAAGGTTTTAAAAACATAAATGATTTTCAAAGGTTTTAGGATACGGGGAATCCACACACACACACTTGCTTGGTGATATACCCACGTAGAGAGTGGGATGTTTTCAAAGAAAGGAATAAAAATTAAGTGTGTATGCTTATATGTATGTTTATATGTTTTAAATATATATATATATGATATGGATGGGAGGCGAGATGAGCGATTGAGAGGTTCCTCGGTGCTCCGATTTGAGGGAGCGTGGATCGACTTGAGAGGCATGCAGAGATGCAGTCATGGACCGCCTATCGAGGGGGATGATGAGCGGAGACCCTGGGAGAGGCACGTAGGAAGCTCGCCATGGCTCGATGTAGCTGTGTCCCACCACAGCGTTTGGCGCCACGAGGGAACGGGCTAAAGAAAGAGAAAATGTAAAAATGTTTTAAAAGAAAAGAGATAGCCCTTGGTGCAGTGAGGCATACGACCGATGGGTCGAGCCTTCAGTATATTAGAGGCCAGCCCATTTTATTTATATATTTACTTAAATGATTTTAAAACAAATTCTCATTTGGAGAATTTGAAAAGAAAAATATTTATTTTATTATTGTTATGTTTGGATTGCCCCTGCTTCCCTAACCCCTGAGGGAGATTCATTGAACCTCTATCACTCACCTGTATCCAATGTGTATGGATGCAGACCTGCGTACGAGGATAGCAGATAGATCAAAGGCTCACTAGGAGGCATTAGTGGCTTAAAAGTAGTAGTTTTTGCTATGTAGGTATTCTTTTAAATTAGTTCACTGGTATTTCTGTTAAAGTTGATTGTTTTATTAAATGATTTCTAATTAAAATTTTAGTTGTTTTGCAGCGATGATATCCATTTCTATGCCTTGCGATGCTTCAGGTGCGTGACTGGTCAGTACGTACTTCGAGGCAGTACGACGGTTGTCACGTGGCCGACCCTCCGAGTCGGAGCGTGACAGATTGCATTAAACAATTTAATTCTTTTATGGTAGAAAAGAATTGCTTTTATATAATATACTAGAAAAACGAAAATTTGGTATAGTTAGCCAAATGTTAATTAATGCTAGAAATTGTCCCGACTTTGCCCGTGGTCAATTTTCAATTTTCTATTTTCAATTAAAATAAAAAATTTTATCACATGTTTAAAAAATGTATCAGTTCTTTTTTAGGGCAAAAAAAATGTATAAGTTTTTTAGTATTAATAAGTAATAAAATGGTTAGACCTCAAATTATTATAAATAATATAGTTTTAACATTATTGACAATAAATTATAAATTTGACACTTTCTCAATACATTCATAAGTAAAATTTATATATCAAATATATTAGATTTTATATCGTATAAAGAGTATACATTATAGATTTTTGTTATCAATTATTTAGAAAAAAATTTCTCTAATAGTCAAACTCCATGTATAATTAATTAAAATAATTAAAAGTAAAATAATTAAAAGAGTAAAAAAAAACAATTAAATGTTGAAGAAAAAATTGAAATAAAAGAAAAAAGAAAAAGAAATAAAGAAAAGAATAAAAACAACCAATGACGAGGTGCCAAGTGCCCTCTCACTGGTTTCTCTAGTATAGTTTTCAAATTAAAATAGGAAAAATCAAAATTAAAAAGGATAATAATTAATTAAAATTAAAATTAAATAAAGGAATTAATGAAAAAGAAAAAGGAAAACAGAAAAATGAGGACTCAGTGGTAGAGGTGCAAACGGTTCAGTTCGGTTTGGATATTAAAGTTTTAATACCCTAATGCTTCGATTCGGTTTGGTTCGATTTGGGTATTTTTCCTAGTTTTCGATTAGTTAGAGTTCATTTAATTTTGGACTTCTATTCTTTTATAAAAGCCCAAATAAGATTATAAAAACTTGGAGTCATTCAATTTTGGACCAATAAAATCTTTTTTGGACTTTTATTCTTTTAGAAAAACTCAAATAAGATTATAAAAACTTTGAGTCATTTAATTTTGGGTCAATAAAATCAGGCATTTTTTTTTCAAAAATTTTAGTTCATCTGGATAATTTGGTTTCTATATGAACAATTCGAACCCTAACCGAATTATTGGTTTGGTTCGATTGTCAGTTTTTTCAGTTTTCTTGCACAGCTCTACCCAGTGGGGTGTAAGAAATATACCCCTCCCGTAAGAGTCCTCTACTTTTATAGTAAGTAATAAGATGTCCCAAAATTTGTAGGACATATTAGAACCAATTCTTTTGAATGTTCTCTCTTCGTATTAACATAAAGCAAATCCTTTTTGTTGCTATTTGTTAGAGCTTAATTTGTTCATGTATTCGCATTATAATTTGGATGAAATAGACACCTAAGTACTTTAATTAATTACTAATTGAGATGTTTTCCAATTGTAGGTGAAATAATGGAGAAATTGCAAATACATGTTAAAATAGTCCATTTTGGGATTAAAAACAAAGAAGAAAGTTCGAGCCACTTAGAGGCTACGAGAGAGCCTCTCATTGGCTATTCACGAGTTCAGAAGTCAGGAAGCAGAGAAACCTAGCCATTTAGAGGCTACGTGAGAGCCTCTCAGTGGCCGAGTTTTGATGTGGTTAAGTCAGATACAATTTTTGCGGGAACGGTTACAACAGAAAATTCAAACTTGAATTTGACTCAGTCAATGTCACAAGACTTCTTCCATTTGCCAATTAGCTGGGCTAAGGAGCTGGAAAAGACACATTTACCCTCACTTAACTTTGTAATCAGGATTTAGGAAAGGATAGATTAGTACATTTACATATTTTTAGCTAGACTATAAAAGTGAGCTTTTGGAATTTGAATTGTAACTTTCAGATCTGAGAAAAGTACGAAAAATTCATTTTCTCTCTTGTAAGAACTTAGTTCTCTGAAGATTCAAGAATTCTTTCAACTTTCATGGAGGTTTCTTCATCTTCCATGAGTGGCTAAGTACTTCTAATCCAATGTAGCTTGTAATTGTAATTGTTCTTCAATTAATGGTAAGATCTTGAACTTAAGGCTTCCAATTCCATTGTATTCTTCAATTTCTTGAGCTTATTAATCTTGGAAGTGTTAGAGATTAAGTGATTTTGGGGATTCTTGATGCAATGATGGCCACATTGCTTGAGTTTCTTTAATTCACTAGCTATTCTAGGCAATTTGCTATCCGTAATTGTAGATTTTGCTTAGAACCAAGTAGCAACCAAATCTTATTGGGGAAATTGAAGAGGAGAGTTACATGGAGATGCGCTGAGCTCACATGGCTCTAATTAGCTAATATTGCTCTAGATCATAATGCTCTCTTGTAATTTAAACTTACAGCCGCTGAGGAATAGGTTAATTACAAGAGAAGAGACTTAGATTGAGTGACCGAGCTTGCTAATCTCAACGATTAAGGAATGATTGGGCTTAGGCGAAACTGGAGTACCTTAGGCTACGATAACTATAATAGGATTGGATGATTAGATTGGAGATCAAGGATCAATGATCCATTAGTTGAGGTTGATTACAATTACTTGCTAGATTGGAGTTCCTTTAATATGAAATCTTTGTTAATTGCTTTTAAATTCTTGTCAATCAATTAATTCTTTTGTTAAACTCAACATTGCAAACCAATCTCTTCAATTTACAACTTTCAATTTAGTTGATTTGTTGATCTAATCATTGTTTTGAGATTTTTGTCTTGCTTAAAGGTGTTTGTTTGTGACATTAGTGAAGAGAAGATTGTAGTATCAAGCTCCCTGTGGATCGACCTGAACTACTAAACTATAAATCTTTAAACGTTCAATTATTATTTTTGGAGCATCTCGACAAGTGCCTACCACTATTATAGAAAGAGGAGAATATTTAACTTCACAATGTATGTTTGTGCAGGTTAAAATAATGGGTTTCATACAATTTCTCTAGCAGAAGGACCATGTCAAGGAAACAAGGACAATAACTTTTCTTCCATTTTTATAAAATATTACATTTATAATGCCCCATAACATTTTTATAAAATATTATAAATTGAATGTCCCATAACATTTATATTACAAACATATGATTACTATTGGATTTTAAAAAATAAATTGTGAAATTTCATATTATTGCTAAATACATATACAACTTAGATTTACATATATTAATATTGCTAAAAACATATATGCTATGATTAATAGGAAGAACATATTAAAAGTTTATAGATTCTCGGTGTATGTGCTATGAAATAATATAGGACTTAATGCCCTAATACCTATGATTTGATGTTCAAAATATATGATTGCTTCGACAAACATTAAGAACTTATTACAGCTTTATATAGACCTACAGTGGCAGCGTGGGGGGTGCACTTCTAGTAAAAAATAAAATTGAACTTTTTTGTTAGCACTTCTATATACATTAAAAAGTTAGAGACATGATTTTATATTCAAACACCTATTTGATGTTACTAGTCACTCTGTTATGTGCGTTGTACGTGATATAACTCGTTATAAATAATAAAAAAAATAAAAAAATATTAAAAAAACTACATTAGTAGATGATAATTAACCTATTCGGTAAGTTTTGAATTAAACTATGTAAAATTAGATGATAAATAAACTATCTTCTTAAACATGATATCAGACTAAGTTAATTATGATGAAAGTAAAATTGGTTAATTACTACAATTATTTAATAAATATTTAAAAATATTTAATAAAAAATAAATAAAGAGTTTTAATTTAACTCAACAATATCAATAACATTTTCAAAATACATATAAAAAAGTAAAATTTTAAGTGATTTAAAAGTTTTACAATATTTATACTTTTATATATATATATATATATATATTATAGATTATAGATAAAAGGATAGATAAGGAGTAGTTGTGTCATTAGTTACTACTCATGGGTCTAAAAGTTGTCTGAATTAATGGATTTCTTTTTCAAGTTCATATTAAAATTAACTCAAAATATAAATATATAAATAATTCATATATATATATATAAATTATACTCCTATATAACAAATATACAGATAAATTCTATAATATATATAATAATTTTATAAATTATATTATATAATGATAAATAGATAATATATATGAATTTAATATACCATCATTTTATATTAGAATTTTAATATTTAATATAATAATTAATTTAATATGAAACATATTTGTTTGATTAAATATGTTATTATGGGCCATTATTTTGTATTTACTTGGGTCTAAAAATTATTCGTTTCAATTAGTAGACATCTCTCCTTTTAGTAACTTTAATTTCAAACGAGATTATATGTCTGCACTAACATTATGGGTTATCATAATTAGAAGGTAAAAATAATTTATAGAAATGATTATATTATATAAGTATTCGATTAATATGCACAAACATTAAAAAAAAAGTACTCCATATATTTTGACTTTTTTTTATCAACATAAAATAATTATCTTTGTAAGAAAACAAAGATTGCTTTTAAATTAAAAATATAATCATTTTTCTTTTTCCTTTCCACAAATAGAATAAATAATTCACACAAAATATTTAACACACTTCAAAAAAACAATAACAATTGTTTTCAAATTACCTTCAATTATTTTTCTCTCTCCTTTTATCCCATGACATTTTCTGTAGTCTTCATATGACATTCTTTTTCTTTAATGCTATAGATGAGACCCAATTTTATGGTTTTATTTTTCTTTCATCATTTTTGCAAGGAAAAAAATTGAAAAGTTAATTATATAAGTTATAATTTAAATTTTGATCAATATGAAAAGTTATTCTTTAGGAGAATCTAGAAGAATTAAATAGTATTATTTTTCTCTTTATTAGTGTTTACATCATATTTTATTTTATAGATAATTAACATTCTTTTATAATTTAATTTATCATTATTCATTCTTATTTAAGAAATTTTTTTTTTATTTTGGAAGTGTGTATATATATGTATATAATTTCAATTTGAAATTATCACAATTACTGCATTTCTCATTTTATTACATATTTATTTTTTTAATTTATTTGTAAGCTTTAGATTTATTTTTAAAAATTTAATCATGATTAAATTCAATTAATATTTATATATTTTAAATAATAAAAAATAATCCACATACACGAGACGGATCTAAAGGAAGAAAATCCAAACGTTTTTGGAAAAATTTCATTTACCAGATTCGCCTTAAACGACCTTAAAATAGGCCACCTAAAAGATGTCATCTGTCTTGTAGTATTTGGCATTCATGGGCTCCAGGCCCATCCTACAATAATTGTAGTGATAAATCCTGATTTACTATTTCCTCTGTCCTTATTTAATTGTCATTTTTTTGTCAATTTATCATAATTTTGATCATTATTTGTGATAAAATTATAAAGTTATAAATTTTTTGAAGATAAAATTTAAAAAGTACAAATCTTAAATTTTTCAAAATATATTTTTTGAAAATTTAATTCTATATATATTTTTTATAATTAATGGTCAAATTTATAATAAGTTGACCGATAAAAAATAGTTAAATAGGGACGGATTACTACTTTTGGTTAATGTAAATTACAAAATGGCCAAATAAATTAATAAATAAATTACAAAAGGCGAAATTAAGAAGCAAAATAAAATACGTTGCTAAAGCCACAAAAAAGAGAAGCGAGAGCGGCTTTTGGTTTTGGTTAAAAGATAGCACTAAAGCGCCGTATTAGATTTTGTCGAGAGAGGCAGACCAAAAATCTACTGCGTTGAATGAATGCAGTAATCTTTTCCAGTCGAAGGCGTTTTCTTCTAAAAACTGCATTGTTGTTAAATTTGGTACTCCTGTCCGCAGATCTTCGAGAGAAAAGGGCTACGGTGTTGAAAAATGGAAGGGAAGAATATGGAGAAAGATTTTGTGTTGCAATGGGGAAACAGAAAGAGACTTAGATGTTTCAATAAGCTTAAAAAGGAGAAAGAGCAGCGTTTTGGTAACAAGAACAGCAGCAAGTCAACAAAAACAACAGAGTCTTCACCTTTTCCAAAGAAGCAGTTGGCTTCACCTGTTCAAAATCATCTCAACAGGTAAGCCAACCAAAACCAACTACCCAAATCCAAGTTCTTCTGCACTTTTTTATTTTCTTGGTTGATGATTTTTTGAAAACTAGTCTAATTAGATCTTGAATTTCTTTTGACAGGAATTCTGATTTGGCAACAAATAATAAGCCAAGATCGGCATTGACATCAGCAGAGAAGGAAGATAGGTACTATGCTACAAGGGGCTCAGTTTCCTTAGAATTAGACGACAGTACAAAAGTTTCGATGGAAAATCATCAGGTAAAGGAAGACAAAGCCATCGTGTGGCCAAGATTGTTCACAACATTATCTAGTAAAGAGAAGGAACAAGATTTCATGGCTATGAAGGGATGTAAGCTTCCTCAAAGGCCAAAAAAGAGGGCCAAATTGATCCAAAGAAGCATTCTCGTGAGTCACCCTAGTACTTGTACAGAAGTTTTGTAAAGATTTTGTCATCTTTCTAGTTTATTTGATTGTTCACTGTTATTTTGTTTGTAATTGTATAGTTGGTGAGCCCTGGGGCATGGCTATCGGACTTGTGTCAAGAGAGGTATCAAGTCAGGGAGAAGAAAACTTCAAAGAAGGTGACTTGTCTTTAGGCTTTTACATGACCCTTTTTTTTTTTTAAATCAATTTGTTTCTTGTTTTAATAACTATTATACTCGCTGAACCTTTTTTTTCCCATTAATTTAGAAACCAAGAGGACTGAAGGCCATGGGAAGTGTGGAAAGTGATTCAGAAAGAGATTGATCTTGAGGGAAAATGAATGAAACCCTGATTTTGGTGGCTGGGAAAGACAGCTAGAGATATAGTGTTTTTTTTTCTTTTGGGTGCCATTGTTGGATAGAAAAAAGGCAAAAAAAATGATAGGGTCTATCTCCTTGTATTTGATTTTGTTGCTCTGCAACTAAGCTGAACACATTTGGATTTAATTTCTCCCTTGCAATCTACTCTAAACCAGAGATTCCATAACTTTTCTTTCTATGTTTAATGATGTCAAAGCCAAAAGCAATCAATTGTCTTCATCTTGGAGATTCATATTTTGTCCACTTCTTGTTTTCGTATGCAATCATGGCGAAGGTAAGAGAAATTTAGGAATTCACTTCCAATATAACCATGGTTCTGGCATAATTAAAATTAGTAAAGGATCTCAAGTGAGAAAACTGGTTAAAAATTATAAAAGTGGAGAAATGCTTCCACCCTCTCACTTTCAACACAGATCCGCCTAACTGCTGCCACTAATACTGTTTTTGTTTTTTTTTTTTTTTTAATATTTCCTCTATCACTCTGCACTTGATATAGACTATAAAAAAGGACTACCATTCTCCATTCTTCAAAAAAAAAAAAAAGAGAGAGAGAGAGAAATGAAGAGAAAAAAGACCTTTCTCCGGATAGAAAATGAAGGAAAAATTATGGCCCGTAAAAAAAAATTCAAATTAGAAAAACCAAGTGTTTCATGTTTTTTATCTGACGTCTAAAAACAATTAAACAACGTAAATCGAAGAGAAGATTATTTTGGATATCAACTTTCAGTTTCCTGTACAAAGCAGGCAAAGCAGCGATTATAAAATTGAAGTACCAAACATACGAATAGAAATCAAGATGTCTGCCATCCTTCGTAGTTTCTCTTCTCCGAAGTTTCCGTGTTCCCAGTTTTCCATACTCATTACCAGGCAAAGACTAGAGCAAGAGGTAAGGAAGGGCATGGGACTCTGACAAGTAAAAACTAGTTGGTGCGAGCCCTCGCTTGCTATAAATACAATCACTGTCTTCTTAAATGAGTGTTCTCAGACCAACATTTGCAAAAGGAAGAGCCGAGAATGTAAAGTAATAAATAATTAAATGGGAAATATACAACAGGTTGCTCATCATTCAGATTACAAAAGCACTTCAAAACTGCAGCTGAAACTGTCAAACCTTTTGCAGCTGCAATGCTTTCTAATGTTCCCCTAGTTGTTAGTAATTATTTTTCTATTTCTTCTCATTTTTCCTTTTTTACTTCATTTACAAGATTGGACCTATACTCACAAAATACCTACAAATGTACAGTTAAACCGCCACGAGAACCCTCTTTGATTCTTTGCAGACACTATGTAGATCAAGGGAACATATTGACTGAGGGAATCTCCAAATCTGATCCGTGTGATCGTGATCAACTTCTCATGTGCACCTGAAAGCATACTGGCTCATGTAGGAATGATATCTTCCAAATTGAGAATGAATCAGTATCATGCTTGTAGTGGTCAAATGAACTGCTAACTCGCAGGCCATCCTTACAGCAGAGAGCCCCATGGAACTTGTGCCTGCTAGACAAAGACACCTTCAAACCAGTCACTTTAATATAGCTCAATTCTTCTTATTTTTGGGTGGTACACAATTCTATTGTCCCTTTTTTTTTTTTTCTAAAATCAGACCATGTTGAATTACCTACTTGCTTTTTGACTGATTCGGTTCAACGAGACCTGCCTGCAGATTCACAGTTCACGAACAAACCCAAGAACCCAAAAGTTTTATCAGCATGCCTTCAGACCAAAAGAAAAAAACAGACTGAAGAAGCCGCCACCACTAACTACAAAGGTTCCAAAATTATGGATGCTTTTGTAAATACAGAAAGAACAAAGGGTGCTTCTTCCCCAGGATGTATGGTTGTAGGCACTATTGTGTAACCCTTTGGATCAGGCTCCAAAACCATTTCACACGATATTTCTCGAGAATTGACATAATCTGTACCACCAACTGATTCATGAAGGTATATGTTATAAGCAGCACGACGACCACGAGTTTTGAGTATCCTCATTCCAATGTAGAACATCAGAGAATCATGACTAGATTGATAATTTCTAAAACCAGCTACAGTTCTTGAGAAGCTCACACCCTGAACAGTTAATGCCACTTGAAATTACTTGAAAGTAAAGCAGAGATAACTAATTAAAATTGAAGATATGGCTACAAGGTATACCTGAGTTAAGGTGATAAACACATGAATTGGATATGATGCATCTGCACCACTTGCCCTCAATCGGAATTGGGGATTTTGATGCCATGAATTATAATCTTGACAGCCACCAGCACTGTAACCACGCCATTGTCCATGGACAGAATAGCGCATCTCAGGAGGATAGACCCGACACACATAAATTGATCTGAAGTGAATTTGAAAATCTTGCCAGGACATCCAGAATATTCCATCTTTTGACTGCTCAAAATAAGGATCAAATTAGACAGAAATGAGACATGGAAAAAAAAAAAACGAAGAAGCTTTACATAAATGCAATTATCTAGTAATTCATCCCAGAGTAAGGAAAAAGCGACAACCTGAGGAACATGCTTCAGCTTGTGCCTCATCCTATCGGTCCATTCCGATGATGAATCAGACCATGGACCATTCCATTCAACTTCATTAGCCCAGGGGTTTCGAATTTGAACAAGCTTGTGCCCATCCACCTCTCTTACCTGGATAAATATTCAAGTTTGATCACCTCTTAACAATTCTTTAGTTGTTACTCCCTCTGTACCAAATCATTTGTCCCCTACTACTATGCACAAAGTTTAAGAAAGTGGGTGTAAAAGTAATGAATTTCCATATTTAACCTTTGTGTTGAGGTTTTTGATTTTTGTGTAAGATGTGATAGTTAAAAAGTTAAGGTTAAATTTGAGAATTCAAATGCATTTGTTGTTTGTTTTAGGTAAGGGACAAATAAATTGGGACTTACCAAAAAGGAAGTGTGGACAAATAAAATGGGATGGAGGGAGTAATATGTACCCAAAAAAAAAACTTCTTTTATTGTTAATAAGATATGTAGATGAAATAGAGATTGCCAGCATACCTGCAGTAATGAGTAAGCATGTCCTTGTACAATGCCACTGGAAGAAACATGCACATCAGAACCTGATGGACTTCCAGCACCAAGAAGAAATCCTTCTTGTTTAAAACGCAACAGCTGAGACCACAGTCTACCACTTGCAAGATCTATCTGGGCCTGGGGACTTCTCATGTCAATCTCCTCACCAGCACCTCCGGTAAGGTCCACAAGTGCATCCTGAACAAGCCCACCTTCTAGTGCCTCATAAGAACCATGCAACTTTGCATATGCCTTCTCCAATATAGAGACCCATAGTTCATTACCCTTCCTACTGGTGGCAAATGCTGGTTTGCCTGGTGATTCACATGGAATCCAATCGTCAACAACAACAGGAACCCACTCACCCTGCAAGTGGTCATAACCAGAGTATGCTAAGGGTCAACAGACCAATGATATGTTGCTAAGCAACATAAAATAGTATACTATTCATTAACATTAGCAGCTAATTCATCTCAGAATCAGAAACAGTAGAGATCCAATGAGTTATCATATGATTTAGATAGGGGAAATTCTAAGCCGGCGCTGTGAAATGCATATCAGAAAGACAGAAAATTCTTTCTATAAGCAGAATATTTTGCAAACGGAATTAAAACCAATTGTGCCTGACTGACATCCCAGTTCCTTTCCCATCCAACATTAGTGATCTTGCTAAATAAATATAGCCAGAGCACTCTAGTGACTTGAAAGGCATAATCCCAATAGTGTTCCTCCTAAATTGTCAACTACTAATAGGTGTGTACATATATTCACTGACGAAAAAATGACTTACAACTACATATTACCTGAATACAGAAACGAACTGTGTAGATTCCCTCCTCATTGTACTCTGGAGTAATAATTACTTCTGATATTCGTGAAACCTCCGTCAAAACAGCAACAGCACTCAGAAACCAGCAATCGCCTAATCGACCCTATGAAATTGGCAGGTAAACACTAATTATAAACAGCTGAAAATGTATGGGACAAAATGCAGCAATATTGCAAATTAAACTTGTAACAGAATAAACCTGACAAACATCAGATGGATTTGCAGTGCCAGAAAATAAGCATGGGCAAGAATCTAGACGACCTTCCTTAACAATTCCAGCAGGTCTCATCCACTCCGAAACAACCTAGGTTAGAAAGCCAAGATAAGGTCAGAATAACAATAAAAACAAGTACAAGAAACAGCAATGGATTAGCCATGTATATCACCTGCAACTTTGAAGGTGGATTCTCCGGGTCTATAAATAGTGACTGATCATTTGGAGGGAACTCATTGTCGGTGAAATGCAATTCACCTCGGGCAGATAGGGCCTCTTTGACAGCCAACTCAACAGAGAGCATCCGCTGATTAATTTCTTCTTGTGTTTCAATCCTGGGTTTCCGATACCTTCTGGCAAAAGAATCCACATGAACCACAAAACCATCACGTTCTGACCTTCTTTTTCTCCCACTCGAATACTGACCATCCCAATCGACATCATCCCTATCATATAGGTCAACATCCGCAGGGTCACTATCCCACTCATCAACCTGTAGCAATAATCACCGACCAGATTTGAGTTTACAAATGTTCAATGTGTTTTTGCTCAGATGCACAATTCCAGCAAATATATTATATAAAGTGACACCAGAACCATACCCTTGGGGGTGAATCTGCCCAATGCCAATTGTCCTCAGGGAAATCAATCAAGTTAAACTCAGTTGAGCTTATAGCAGCATGAAGAGAGGCAATCTCATCCTCATTTAAGCACCTTCCCCATAGGAAAACATCCATTATATGCATCTTAGATTCAGCTCCCTCACTATCCGACCTCCCGAATGCATCCATATCAATTGGCGGCCTAACACCAATCCAAACTTCGGTCCCTTGTTCCCAAATGCTATTACCCACGGACAATGGTAAACCGGTTTGGTAGCCATCAAAACCACCATCTAAATAGCAACTCGCCTCCCC
Organism: Microcos paniculata; assembly: GCA_030664755.1. Lineage (NCBI taxonomy): Eukaryota > Viridiplantae > Streptophyta > Magnoliopsida > Malvales > Malvaceae > Microcos > Microcos paniculata. The sequence goes on from CP131459.1 coordinate 14,620,597, forward strand.
TATATCAGCATCAATAGTCATTGTCACAATATGCCACCTGCAAAGCAATTTTAATCCTAGTAAGGCTATGTCAAAGGGGAAAAACTTAGGAAGTAGATAAAAGTACAGGGAAAATCTCTGTTTTCCCAGCTCTACACCTTTTTAAGAAAAATGTGACTTCATTAAAGAAATGTAATTGGGCATGGTTAATGAGGAAATAAACTCCTCTATATAAGAATCAAAAAAATTTGAGCGATAAATTTGGAGGGAGAAAAGCTTGTTTAAATATTTCTGTCAAAAGAAAAATGTCAAAAACCTTCCGTCTGCAATACTTGTTGCACTGATACTCCATTCCTTTGCAACAGTTGTCTGCCTGTCACCTTTAGTGATCAATCTAAGTCCAACCTGCCCAGCCTCAATACCTTGTTCTGAACCCGCAACCAGAATTTCCCAGCAGACCGTTTTCTGGAATTCAGTCCCCAACAGACAAACAGGACCAGACTCTGGTTGGATCATCACTGCAATTGAAAAGCTGACCTTTTGACTTTGACACATGCTTGGATCAATTTGGCCAAAGTGTCTGCCACTTGTTGTTGGCTCATCATCAAGAATGCAAACGGCACCAGTAATTCCCGTCTGCCATCACAACTTATCCTTTTAAGAGTCAAAAATTAATCACACAAGCATGGATTTCATTGTTACTGAATAAAAATAGAATAGGCCATCTTATAATTTCATAATATGTCTTTCAAAGGAATTAAAAATCACAAATTACCACACGCACTCACATGAACCGTACACCTGTTGGCTCAACATCAACCATGCAAACAGCAATGCCAATTCCCCTTAGTCATTATTATTATTTTTTTTAACAAAATTAAAAAATAGTAATAATTATACCCAAGAATCTCATTGATAACCAATGATACATCAAAATGACCAGTATGACCCAAATTGAACAAAAATACAGGCTTCTAATTTCACAATTATGTCTATCAAAAGGAATGAATATCACAAATCACAATAGATGCAAGCACAAGTCAGATGCACTACAGATTTTGAAGGCTGAAAGGCTGCACATCAACTTACAAATATAATGTCATAAAATTTTAAAATATTTAATAATATTAAGTCCATTTTACCTTAAAAAGTGTGTATGTTTAGTACTTTTACATCTACCCTTTTTCTTTTTCTTTTTTTTTTTTCTTAAAAAAGAAAGATAGATATTATCATTCAGGAGAAAAAAAAGAATAACCCTTTCTCTTTACAATCATCTGCTAACTAGATTAAAATGCTGAAAACATATAACTATATGAAAAACAATCAACAATTTCATAGTTATTTAATTACCTATCCACATTATGTAATACATTAGATTAATAGCAAGAAAAAACATTAAGCACTTACTATTTATTGGCTTTATATAAATTATAGTACAGAATTACCTGAAGAACACATAAAATGAATCAAAGAATCATACAAACAAAATAAAAACTGACATATAAAAATATCAATAAAATCAACAATCAGCAAGCTCAAAATTATCAAAGTTACCTTCATGTAGTTTATCAGATGAATAACAAAAAATGGTACTGGTAAAGGAAAAAGACTTAATACTTCTATTTTCTGATTTTTATATAAGGTATAGTAGACTATTATCCTGAGCTTAACATGTATGATGCATGCAGCAAGTATATACTAGCTATTACTTCTCAAAATAAATAAAATTCTCATTCTAAAAATTAAAATTTAACAATTCAAACATCATAGAACTAGGCATTCAGATTTTGATATAAGCATTTCTAAGTGAAATGATTAATCAATAGGATACTATTCCCTTTAAGGACAGTAAATATCAAAAAGCAAACCATGCTGATAAACAAAAGAGTTATAAATAAGAAACAAATTAGGGAGAGGCCACTGACAACATTTCCTCAATATGTACATAACAAGAAACTCAACCTGAAGTGCTCGACGAGCTAACTGAGCTGTACGTATCCTACGTGCAATACTTGAAACTCTCTCCCGTGCAAAAGAGTCCTCAAGAACAGAATCACCTCCTACCGCACGCACTGCAGCTGCCATGGCAGCAGCCTCCCGGCTGCCAGCATTAGGAATAGAAGAAATGAGGGAAGCTTCAATCTCCTTCCACTTACGTTCTTCCTTCTCCAGAAGGGCCTTTCTTCTCTCTTTACCTTTCCCCTCCTCTTCACGCCTCTGCATTAAGATCTCCTCTTCCATCTCCTTTTCTCTTATATAACTATAAAATCACAACAAGAGGATTTGCAAACAAGGTAAAGAACGGTTAATTATATTGTGTAAGGTAAAACTAGCATATTAAACATGTCAAGAAGTTGCTACCTCTCCTGGATGATCTCAAACTGTCGACGGTCCTCTGGCATCCATTTCTTGATTTTCTTGGCACTTAGATCTGAGAACCCTATGCTATCAAGAAAAAGGTTCAAGCGCACCTCATCCTGCCACATGGTTATAAAACTATGATTAAAAATTAAAAGCATATACCATCAATGTATGAAACACGTAAGGCAATGACAGACCTGTACTCGTTCTGCCTTAGCTGTCAAACCAAGCAATAGTAGTAAATAACCACCAAATTTGTCCCACATGTATACCCATTCAGTATCAATTGCCTCTTCCAAAGCTAAAATTCGTGCGTGCGCACACATCTCTCTTCTATAATCCACATCATTGGTTGGTTCATGGTGGAACCTCCTACGATATCTCATTCTACGGAAGAATGGTCCAGCTACTAGTTCCTCGTTTCTCAGACGATCTCTCAATTTCATGACATCATCTCTGGGAAGCACAAAGTTTCCTCCCTTATCAAGTGTAGCAGCAGGGTCTCCAACCAGAAGAGCTGCTGAGCTAGCAGACCTCTGAGGAGCGGAGTAGGTTCCAGATAAAGCATTTCTTGTCTGCTTGCAAACATATCAACAACATAATAATCGAAAATTAAATATTCACACCCATAAAAAGAATAATTCACAAAATCAAGAAGACTCTTCCCAGACCAGACTGTTTTGTAACATATAATTGGAAATCAAACAACAAACAAATAATGAAGGCAATAGAATTAACACTAATAAAATAAGTCACTACAGTATCTCTTAAGGCAGCAAATGAAAAAAAAAATTTGTGAAGGAAGTTTTATGCATCTTGTATGATGATGGAGCAGAAAGAAACATTGTTGAAGAAAAAAGAAAATGAAATTACAAAATGAAAACATCTACTTTGATTTGGAAATTGGCAATTATAGCATGCAGAATAGTATGTTAAACTCCACAGAACTGCGAAACATAAGATGACAACAATAACTAGAACAAAAAGTATCTTCAGGAAGTGAAACCAATTTTCAAAAACACCCCATGCACCTTAGTAGCGGATCTTGCAATTGCTTGGACAACAGTATCTTTGCTGAGAAAATGGACTGAATCTTCCATCATCTGGAGGTAATAACAATTGGCATAAAGTTAAAAGGCTGCATGCATGTCTATTAAAACAGAAACGCAAACACTACCTTAGGGCAAAAAGCCCCAAAAATATGCAGCCGCAGTTGTGTTGACAAGAACATTCACAAATTAGACATGACCGCACCTTAAGAGTTAGGCATGGACGGGAAACAGCAAATCCAAAGGCTACAACAAGGGTTACAGCAGATACAGCAGCACCAGCAAATGGTGGATAAATTTTCAAGCTAGCAACAACACCCCAGCCCTCAGTTGCAAGTGCAATCCCATACAGCACAAGAAATGCAGCACTGTAGGCAATTGATTGCCAAAAAAAATTCGGATGTAAATAAATGATGGCAAACATTTAGATTTACTGCCAAAAAAATAAGTTATGACTCAACAACACCAACAATGTTAAATGAAAAAACAAATGTGAGTGATCATTTAACCAGACCAATCGAACAACAAAGGACAGTCTATCTTAACAAACCTGACATTCTTTCCACAATCTGCATGAGAATCATAAACATATACAGGCAGTACTCGTGGAGAATAAACAACAATTGGAGGTGAAAGAAGAACCTACAGGAAAGGAGCCAATTTTGTAAAACAAAATGGAAAGTAGCACAATCCGAAGAATCGGAGACAGAATATAGTACAAACTTTGTATAAAGATAATCAAGCATAACTCACCGTCAGAGCTCTTCCAGCAAGCAGAAACAAAAATGAAAAATAACCAACAGATGCTCCAACAAATGGTTTATCTGAAAAATGAAGGCAAGAGGTAATGATACCAGCAGCAGAAGTTGCAAAGATACGCATCAAAGCAAATAGGTAAAGCACCAATAAAAAAAAAAAGAGTGAAAGACGTTTTGTGTCCACCTTGAAACCAACCAACAAAAAATGCTGCCAAACCCAAAAGAAAAGCAAGGAGGCAAACCAAGAACATTTGTGTCCTGGTTAGGTAGAAATTGTTTGATGCCCAATGGTGGATAACACCAATAGCTAGAACAATCAAGAGAAGTACTAACAGAAATGCTGCCCCAATCTGTTTGTGACTCAAGAAAAACAACAAATTAGAGAGGGAAATAAAATTTGAAGAATAATCTAAATCAAGGACATCAAAATAAGCCTCACTTACCGTCCATGGTTTAATTACAACAATGACAGCAGAAATTGCACCAAGCAGAAGAAGAAGACCAATGGTGACAAATACATATACTCCTCGCGAAAGTTTCCAATCATCATCTTTCCTGCAAAAAATAATAATCAAAATAAATAAATAAAAATTCCAAAGTGAATAATAATGGTTATGAAAAGTGAAAAGAAAACATGTGAATGATAGCAAACATCAGATTGGGGCTTGAACTTTCATTATTTGCTAAATTCAGGAGAAGTTTACCTACCATTTAAGCAATCCAGTGCAAAGAGATAGCAAGGCTGGAATGCACACCAATGGAAGTAAAGCAGCAAGAAAATCACCAGTTGTAGGAACCTGGTCATCCCTAGACTTCACAATTTTCAAATACGAGGCACCACAAAAAGCCACAAGTACAACTAGCAAAATAACAGCAGAAGAAAATAAGAAATTATATTATCAGTTCTAGGAAATGGATGGTCAATCCAAATACAACCAATAGAGCTTCAATTGATGAGCTGTGTTAAAGAGCATGAACGTAAAGGTGAAATACCTGAGAATATACCAACACATATAGCAGAAGACACAGAGAACCGGTATGTTGCAAACCATGAAATGATTGGAAGCACACCAGTAACTGCTAAAGCAACTGCAGATGCCATGGCCCAGCCAAGATAAGCAGATGACTCATAAGGAGAAGTAAAGTCTTTCTGTTCACCAGTCCATCCCCTGTATCCCAAATCCTCTAAAGGCTTTGCGGATACTATTGAACCCAATGCTAGTACAGAACCAGCAAAAACTGTTATGCAAAGAGTAAGGACAACAACCTGACAAGGCAATGAATGTCAGAACAGAACAGAAAAGCCAACAGTGTGAATTACTTGCAGAAAGCAGAAAGATTTGAGTAACAAATTTTGGAGTAGGCAATCATAAATCTCTTTTAACAGGAACTTCCACAAAATGACAAAACCTAGCAAAACATGGAAACAATATGTGCCCCTTCATATTAGTACAGCTTAATTGCAACTAGCAATAATGCTTACAATGAAAATACAATCCTCGCCAACTTTAGCTCTATAAAATATGAACACAGATTGATCAATTTAGCCAGACAGCCAAACATTATCGTAGGAAATTGAAAAACTGGTGAAGCAAAAAGCAGAACTAATATTAAGGAAGTACAAGTCTACAACACAAAAAGTTATGGAAATACTAGTCTCATCAGGCAAGTTCTAAACAACAAAAACTTCAAAAGCAAGAGAAAGACAAATAAAATAGTCAAAAGATTCCATGCACATCTTTAGAAAGGGTGGAACATACCTCCTTTGTCCCAGGAGGCCGACGGTTTCCTGAATGACCCACACACTGAACTTGTGGAACCCAAAACTGGTAGCCATTGCGGATCCATATAGGAATGGCAAAAGAAAGGCATGCTACCATGAGAGGAACGGTCAAGGACAGTCCAAGAAGCACAGATGACTTGCTGCAGAAAGAAAACAGATATTAGTGCATAAGATGCAATGAACCTAACACCACTACCGCAATACAGCAGTGGTCTAAAAAACAAATTCGTTATTAGGATGGAAAAGTAACAATAAAGGTAACATTCTTAATGACCATGTCCATTAACATTATATAATGTAGCTCCTAAAAATTTGAGCAAGAAATATCAAGTTCAAGATAAAAATCAATGTGGTTTTAACCCCAAACTTTCATTGAGTACTTCAGAAAGCTAAACAGAGATTTTCATCTGGCAGAACAAGCAATAATTTATAATATAAAACCTTCAAGAAGAGAAACACTCCGGCAAAGAATGCCAGCATAGATCATTGGCAAAACTAAAGCTCCATTTCCATGGTGCTTTTGCTATTTGCATTTTCCTTATGGAAGCTAAAAGGCAAGAGGAGAAAAAAATGAGCAATCAATAATTTTGAAGGATTACAGATAAAAAATGTAATTGCTTTAGAAAACAAAGATGATGATTCAACTTCGATATAGACTAATTATTGCGAAATTGGTGTTACAATTACATTATTTTTCCATTTTTAATCAATTAATAGTTTGCTTTTCACCCTTTTGCTCTTGCTTTATAGCAACTTTTCAAGAAGCACAAGCGCTTTAATTTGCTTGTATAAGAGCAAATTATACAAGCAAATGGATACTAAGAAGCAAGCAAATTAAAGCGCTAGAAAAATATCAACCAAATGGATACTAAGAAGTTTGCATTCTTCATTCAACTTTACAAGAACAAAAAGATAATGCACTCATTAACAAATGTGCTAATGCCAGAATAAACCTATGGAAACTGTTCAAGTAAATAATAAATAATAGTTCTCAAAAGAATGACAGCTTAACATTTTAATTTAAATTGCATACAAACACGAGAATTTAAAAAATATAATAGATAAAAAGGGAACCCTGCAGAAGAAATTCAGTGGAGTTGAACTTGTGAGCTTTAAATTTGTGTAGAAAGGAAATATAAGTTTTACGATACAAGAAAAAGCATAAGACATTACGTAAAAAATTCTAGCACATTACAACTGAACACTTCGAACCATAATTTAGCCACCCGGCCAAGCACAAAATACAAGAAAGACATCATCAAAGTGTTATTCACTTCACATATTTTATGCTGCAGCAATCACTATCCAATGGAAGGTAAACATCTAAATGAAGACAAATTAAAAGATGAAAATAATTCATTCATGCATAAATAATCATGAAACTCATTCATTCATGCATAAAATAGACCATACCTTAGAAATGAAAGCAGCAGTCCAACACAAGTGCTAAGCAGCCAAGCAACAAAGCCATACTGAACATAATGTATTGGGGAGAGAGAGAGAGAGAGTGAGTAATTCACATACAAAAATGGAAAAACATGAATGAATGGCAGAAATGGACACATCAACAATGTTAAGCACTATAGCCAAAGGACACAAAATGAGTAAAACTAATTATTAACTGCTTGATAAGAATGAAACACATTAGAAGGTTCTGGGAGATGATTAAATTGATGGCAGCCGCCGGGTAAGATTATTAATTAGTGACACATAGAATTTTAACTTCTAATCTCATTATGCCCACTCAGGACAAGCACATGAAGATGCACAACAAACATGGGAAAATACAACTTGTAACATAACAATATTCCTAGATATGAACAATCCAACCGCTAAAGATGTGGGAAACAATCCTTGACCTAAAATTGTATGATCTTGAACAAGGTGTAGTTTTGTTCAAAAAGATAAGACGCTGTAGACAATGATGACTGGGAGATATCAGAGGGCAGAAGCATCTCTTCAATGCTTAGCCTCAAGAAGAAAAGCATCGTCAAACACAAACACAGGATCTGATGGCTTATACGACCCATACTTTCAAATAACTCTTTTCTACCCATGTTTAATCTTCATGAAACTGACAACTCGGGACAAGATAAGTACAAGAAAACAAACATTCATCTAGGTCACCTTTTGAAACCATGAATTTTCCTTAACGAATGCACAAAAACAAAACAGACACTGACCATGTTTAAGGAAAAACCGTAAATTTAGCAAAATAGTTGAAGCCAAAAGCTCCAATAAACAAATCATTTAAGAACAAAATGCCTACATGTTAAAAATATGCCAGTTTATTGTGAAAATAAGTACAATTTAACTTGCATTTTAGATTTTAGAGCCAACAAATTGTGAACAAATGCGTTAAAAACCTAGGGAAATCACACCAACTTCTCAAAAAGGAAACCACCTTAAAAAATAATTCAGAAAAATAAAATTAAGGAAATGCTCAGACTAGTAGAAATCAGTCTGAAACCAAATCATAATATTATGAACATCCTATATTAACTTCAGAAGAGAGGTATACCCTGCGAGGTTTTGGCGTCATGGCTGTTTCTTCTCCTTGAAGTGAACGAATGAAAGCCATGATTGAACAGACAACAGGAGATAAAAGCAGCACAGCAAAGCCAAATTCAAACTGCAAGTGATGCACAGATAGAATCTTTACATCAGCAGATAAATGATGACACCGAATATCCTAAACTGAGATCAATCTAGGGCTTTGTCCATTTACAGTTATTGAATTGATGTAATACACGTATATCAATCAGGGCACTAGCAAGTGTAAACAAATAAATAAGCAACATAATAGGGCAAGAAAGTTCCACTCACTTGCTGGTGTGTAGCATTTATAATTTTAATAGTTTTTGGACGAAAAACTGCCACAATGATTGTTTCTATAATAAAGACAAAACTAAAGAGAACCCATGCTCGCTCTGGAGTACTTGCTATGTGATGCAAAACAAGTCTAGACAACTTAAGCCACTTTTCAAGCCCTTGGAGCCTCAATTCTTCTGACAGGGAGATTTGAATGGGCATAGCATTATCAACACTATTGGAATCAACAATTGTGATATCAGTATTGTCTCGATGATCCCGATCTGCATCCAAACTACTCCTCTGCAGCAATGCAAGAATAGTTGGATCCAAGTTCTTCTCCTTCAACATCATAGCAAAATTAGGATCCAGTCCTTTATCTTGCAATAGATTACTCAACTCTCGATCACCATGTCTTGCCCTCCTTTTCAGCATTGATGTAATCCTAGGATCACTCAACCTTTCTTGAAATGCAAGGGCAAGATTTAAATCTAACATTTGTTGATTTGCTGAAGTTGATGTACTAGACTCGCAACCTTGGCTATCAAGACCACTACTAGAGCAAATCACAAGAGAGTTATTGGGATCAAAATTTTTATCTGACGTTCCAACTTCATGCTCTTGGACAACTGACCGATGAGAACTGCTATGTAAGGCTAAACTTGGCCTTCCACTATCAATGCTCTTATCACTATTGATCCCCTCTTGAAAACTGGCAGTTGGATACATAACAAGATTATTCCAATTATTAGCATCAACCGAGCATTGTGCAATGCTCCTGCTGCTATCCTCAATAATATTAGTAAGATGGCTAGCTTCAACACTACTACTGCGCTTTACACTTGAGCCACAACCATCAGATGAGCCAGAAGAACTATTTTGTTCCTTCCTTCGAAAACCTTCCCTTAAACGAATAACTGTGCTCTGTAAAGCATCTCTCCTGGCAGCTAATGGGTTTGTAGCTGAAAAATGGCGCGAAACTGCAGCACCTAATAGCACAGATGCTACCACAGCATAACTAACACAATGACCCAAGTACCTGAACAAATTAAAAAAAAAAAAAAAAACCCAAAGAGAGCAACTATCATAATGCAATAGTAACAAAACCAGAAACAATTAAATTAGGGGAGAGTCTAGAACAAACCAGTAATGCACTCCAAAGCAAATGAGAAAAACCCGAGAACTTCCAGCAACAAAAAGTGCCGCAACACGACTTTTAAGAAGCTGAAACCCATACAAGCATGCTCCCATGTTCCAATCTACAGAAAAACAACAGTAAATGAACTATACTTGCACAACCGAGATAAAAATGTTGACACCAGGAAAGCAATTCAAAAAGCTCAAACAATAATAATGTAGCAGTTATTAGCATACCAAGAATGATAACAGCAGCTGATGTGATGGCCCCAAGCCAATGTGCATCCTTTGCTGTCAGACCATATAAGATAGAGTAGACAAGAAGAACAGCAAGGGAGCCGAGGTAAAGAAGTCCAAGATGTGAAGCCCTACCAAACAAAAGCAAGAACTGAGAAACATACTATGGTATGAAAACAAGTTCTAGGGGGGGAAACATATTACACATGCAGTTAGCAGGAATAGCATAAAAATATATTACAATTTGACACCGTAAATACAATAGACTCTTGACATATTTACATGGTCTATTCTGGAAAAAGAGGAGAGGGTATTAAACAATATGGGGTAAAAATCCAAAAAGTCCCCTGAGGAAACACCTAAAAGGCACTTAGGCCCCTCTAGTCTGAAAATGCAATATTTCCCCCCTTGACCATCCATTGATGTTAGTCAACTTTTAGCTGTAAACGTAAAAGGACTTTATTGCCCTTATTTTTCTATATATGGTAAAACCAAAATGGTTAATCTAATGAAACAGTAGTATTAGACCAAAAGAAAACACTGAAAAAAAATTTTGATTAAATCTTTTTTGTCAGTCAAAGATTTATCAATGACAAATAATGATCAATAATTTTGTTTAATTTTGATTTAACCATAATAAATAATTTTGATTAAACATTTATCAATTCTAAATAAAGAAATATAAGAAAGAAATAGAAATGAGAACAGAAAGTAATAGAATGTTTTATTTCAATAATGTTTTTAGTTTTTTCAAACTCATTATTACCAGAAGAAAGAGTATATGAAAGCATTACTGGAATATTATAATGGAGAAGCTGTAGCTTCCTCCCACTGGAAAAACCAGAAACAGGGCAAGGAACAGAAAGAATCGACCAGATATGGCCATCTCCGTATCCAAAAAGAAGTCCAAAGTTTCCAAAAAATTAGAAACAAAGCAACACCAATTCCGTGATGCAATTTTGTTCAAATTTCTTTCCTGTATCCCTGCTGCAATCTTCCTGTTAATTCTCATCTTCCTTTGGTCTTCTTCCACCACTATCATCTCTGGGAAATTTGTTTACGCATGAGTTTCATCTCAGAAGCTCAATAATACTGAACCCTACATGGCAATCCCACTAACTGACTAGCAACAAGCGATACTTGCTATAAAAGTCCATCTCCCACCATGTTCTGTTAGATTACTTTTAGACTCAAGCTATTTTACCTCAAGTAAAAAAAGCCAAACGGAAGATGTGAAACTTTTTAAAACTGAAGAGGGAGAGAACCAGTAGCAAGAAAATTGAAGAGACAGAAAATCAGTGAAGTTTTGTAGAGAGAAAGGGATAAGGGGTAGTTTCTGACGAACGGCAGCAGATGGTCAAGGGGGGAAATATTGCATTTTCAAACTAGAGGGGCCTAAGTGTCATTTAGGTGTTTTCTCAGGGGGCTTTTTGGATTTTACCCAAACAATATCATCATCTCCTCAAAAAGAGAGAAGTTGAGAAAAACATTGATGAACTCAATAAAATATAAGCATACTTAAAAGAGAAATGTATAATTCCCACATACAACAGAATTCACTATCTCAAGGTATCAACAAATATTATTTTGGATCATAGATATTCAAGAGATGTCACTTACTCAGGATTCACATATAAAAGACAAAAACTGCAATCATCTAGGAACATTTAATACAAAGTCAAATATGAATATTCATATTACAAGGTAACACTATTCCCATGCATATTAGGCCTTGGACAGAAATGTAAATCCATTATACAAGTATGCAGGCGGTACACAAATGTGATTACAAAAATGAATTGAAGCAGCAGAAGTGAGTAAAGAAATGGGATCAACCCATATAATATAACACTTCAGCATTAAAGCGAACACATTAAAAAGGTCTTACCTACTGAATTCCCGAGGATATAACTCGTTTGGATCCGGTGGTTCTGGTAAACAAGACATGGGTCCCATTTCTACACTATCAGAATATGCAAATTTGTATGCCCTCCGAACATATTCATCCACATCCAAGCCATTTCCTGCAAAAGTTGATAAAATACAAGAGACAAAGTAACCTACTTTGAACGTCCAAACTAGAAAATGAAAAAGATAAACCATTAATGCCGCAACATTAATGTCATGGAACTGTAGGATTATACCACGACATTCTTGTTGCATGCGCCACAACAAATAAAAATGGCTCATTAAGATAGCAAAGGTTACCATTGAAGACCATGCGGCAGATAAAGAGCATATTGATTGCTAAGGCGATTGCTGATACACCAAAGAAGAACCCGGACGGAGAATAACGCTCAGATGCATTAGAACCAGCTGTAACATACACGGCACAAAGTTCATATGCACAAAGCAGAGCAACAGCCAGCAGAAGTAGAAAAGCAACCGCCCCTGTTAGCGCAAAAACAAGACCAGTCTGAGATTGAGAAAAAAGGTAAAAGAATAATCAAAGGAAAGAAACACAAAAGATAATTAACCAACAATCATGGCCACCGTATAGGCAAGATGGTATATTAAGCTCAACACATCAACAAAGAATTCCGCCACCCCTTTCCTTAAACATGTTGCTTAAATTAGACACTGATGTTTTTCTAAAACCACTGCCAGATGGGATTTATTAGAAATATATGTAAATGCTATATTTGAAAATCCTGCAAGATAGTCATCCGTATCACGTTGCAGCTCTTGCAGAAGTTTAAATTTAAGGCTTCAACTTTTATGGAAGTGTAAGAAAAAAAAAAGGTTACTGCTAAAAAAGCCCCCTTGGGTTCATCCCCAGCATTCCAGATAGAGAAGTTGCTCCAGAACCAGGGCAAAAAGGCACCAAAAGATTTTCAACAATATACTAGTTTTACATAAGAACATGTCCAACAATTTTTAAATACCAAGCTGCTACTTCAGTAACAAGTTGAAGTGTTTATCTCAAGACAAATCCTCACCCTTAAGGAGAGTATGTATGAAATATAAAAAGATAAAACCTTGCTACAATTTCTGCTGTTTGATGCTCTCCTAAAATGCACACAGTTAATCTACTCAATTATAGACAAAACCAGTTTATTAAGGAATTACTCAATGGTTTTAGCTAAATAGAAGTCTTTTCAATACCATTAAAATGCTCTATCCCCATCAAGAAAGAAGGTTTAGGGGTGTCTAGTCAATTGTACATTTATCACCTTAAAAATGCTAACTAAAACAACAATTCAAAAAGGGGGCCAAGAAAATAAATCAAAACTGGAAACAACACAAATGGGCAACCAAGTTGGCCAAAGAGCCAGTAAGACTTGCAGGCAAGGGTCGAGCATAGGAATCATTATAAAACATTTCTCGGAAACTTGATAACTGTAGCATAATCTAATTAACCACCCATTGTTGTATAATCTAAAAAACTATTCCTTTCCTCAACACCGATTTTTATTCTGTATGAAATTTACTTCTACTAATTAGTTCATTGACTTTTATGACAGTGAATAACTTTTCCCCTGCAAAGGATGGACACTTAGATTAATGTTTATTAATTGCAAGGCTTATTTAGTTTGCCAAATACAAGAACCACCAGAAAGCTTCAAGTAATTTCAATTAATTGGAAATGACATGACTTGGGGATTTTAGAAGGAAAAATTAAGTATCATCACTCTTTGAATTTGAATGGGAAAAAAAGCAAAATAAGGAGGTAATGAAGATGCATACTTGAGCTTTGCCATCGCGTCCTCCACCACAGCATTATTGAATAGAACGCCAATAAAAGAGCAGTGCCAGCCATTATTACAGCCAGACCAACAATATCTCGTCCTAATATTATTATTAACCAGCATCCCCACATGATAAGCACCAGAACTGGAGATACAACAACTGCCCATGCAGATAGAGATAGAAAACCACATAGCATACCCAGTTGAGGTCCTTGTAAGATTCTCGGCCATTTTCTGGCAAAAATCCAACTGAAAAGAGAATGCAAAACAATTATTGACAGAAAATCAGAAATAATTACTGATTATATCACAACTCCACCTTGCCCACACCCATCAACATTCCACCAAAAGAGGAAGAAAAGTAGGAAAGGAAAAGGCATGGAATTCACGCTATTTCATGCAGCAAGAGACAAAGCATTCATACTAACCAAAACAGCAGTTACATTCAAAATGTTTTTAAATAATGTTAGGAACCTTGAGAATCAAACAAAATAAAACAGAAACCACAAACATCTATGCAAGATGTTCTCAAACACAATGAGACACCAGTGGTGAAGCATGAAAAGATGCACAAGTTTTGATAATTCATCAACTAGCAAGTAACTTATTCACTTATTCAGGATTCTTGGATGGATACCTTAGTCTTCAAAACTTTCAAATCAAAATCAAAGACAATACCATGAAAGTTTTATTTCAAACAATTTCACCAGTAGGAAGGACAGGATCCACAGATCAGTTGGTGTGAATTGCCTTTGCTACACTATCAAACATGAGGAACTACATTGTGTTCAGTTAGGTTTAACATTCATGTTTGTAAGCATTTCAAAATTTTAGACCTTTCCCACGTTACACTATACTTTGAGACCTTTCTGAACCTTCCACGAGCATCTGCTGCGTACCCTAGGTTTCTTATGTGACTCCAGATTTTGTTATCATTTCATGCATTTATTTAATTCAAGAACGCTGATGTAGAAGATCAGTTAGCTGAGTTAAGGCTTGTCAAATTCATGACTGAAGAAAGGTTTTGGGAAGAACTACTAAAACTTCAACAACGAAATATGGATTACAAGAACACTGTTTTGACATCATTTTGCATGCAAAAGAAGCACTTATTCAAAGAAATGACAAATCAACCGACTTTTAAAGGGAAAAAGTCATATAAATGACTAAATTTGCTGTCATTGGTAAGAATTAGTCATTCATGTTTCCAGAAACAATAAAAACCAAAATTCAATTCAATCATAAATCATATAAACCACAACACTAGTAAAGCTAACAGAATAAATAATTAATAATCAGCATCATAATCAAATTCTTAAGTTGATTTATGCTGCATAAAAGCAAACATCTCAGACCGTAGTAATCAGCGTCACAATGCATTCTGAAAAATTTACCTACGTAATACATACCGGAACACAAAAATGAATCTGCATTTAAGCTATGTGATGATGTTAGCAACTATATCAGTAACAAAAAGAAAAGTTAAAAAATGTGAGATGAAATACCTATAAATCCGCCATGGGCGCCAGTTGACGGCCCAGAGTATGGAAAATGAAGCTGAACCCAAAACAGCAAAAAGGGTTCCAGAAATCACACACGCCAGTGCAACCCCATCCCCTTCCATGGCTTTGTTCTCTTACCTTCAAACCACAAGGAACCCATTTTCTTCAATTTCAAAGTTATAATTAAACACAAAAAAAAAAAGAAGAAAAAACACAGTGAAGCCCAGATAGAGAATAGTGATACAAAAAATTTTATTTACCTACTTAAGTGAAGCGGGCCTAATGGGCAATCGCATGACGGCAAATGGAGCTGAAAAGAGTGAGATTTGAGCATGGAATTGAGGCGGAACTATTCCAGCTAGGGCAAATTGGTCATTTTGCAATGAGCTAGGGTTCAAAATGAAGAAGAAGAAGAAGAAGAAGAAGAAGAAGATGAAGAAGATGAAGAAGCTGAAGCTGAAGATGAAGATGAAGAGCGAGAGAGACAGACAGACAGACAGACAGACAGACAGACAGACAGAGAGAACAAGGAAAACTTTTAGGGTTTATTTTCCTTTTCCTTTTTTATCTTCTTGGAGAAATTTCTCAGACTTAGAAAAAACTTGTTTCAGATAAAGACACAAAAAAGAAAGAAAGGAAAAGAGTAAAGTTTAAAACCCTACAGCTCTCTTTCCTCCCCCCTCCTCTCCTGTTTGCCAAAGTGACAACTGTGAACAGTCTTTCTCACGTCTAAAGGACTCTCAAGTAAAACAATAAGTAAAAATAAAATAAATTATTAAAAATTAACAATAACAAAAATAAAAACAAAAACAAAAGCTTCTATCCAGAGAGAGAAACTATGTTGGCAGTAATAATAATAGTAAATAATAATAACTAATAATTTTGATCCACATTAACGCTGCGGGATTACCAATTATGTAAAATTATAATATATTAAATTTTTTTATTTGTTAAAGTATACATGAAAAAATTAGATTAGACTTGTGCTAGTGTTATGAATTTTATAAATATAATAAATTTATATGAAATTAAAATAAATTATTTATATTTGTTAAAATATATATGTTTTTAATAATATTAAGAAGAACAATATTATTATAAAAAAGAATGCTACATGACTAATACAATAGTAATAAATCAATTAAAATAGTCTTTTAATATATTTCTTAAAAAAAATAGTCTCTTAATACCTATTTCTTTTTTATTATTTTAAATCATGCATATTTCCCTTTTTTCAAGGATTTGTATAATGTATTTTTTGAATAAGTATAGTATAATCTTAGTGGGTTTTTAATTAATGCATATTTCTTTTTCTTAATAGTATGGTCTTAATGGGGGCTTTTTTTATAAGAATTGAAATTTTTAAGAATTTAAATGGAATTTTTAATGGTCATAACCTCAATATATTTAATTAATAGATATTATTAGAAAAGAAAAATTAACACAAATATTTTTAAAATATGCTCTTAATGCCTATTTCTTTTTCTTTTAAATCATGCATATTTTCTTTTTTTTTGAGGATTGTATAATCTATTTTTTTAATAAGGATAGTATAATCTTAATGGAGTTTTAAATTCATGTGTATTTTCTTTTTTAAAAAATAGTATCCTTAATTTTTTTGTCAAGTCTTTATTTTAAAAAAAAAGAAATATTATGAAATTTTAAATCATTATTAGAAAAGACAAATAAGTACACTTAGCTTCAAATTATAGAAATTATCCAAGAGTTATTTATGAAACTTCACGTATAGTCATTTAAAGCATTATAAAAAGACCAAAAGGACATTAAAGTTGAAACTACATGAATTGGAATTAGGTTATATATGGAATTTTATAGAGTGTTAACTTTAATATATTTATATTTCTACTTTTTATGGAAAGAGGAAGAATTTCAACAAAAAAAAAACTTAAGATAGAACTTAAAGAAGATGGGGGAAATTGTTGTGATTTTTTTTTTGAAAGGCAAAGAAAGATTTTATTATTTAGCAAATAAAGGTCATAAGCTATAAAAAAGATCACAACATCCAATTTTGAGTAAGAGTAAAAATACAGCAAAAAAAGAATAAATAGTAGAAGAATTCTTATGATCTTAAGTGAAAGTCAAAGAATTTAAAGATCGAAAATTTAAATGTATTCATTTAAACCTTTATAGAAAGACAATTATTGTCACACCCCGACCCGTAGGTCCAGCCACTTGACAACCACCGTATCACCTCGAGATGCGTGCCTCGAAAGGTGAGTTATCCAAGACTGTACAAGGCATAAATAAGAGATATATGCGCAATATATAAAAACATATAAAAAATAATATAGAAAATATTATTAAAATATTTATATAATATAAGTGGCACATTTTACGATGCAAATATGTGGTGGAATAAAATAATAAAATAATAATGTACAGTACTATTCCGAGCCAAGATTCACAAGGGAAAATGGGTGGTACCTACAAAATCGTATATGCAGTGAGATACTAGGATCACTGTCCACCAGGATGCCTACTGTCCATAACCTGATGACCTCACAACAAAAGGTGAATGGTGTGAGTACAGATATATATGTACCTAGTGAGGGACCCCGTTATAATGACGGATGCTAGGGATATGCAATAGTCCAAAATTTATTTAATAAATCATTAAGTAAAATCATATGAAATTCCATAATAAAATAAATATCAAATAATAATAAATGGGCTGGCATCTGAAATCGTCCCAAAGGTACACCAGTGCACTTGGGTGCCCTGCTGGACCGTCAAGGGCTATCTCATAATTTAAATCCTTTTTCTTTACTCTTTTGCCCGTTCCCTTGACATTAGCCATCGCTGTGATGGAACACAGCTACCTTGAGTCCTGGCGAGCTTCCCTACGCGCCTCTTCCAGGGTCTCCACTCGCTATGCCCCTCAAAAGGCGGTCCACGACTACTTGATTGCATGCTCTCAACTCGGTCCATGCTCCCGCATAATTAGAGCATCGAGGAACCCACTCAATCACTCATCTCCCAGGTGTATCATATCACCAATAATCATAATAATAATATTTCATATATTCTTTTGAAAATCCCACCCTTAAATCCTTTTATAAACTTGTGTGTGAGGGTAGACAATTCATACCCCAAAACTTTATAAAGAATTTATAAAACAATTTATAACGCAATTAGAAAACGGTTGACCCTTAGTGGTCAACCACTATAATCCAAGCCACTCACTAGTAAGGGAGGTTGGTATACTCCTGAATAATCCCCTCAAACACCTTAGCTCGAATGCTACCGGTCAATCTCGCGCAATCACATACCTAAATAATCAATTTGAAATCTAATAAATAAAGGCATTTGGCTAACAATTAAACACCAAGGCAAGATCTAATTAGAGTTTCTAAGGTCTCTGCGCAAAATTGGACGAGTCCAAAAATTAATTGAAGCTAACTGGAGTTAATTGGGACCTAGGGCTGCAAAATGACAATCTTGCCCCTAGGATCCGAATTGGGGGGTTTCCCCAATCAAATGGATCCGACCCAGATCCAAGTAGATCTGGGTAGGGACTTGTTCTTCACCAAAGCCAAATTTGGCTCCTTACCTTCCCAAGTTCAATTCAACTTCAATTCTTCACCAAATTGCATGAGAATTGAAACAAGTAATCTTAAACACTTAATCTAATGACCCACAGCTCAAAAAACGGAATTAACAAAAATTCTTACAAGAAAGTCAGATCAAAACATCAAGGTGCAAAAGTTTCTAGGCAGTAACGAAAATCCAACTTCGATTTACCATAACTTTCAGCTCACTCAACGAAATCAAGCGTATAAGCTATAAAATTAAAGCTTGAAGAGTCTAGAACAACATATCAAAAACTCAGCTAAATCCAACGGTTAGATTAAAAGTTACGAACTAAAGAACAATCTGTCACCAGTTTGGCAGATTTTGAAATTTGGAGAAATCTTGACAAATTTGACGTTTTGATCTTTAATGAGGCTAGAGGAGTTGTTTATGATGCTAAATAAAGGTTTTAAGGAAGGATTGAAGGCTAGAATTTGAAGGGCTTTTGAGGTTCTGAAGAAGAAATGAAGAAGAAGAAGAAAATGAGACCGACTACCCAATTTAAACATGCTGGGTCGACCTTTGGTCAACTGATCTGGGTCGACCTTTGGCAACCCGATCATGGGTTGACCTTTGGCAACCCGACCATGGGTTGACTTTTGGTCAACCCGACCTTCTTGCTCGGTCTTTGACACACCCGGACCTAGCACAACTTTTCGTACGAACGGAATAGTGCAAGATGATGCGGTAATTAAACACTAAGTCGGTCCGGCTGTGTCAAGTCAGAAGAGAAGATAGGCTTAAGATAAGACGTAGTTAGAAGATGAGAATGGTGGCCATGCATGGAAATACTAAAGTGGACTTCTTTAAGTCCATAGCCAATGGATTGGGCATCCATTGGTGAATTGGTCGGTGGATCAGGCCAAGGATCGAAATTATAAAAGGTTTCAAAGAGGGGAAAAAGTCTGACCCGGGGTCCGAGTAGACCCGGTGTCGGGCCTTGCTATAAATTGGGGGAGATGAGCTCTCCCCCTCTCATTTTCTCTTCTCCCTCTCTTCTCCCCTCTTATTTGCTCTCTCGGAGCAATTTCGGATTTTTGGCCGATCCGGACAAACTGACCGCCAGTTCAAGGCGAGATCTTGGTGAGTTGTTCTTAACTCCTTGATCTTCATTTTTCTAAGTTTGCACGCTTATCCATGCATTGGTCTAGGAGAAATCTAAGCTCAAAGTTAATTTCAGCTTTTAGTTAGATTTTAAGTTTAGATTTGAGATTTAGGAACTTTGAGCTTGTATTTCTCGTTTCTACTCCGGTAAACGTGTCGTGGGAGGTGAGAGGAACCTCTATCTCGAATTTCACGACGATCGGTGGACCGAGGGGCTCGGGAACCGAGGAAAAGCCTCAGATCCCGAGGCTGACGGACGGCTCCCGTGCGGGAGCCGAGTCTCTCCCACGCGGAAGAGACCAGCAGACCAGGTCCCTCGCGGGACCTGGCCTGTCCGGAACCGGATTGGGCATTTTGGCCCAATCCGGGCGGTTGGGCCATTTTGGGCCCAATCCGAGATTTTGGGCCGAAAACAAATTTCAGGTCAGGCCCGACCCAGCTACAGGGTAGGCCTGCCTGGCCCAGAACCGGGCCGGGTTGGGCCCACGGGTCCCCAGGGGCATTTTCGTAATTTTTTCTCAAGTGTCCGATTTTTACCCCGGAAACTCCCGGACACTTTTCTAAGCCCTGAATCACATTCAAGCCCAGTCGTAGGTCATATTAGAGCCTCATAGGTGCATTCATAAATTTAATTATGAATGCTAACTTGTATTTCCGTGTACTAGGGCTCCGGATAATCGAGTGCGGCGATGCCCCGGAGGTTAAGCTACATGGAGCGCCTGGGAGTATACGAATCTCCCTACACTGTGAGTGGCCTAGACTTCTTTGTTTAGCCACTGGGGGAAATGATTTTAAAAATGTTTTAAAAATATAAATGTTTTTCAAAAGGTTTTGGGATACGGGAAATCCACACACACACAATTGTCTGCGATATACCCACATAGAGAGTGGGATGTTTTCAAAACAAACTATAAATACTTTTGTGTGTGTGTTTTTATATATTTTAAATATGTATGTTTTATATATATATATTTTTGAAATATTATTGTTATGATTATTGAGGGTACGATGCCCTAGGGAGATGAGCGATTGAGAGGGTTCCTCGGGGCTCCAATTGCGGGAGCGTGGATCGAGTTTGAGAGCATGCATGATACTCAGCCGTGGACCGCCTATCGAGGGGCACGGTGAGTCGAGCCTGGTTGGGAGAGGCGAGTAGGGAAACTCGCCAGAGCTCCAGTTCGCTGTGTTCCACCACAACGAGGCACCACCGAGGGAAAGGGCTAGAGAGATAGAAAAGAGAAAATGTTTATAAATGAGAAAAGAGATAGCCCTCGGTGCAGTGAGGCATAAGGCGACCGACGGGTCGTGCCTCCAGTATGATAGAGATGCCAGGCCATTTGAGAATCATATATTTATTTATTAAAGAATTTTAAAAAGAGTTTTCAAAGAAATATATATATGTATTATTATTTTATTTTGGATTTTTCCCGTTTTCCCTAACCCCGATGAAGATTCATAGAACCTCTGTCACTCACCTGTATCCAATGTGGATGGATGCATATTTGCGAGCGGAGTCAGCTTTAGAGAGGAGGCTCACTAGAAGATGTCAGTGGCTTAGGTTTAGTGCTTTCCGCTGTGTAGGTATTCTTTTAAATTAGTCCACTGGTATTGTTTATAAATTAATATTTTATTAAATGTTTTCTAATAAAAATTTTAGTTGTTTTGCAGCGATGGTATCCATTTCAATGCCTTGCGGTGCTTCTGGTGCGTGACCGATCGGCACGTACTTCGAGGCAACGCGGCGGTTGCCACGTGTCCTACCCGGGCGGGTCGGGGCGTGACAGTCTTCGTGCTCAAGGGGTCTCACCGACTCCGGACAAAATTTTAGGCTCCTAGGCTCAGAATTGAGCTAAAAGAAGTTCAAAACATCTATGGGAAGTTCAATTTGGTTTCTTGGCCACACAACTATACACAAATATATAACTTGACATGCGCGGACTAGGTCCAGGCGTGTCAACTCTCCCCCTTTTACAAAAATTTCATCCTCGAAATTAAATTACACTAACCCTCAAACAGGTGGGGGAAGTCACGTCTCATATCTCTCTCGGGATCCCAAGTTTGCTCCTCGATTTGCAAGCTCTTCCATAAAACTCGCACCAAAGGAACCGATTTGTTCCTCAAGGATCGAACTTCTCGATCCAATATGGCTATAGGTCGAACCTTGAGGCTTAAACTTTTCTTTAGCTTCACAGGTGGAGTTTGAAGAACTTGCGACGGATCATGTATATATTTCCAAAGCATAGATACATGAAAGACATCATGTATCCAGGCCATGTCAAGTGGCAACTCCAAGCGATACGCCACTGGTCCAATCCATTCAGTGATAAGGAATGGACCAATGTACCTCGGGTTCAGCTTTCCCGTCTTGTGGAATCTAATAACGCCTTTCCAAGGAGAGACCCTCAAGAAAACTTGATCTCCCACTTGGAATTCCAAAGGCGTCCTCCTCCATTGTGCATATTTTCTATCTCGATCCTGGGCTGCCTTAAGTCACTCTCGAATGAACTTCACCTTCTTAGTGGTGAGTTCAATCTCTACCTTATTGAAGATTCGGTTCTTGCCCACTTCATCCCAGTACAACGGGGTTCTACATTTCTTTCCTTACAGGGCTTCGTATGGAGCTATAACAACACTAGGTTGGTAGCTGTTGTTATAGGCAAACTCCGCCGACGCTAGGTATGTATCCCATCCACTAGTAAACTCAAGCGAACATGCTCGCAGCATGTCCTCCAATATTTGAATGGTACATTCCGACTGGCCTTCAATCTGTGGATGGAAAGCGGTACTGAAACGGAGTTGAGTTCCCATCGCTTGCCGAAAGCTGCTCTAAAACTGTGAAGTAAACCTTAGATCTCGATCCGAACCTATGGAAGCCGGGACTCCATGGAGTCTAATTACTTCATTCATGTAACGCTACGTGAACTGGTTCACACTCCATCTCATACTTACTGGGAGAAAATGTGTTGACTTGGTAAGTCGATCCACAATCACCCACACAGCATCAATCCCATGTTTAACGCGCGGAAAACTAGTCACAAAATCCATGGTGATGTGCTCCCACTTCCATTCGGGAATCTGAAGAGGTTGAAGTGTCCCGAAAGTTTTTCGACGTTCCACTTTCACTTGCTGACATGTTAGACATCTAGCCATAAATTCAGCAACTTCTTTCTTCATTCCAGGCCACCAATAATGATCATTGATGGTTCGATGCATCTTAGTGCTACCTAGGTGCATGGCAAATGGAGAAGAATGAGCTTGCTATAGTATGGTGCCTTTAAGGTCACGGTCGTGTGGCATGCAAATTCAACTATGGAATAGTACAACTCCATCACTACGAACTGAAAACTCCAATGGTTAGCCTAACTGCAACTTTTGAAGCTCTTGGTGCAATCTCGAATCGGAACTCTAGAGATCTCAAATCCGATCGTCCAGCACCGGCCTATCTAGAATCTGGGCAATCAGCTCACCATCGTGGTAGTTGTAGGCCAATCTAGTTCCGGTTGATCTAAGCTCCATCAACTCTAGCAATTGGATATCTTTGACTGTGGCCAACGAAGTAACTGCATTCTGACTCAAGGGATCAGCAACCACGTTCGCCTTGCCGGGATGATAGTCAATTACTAGATTGTAATCCTTGATGAGATCTAGCCATAACCTTTGTCGCATATTCAAATCACGCTGACTCATGAAGTGCTTGAGGCTCTTTTGATCAATGTAGATGCAACAGGTTTCACCATATAAATGGTGGTGCCAAATCTTCAAGGCGAAGATTATGGCTGCAAGCTCCAAGTCATGTACTAGATACTTGATCTTGTTCGGTTTCAATTGACGAGAAACATACGCAATTACCCGTTCATCTTGCATCAACACGCATCCAAGTCCATCGTACGATGCGTCAGTATACACAGTGGACTCCTTGCCGCTTACTGGTAGGGCAAGTACAGGTGTTGTCGTCGACTTATCCTTCAACTTCTAGAAACCCTTTTCGCATTCCTTTGACCAAAGAAATTTGGTATCCTTACGAGTCAGTTTAGTTAATGGTACAGTAATCATAGAGAATCCATCCACGAATCTCCGATAATATCCAGCTAGTCCCAAGAAGCTTCTAATCTCAGTGGCATTTATTGGACGTTTCTAATTGGTGATTGCCTCAATCTTGCTAGAATCCATAAATATACCATTCCTAGACACAACGTGCCCTAGGAATCCGACTTGCTGCAACCAAAACTGACACTTGGAGAGCTTGGCATACAACTGGTGCTCATGGAGAGTTTACAGCACAATGTGAAGATGGTTGGCGTGCTCTTGTCGATTTCTTGAATAAACTAATATGTCATTAATGAAGACGATGACAAATCGGTCTAGATATGGATGGAATATACGGTTCATCAAGTCCATGAATGTCGCTAGAGCATTGGTAAGTCCAAACGACATCACACAGAACTTGTAATGTCCGTATCTGGTACGAAAGGCAAACTTGTAGATGTCTTCCTCTCGTATCTTCAGTTGATGGTAGCCTGACCGCAGGTCGATCTTGGAGAATACTCCAGCACCTAGGATTTGGTCGAACAAATCATCAATGCGAGGTAAGGGATATCTATTCTTCATTGTCACCGTATTCAGCTTGCGGTAGTTGATGCAGAGTCGCATTGACCTGTCATTCTTCTTTACAAACAACACTGGGGCTCCCCAAGGTGAAGTACTCGGCCGAATGAATCCTTTATCCAACAATTCAGCGAGTTGTTTCTTCAACTTAACAAGTTCAGTGGGTGCCATTCGGTATGGAGCCATAGAAATTAGGTCCATACCAGGATAAACTTCGATCGGGAAGTCGAAGTCTCTCTCTGGTGGCAAACCAGGTAATTCATCAAGAAAGACATCCGGAAACTCATTCACTACCGGAATATCCTCAAGGTTAGGCTCTTTTGCTAAATTGTCTACTACGTGAGCTAATACGGCTTTGCACCCTTTAATTAGTAGCTTACTTGCTTTGATGGCGGAAATGACATTTGGTGTGTCTCTGCGCTCGCTGTAGAAGTCGATCATGCTGCCGTCAGGTCATGGAATCCTTACCTAATGGTGCTCGTAGTAAATCTGAGCACGATGTCTCCCAAGCCAATCCATCCCCAATATGGCATCGAAGTCAGACATTTGTAGTGGAATCAAGTCCACTTCAAAAATAAGGTTTTCTAGCTTCACTGCACATCCTCTATACACCATATTCTGAACCATCCTCTTACCCAAAGGTGTTTTCACCAAAAACTCGTACCCCAAGGGCGATAATGGTCTATTTGCATGCACGGCGAACTTGCTATTTACGTAGGACAAAGCAGCTCCAATGTCCATAATCACATACACCGGTTGCACGCCTAACGTCCAAAAATTTTCTAAAGCAGTTACTTTCGCTCGACAATCAGTTACAAGAGCGATGATATCTTTATTCGAGAAAAATAACTATCCATGAATATTTAAATATATACTTACCGGTGACTTGTCAAGACGAGCATCGGCATCCTCTTGCGATATGGCATAGACCTGAGTATGCTGCTGCTACTGCGGGGGTCACCTCGGAGGTGCGGAATTGCTACCAGCACCCGAATGTTGCTAAGAGGAAGAGGGGACAGCGTAGGAATGTCATGTCGGCTGGAAGGGATGGAAACCTCCATAATTGCTCGGTCTTACCGGAGGCTGACCAAAACTCCGTCTAGGAGGTACAGAGGCGGTAGATGGACATGCGTACGCCATGTGGCCCATACCTCCACATGGAAAACATCGGGGTCTAGCCCTGTACGGACCAGAATGATAACGTCTGCAAGTTGGACACCGTGGTCCTAACTCTCATCTTTTCTTTCCGAACCATCCTTTGACCATGGTTCCAAAACCAAACTTCCCTTTTCCTTGACCACCAGATGGAGGCGGTGGCGGAAAAAGTGACATCTGTGGTGCTGAGGACTCGGCTGAACTACCTCTAGATACCCCACTGTAGAAAAATGTGCTTTGAGGCTGTCTCAGCACCAAGTCCATCAATACATCGGAAGATCGCTGACCGCTCGAAGTCGATCTTCCTGGCTGATGCTAAGTAATAATAGTCTCAGTGCATAATGCACTCTGTCGATACTACTCGAAAATGGCTCCGAGAGTAGGCGTCATGAACTGTACAATCTCCCATCGAAGGCCGTTGACAAACTGAAGACAAAGGGCCTCTTCGATGATGGATGAAAGATGATGTGAAAGTCTCCGCAACTCCGTCTCATACTGCTCAATAGACTTAACACCTTGCTGCAGTCGGAGGAACTCGCTGTATCGCCTCATCGCCATTTCCTCCAATAAAAATCTCCGTTAGAACTCAGTAACGAACATCTCCCACGTCACTGATCTGGTGGCTCGATCCACCAACTCAGTGGCTGCCCCTGAAGATATGGTGTAACCACTCGCTCTTCTGAAGTCATACCCAGACCCTCCGTATTCTTGGTAACGAAATGCAGCCAATCCCAAGCTGCATTGGCGGACGTGTCGGAGACCTTTGGAGTGTCTAGTCCCTTCATGATGCAAAAGAACCTCAATAGGCGAGTCTTTGGAAAAGTGGCATTCACAGAAGTGCTCGCTGCACCGCCAGGTTGAAAGTGCGGCGGTGTCAGTGTTGGCATTGACGGAGACGGATGTACGGGTGGTGTAGCGCCAGTAGGTGGATACGCGCCAGTGGCCATCTGTGTCGAAACGAATCTGCTGGACCAACTGTCGAACGTCCGTTCGAGATCGGCAGGTGTATACTGGACCAGCGTGGCAGTCGCTGAAGGTAGGAGAGGTGGTACTTTAGTATGGAAACCCTAATGATGTGTCTCATCAACGGGTGGAATGGGTGGAATAGGCTTGTTTGGGATCGCTGCGGACTCCGGATCTACACCCTTAGGTTGCCTACGTGGCCAACCTCTCCTCCTTGGTACTGTGGGATCAGAAGTGGGTACCGAAGTATCGGTGGTTTTCTTTCATCTAGAAGGCATGATGTAACATTACATAAAATCTAGGTCAGTAGATGAAATTATCTCTATACAAACCGTACCCCATAACTCTAACCTCAAAATAAAAAATCTCAAAACTATGTGAATTCATCGGCTCTGTATAATACAGATATAACATATATTTTAAAATTTGCTCTGATACAAATCAAATTGTCACGCCCCGACTCGCAGGCCCGGCCACGTGACAACTGCCGTACCACCTCAAGATGTGTGCCTAGAAAGGCGAGCTATCCAAGATGGTACAAGGCATAAATAAGGGGTATACGAGCAATATATAAAAACATATAAGAAATAATATAGAAAATATTATTAAAATATTTATATAATATAAGTGGCATGTTTTACTGTGCAAATATGCAACGAAAGAAAATAATAATATAATATTGTACACTACTATTCCAAGCCAAGATTCACAAGGGAAAATGGGTGGCACCTACAAAATCACATCCGCAGTGAGATACTGGTATCACTGTCCACCAGGACGCCTATCCTTAGTAGCCTGATGACCTGACAACAAAAGGTGAATGGTGTGAGTACAAATATATATGTACCCAATGAGGGACCCGGTTATAATGACCTATCACCTCAGGCTTGGGATATGAAATAGTCCAAAATTTATTTAATAAATCATTAAGTAAAATCATATGAAATCCCACACCCAAACAGATATCAAATAATAATAAATGGGCTGGCATCTGAAATCATCCCAAAGGTACACCCATGCACTTGGGTGCCTTGCTGGACCGTCAGGGGCTATCTCATAATTTAAATCCTTTTTCTTTACTCTTTTGCCCGTTCCCTTGACATTAGCCATTGCTATGGTGGAACACAGCTACCTTGAGCCCTGGCGAGCTTCCCTACACACCTCTTCCAGGGTCTTCACTCACTGTTCCCCTCAAAAGGCGGTCCACGACTACTTGATTGCATGCTCTCAACTCGGTCCATGCTCCCACGTAATTAGAGCATCGAGGAACCCACTCAATCACTCATCTCCCAGGTGTATCGTATCACCAATAATCATAATAATAATATTTCATATATTCTTTTGAAAATCCCACCTTTAAATCCTTTTATAAACTTGTGTGTGAAGGTGGACAATTCATACCCCAAAACTTTATAAAGAATTTATAAAACAATTTATAAAGCAATTAGAAAATGGTTGACCCTTAATGGTTAACCACTATTATCCAAGCCATTCACTAGTAAGGGAGGTTGGTATACTCCCGAATAATCCCCTCGAACGCCTTAGCTCGAATGCTACCGATCAATCTCGCGCAATCACATACCTAAATAATCAATTTGAAATCTAATAAATAAAGGCATTTGGCTAACAATTAAACACTAGGGCAAGATCTAATTAGAGTTTCTAAGGTATCGGAGTGAAATTGGACAAGTCCGAAAATTAATTGAAGCTAACTGGAGTTAATTGGGACCTAGGGTTGCAAAATGACAATCTTGTCCCTAGGATTCGAATTGGGGGGTTTCCCAATCAGATGGATCCGTCTCGGATCCAAGTAGACCCTGGTGGGGACTTGTTCTTCACCAAAGCCGAATTTGGCTCCTCACCTTCCCAAGTTCAATTCAACTTCAATTGTCCACCAAATTGTGTGAGAATTGAAACAAGTAATCTTAAACACTTAATCTAATGACCCACAGTTCAAAATAACGGAATTAACAACAATTCTTGCAAGAAAGCCAAATCAAAACATCAAGGTGCAAAAGTTTCTGGGCAGCAACGAAAATCCAACTTCGATTTAACATAACTTTAAGTTTGTTCAACGAAATCAAGCGTATAAGCTATCAAATTAAATCTTGAAGAGTCTAGAACAACATACCAAAAACTCAGCTAAATGCAACGGTTAGATTAAAAGTTACGAACTGAATAAACAATCTGTCGCCAGTTTGGCAGATTTTGAAATTTGGAGAAATCTTGACAAATTTAATGTTTTGATCTTTAATGAGGCTAGAGGAGTTGTTTATGATGCTAAATGAAGGGTTTAAGGAAGGATTGAAGGCCGGAATTTGAAGGGCTTTTGAGGTTTGAAAAAGAAACGAAGAAGAAGAAGAAAATGAGTTGAAATGGTTGTCGGTTAGACGACCACCCAATTTAAACATGCTGGGTTGACCTTTGGTCGGCCAATCTGGGTTGACTTTTGGTCAACCAGACCATGGGTTGACTTTTGGTCAACTCAGCTTTCTTGCCTCGGTCTTCATGCCCAAGGGGCTCCATCTACTCCGGACAAAATTTTAGGCTCCTAGGCTCGGAATTGAGCTAAAGGAAGTTTAAAACATTTATGGGAAGTCCAATTTGATTTCTTAGGCACAGACTATACAAAAATATATAACTTGACTTGTGCGGACTAGGTCTGGGCATGTCAAATATGTATGCTAAACTTGATTTTATAAAAATCAATAGAAGGATATAATTGAGATTTTATATGATGTTGAAATGTACGTATGTGTGTATGTATGTATGTGGATTCTTGTTTTAATTCTCTATGGATGAGAAGTTTTTCCTTTTTTTTTTCCAAATAATATGTAATTACTTTTTTAATTTAAAGTCCTTAAATTTTTTTGTCAAGTCTTAAGTTTTTTAAAAGACGAAATATTATGAAAATTTAAATCATTATTAGAAAAGACAAATAAGTACACTTAACTTCAAATTATGGAAATAATCCAAGGGGTATTTATGAAAGTTTATATGTAGTCATTTAAAGCATTATAAAAAGATTAAAAGGATATTAAAGTTGAAACTACGTGAATTGGAATGAGGTTATATATGAAATTTCATAAGGTGTTAACTTTAATATATAATTTTTTAAAAAGGAAATATTATGAAAATTTAAATCATTATTAGAAAAGACAAATACGTACACTTAACTTCAAATTATACAAATAATCCAAGGATTATTTGTGAAACTTCATATATAGTCATTTAAAGCATTATAAAAAGACCAAAAGGACATTAAAATTGAAATTACATGAATTGGAATGAGGTTATATATGGAATTTTATAGGGTGTTAACTTTAATATATTTATATTTCTGTTTTTTTTATGGAAAGAGGAAGAATTTTAAAAAAAAAAACCTTAAGATAGAACTTAAAGGAGATGGGAGAAATTGTTGTGATTTTTTTTTTGAAAAGCAAAGAAAGATTTTATTATTTAGCAAATAAAGGTCATAAACCATAAAAAAGATCACAGCATCTAATTTTGAGTAAGAGTAAAAACACAGTAAAAAAAGAACAAAAAGTAAAAGGATTCTTATAATTTTAAGTAAAAGTCAAAGAATTTAAAGATAAAAAATTTAAATATATTCATTTAAACTATTATAGAAAGACAAATATGTACATTAAATTTGATTTCAAAGAAATCAATAGAAGATTATAATTGAGATTTTATATGATGTTGAAATAAATATATATGTATGTATGTATGTATGTATGTGTATGGATTCTCTTATTTATTCTCTATGTATGAGAAGTTTTTCTCTTTTTTTTTCTCCAAATAAAATGCAATTACTTTTTTAATTTAAAGTCCTTAAATATTTTTTGTCAAGTCTTAATTTTTTTAAAAAAATATTATGAAAATTTAAATCATTATTAGAAAAGACAAATAAGTACACTTAACTTCAAATTATAGAAATAATTCAAGGGTTATTTGTAAAACTTTACATATAGTCATTCAAAGCATTATAAAAAGACCCAAAGGACATTAAAGTCGAAACTACATAAATTAGAATAAGGTTATATATGAAATTTCATAGGGTGTTAATTTTGATATATTTATATAGATATAGATACAGATATATAGATTAATATAGATATAGATATAGATATATAGATATAGATAAAACTTTTTTTTTGGTAAATAAGATGCCTCAACAGGCTTACATTCTCATAATAGGATCTCCATTAGCATCACGATCTAACGAAGTGATCAGGTCCACAGCTGGATCCTCAAGAATCAGAGTACCTCTTCGAGAAGTTTGAGCCAAGTTAGCAAGGAAATCTGCACAACTATTCCCCTCTCTGTAAATGTGCCTTGCTTTAAGCACCCAACCCTCTCTAATCAGTGTAATTACATCATGAACCAAGAAAGAATAAGAATGCGATAAGGGAAGACCATCTTTAAGAAATTGCACCATGACAGCCGCATCTAATTCCACAATTACCTTGGGCAATTGTAACTATTTTACCAAGAGAAGACCTATTCTCACACCCTATAATTACGCTGCTAGGTTGTCAGTATGGCCTATATTAAGAACAAAACCCTTCACCCACTGTCCCTTCCAATCTTTTATCAAACCTCCTGTAGAAGTCACACCTGACCCAACTTTGAAGGCCCCATCTGTATTAAGGATAAAGCAACCATCATCCGGAGGCTTCTATTTAACATGCTTAGGAAACCTATTGGCTCGAAGATTTTTAGTCATCACTGTTTGAACTTCAGTGGCTATCTTTCTTGAAATAAACCAGACTCGACTCGAGATGACTATTTTCTGTTTAAAAATCAACTCATTTCTGCTCTTCCATAGATACCAAAGTGTAAAGACAAACTGTATGCCATCCATAAAGGTCTTGTGATTTCGGCAATTAGCCAATAACCATTCTTGCAAGGGAAGGGTAAAGAAAGAAGGATCATTCAGTCCCAATGTCATCCAACACCCCCAAACCTCCTTAGCAAAATGACAATCTTGGAAGATATGAAGAGCCGTCTCATCCATGTCAGGACAACGCGAACAGGCGACACAATCAGCCATATTCCGTTTCACTCTATTAGCATTAGTATTCAACTTATTTTTTGAGTGTAGCCATATGAAAAAGTGTACTCTTTCAGTACATGACAGTTTCCAAATCCAATTAAAGTTTGGTTGATTCCCACTATCCACTTTAGTTTGCTACAGCAGTGTATAAGCTGAACGAGAGGCAAAGGAACCTAAGCTCTCTCCTCTCCAAATCGTTCTATCCTACAGCCCATCTTAAAAAGGAATGGGGACTGCATATATTTCCATCAAAGCTTCAGTCGGTAGCAAATCTTTCGCTTCATTCAAATCCCACTCCTTTTGATTGTCGATTCCCACTATCCATTTTAGTCTGCTGCAGTAGTGTATAAGCTGAACTAGAGGAAAAGGAACCTGAGCTCTCTCCTATCCAAATCATTCTATCATGCAGCCCATCTTGAAAAGGAATGGGGACTGCATATATTTCCATCAAAGCCTAGGTCGGTAGCAAATCTTTCACTTCATTCAAATGCCACTCCTTTTGGTTGTCGATAACATTAGCCACCCTCATGGAGATCAACTCAGGAACTAGAGGACTAGTTACTCTCTTGATCAACGGTTCAGCACCTGTCCACCAATAAGTCCAAAAGGAAATATTTTCCATAAAACCGACTAAATGTTTACGGCCAAGACCTAACAAACCTTGGCATTTGAGAATCCCGCGCCAAGTAGAGGAATAAGATGCTTAAGGTTTAATGAAACGAAACTCATGGTTGCCCAAATACTTCCTTCTCAAGACACTGCAAGCTAAAGATTTGCTATGCGATTCAAGCTCCCATCCTAACTTCAATAATAGGGCTAAATTATTATCTCTTGCAGAACGCAGACCCAAACCACCATTTGCTTTGGATAAACAAACAGTTTCCCAGTTAACTAAATGGCCATGCGAACTGTTTTCACTGCCACCCCAAAGAAAATTTCTCACTATCCGATCCACCTGGTGACATATCGATAAAGGCAATAGAGCAATTTGCATTGTATAGACCGAGATGGCGCTTAACATCGATTGAGCTAAAGTCTTTCGCCTTGCTCGGGAGAGCAGATTCTTCTTCCGTATGGACATTTTTTCTCATAACTTATCTAGGATGGGAGCATAAAAATGCTTGGATGCTCGTCCATGTACAATCGGGACTCCTAGGTAACGTCCCAAATCTCCAGTTAAAGGGACACCACTCATCGAGCTTAGAGAAGATGTAATATGCTAAGACACATTCGGCGAGACAAATAACTTAGACTTTTGCAGATTTAAAGAAAGCCCAGACGCAGAAGCAAAGAGATTTAAGCACTCCATGATTACTTGCACATGTTTTTTCTCTACTTGAGCAAAAAGTATAAGATCATCTGCAAAAAAGAGATAGGACAAAATAGGACTATTCCGAGCAATTTTAATTGGTTTCCATCTCCCTTTTTAAAGCCTATCTTGGATCATAAAGGATAATTTCTCCATACATAGAATAAATAAATAGGGTGATCACCTTGACGAAGGCCACATTGTGCAAAAAAATAAGGAAGAGCCTCGCCATTCCAAATTACTGACAACTGATTTGAAGATATACAGAACATGATCAGCTGAATGAGCTTATCTGATAGATTAAAATCAACCAAAGTCTGTTGCAAGAAATCCTAAGCAACACTGTCATAGGCCTTATGGAGGTCTATGAAGATTAAACCTCCTTTTCGCCTTTTTCTTTTCATCAAAGAGTACACCTGTACAATGATGATATTCTCTCTAGTACCCTTTCCAGGAAAAAAACTGTTTTGAAATGGACTAACCAACTCTTAAAGTAAAGGCCTCAATCTATAAACAATTAACTTTGTGAGAATTTTGTAGGAGGTATTAAACAGACTAATGGGTCAAAAATCAACCATAGACAAAGGATTTTCCTTCTTAAAAATAAAGGTAATAAGGGCCTTAGAGATTTCCTCAGGGAAGCAGCCTTCACTAAGTGCCCTATTCACAAATATGGCAAGATGTTCTTTAACTGTATCCCACCCCCTTTGGAAAAAGAGGTGTTGAATACTATCTGGACCTAGGGCTTTAAGTCCCTTCATAAAGAAAATGGCTGTTCGGACCTCCTCTAAAGTGAAGGGCACAACGAACTTGTCTCTTTCATCCAAAGACAACATAGGCTACCATCGTATAAGATTTTCCTTCAAAGCATCAGAATTTCTTCTAGCAAACAAACCTTTAAAGAAATCAACTGCTTCATTCTTCAAAGCATCCGGATCAGTTACCCAGCTATCGTGGATGTTAAGCCCTACTACTCTATTAGAATTCCTTGTACAACTATGGAAAGATGATAAAACTTCGTATTTCTTTCCCCATCTTTAATCTAGTCAATAAGAGCTTTTTGATACCATAGCAACTCCTCCTAATATAAGACTTGTTGAAACTCATCAATTAATTGTTGTTCCAACTTCTACAAAAAGGTTGAATACTCATAAACATTGCTTGATTGAATTTCCCGAATCCGGCCAATTAAAATCATTTTCTGCTCAAAAATATTCCCGAAGGATTCAAAACTCCACTTTTTAACATCATCCGTTAGAAAGGCAATAGAGTGAATAAGTGACTCCTTTTTATTCCATCCCTAAACAAAAATTCCATCAAACTCACTGTGTGTTAACCAAGCTGCCTAAAATCTATATGGGCCCTTATCTTTAAGTGGTGGAGAAGTCATACAAGTATGAAACAGAACCGGGTGATGGTCCAAATAAAGACATGGTAAGTTGATCACCTTAGTTTCTTCAAATTCTGCTCTGGCTAACTCATTAACTAAGACCCGATCTAATCTTTCCCGAAGAACTATTCTTCCATCAACTTTTTGAACCCAAGTGAACTTAATACCCACTGTACCCAAATCCGATAAGCCACAGTTATCCCAATTGTTAAGGAATCTTCGAGCACGAGACACTGTAAAAGTTGCACCACCACTCTTCTCATGGTTAAAGGCAATATCATTAAAATCGCCCATCACTACCTAGGGTAAAAGGATAGAAGAGGCAAACTGTTGTAACTCATTCCAAAAGATATCTTTCTTGGAACATTGAGGCCGAACATAGACACACGAAGAAACCAATTCCGTAAACCATCCAAGACTTTAACATGAATTGCTTGAACACTAGTATTTACAACCTGAAGCTGTACTTTCTCTTTATTCCAAAGGAGAATCATACCACCAGCAAAACCATTAGAAGGAACAAAACCTGAAGAGTTGAAACCCAACTTTCTCGCAAAACCATTAGCCATATTAGCATCACCACATCTAATTTCCATAAGGAAAAACACATCAGGTTCATATAATTTCACAAGTTCACGAGAATTTCGAAGGCATTTATTATTTTAAATGACTTTGCAATTCCATGAGATCATAATCATTTAATAAAGGATTGAGAAGAATGAGTCTGTTGAACAGGCAATAAAATAGAACTAGACTCCTGGGTCTCAGGTACAGTTTCCTGACAAGACAAACCCTTTTGTCAAGACAAGTCTTCCATTGCAGTGTTAGGAGGATCCGATTGTAGTTGGGGGTCAACAACTTTCAGTAACAACTGCTCGGGAGGCTCTACATGGCAGACATCATCTTTCAGCATAACAGAATTTTCGATGTTCATCCATACTTGTGGAGTGCTTGAGGTGGGGGCTAGAATATTAAAAGTATCAGGCCTAATTAAGGGATTCTCATGACTCTTAGAAGTCTGGGCCTTAAACATAGTAGTTTTCCTAGGCACAAGCCCATTCCTTTTCAATGTAGACTCTTTATTTTTTTGGCCCAAATATTTTTTGGCTGAATTTACCAATTTTGGTTTCAAATTAACTATCTTTTCTTTTCTTACCTTTTCCCGCCTCTCCTTAAAATTAGGAAAGGCAGCTATATCCTTCTTTTCTCTCACTACCTTATTCCAAGCTTCATAGAAGCAGATTCGGAAATCTCTACCTCTTGAAAATTCTTTGGCTCATCTAATGCTGGGAAACGATTTGCATGATCTGTTCCCTTATTTCTAGCCTCATTGTTAGGCTTAGTCAATAAAGGCTTCCTTGATTTCCTTTGCACTAACATCCAGGGACCATAATTATCATTTGACGGTTTAGAATTTTCATCCTCAACATCGGAATCTTGCCGACAACCATCTTCAGCTGGCACAAACTTCTTAGGACAATATTACGCTCGATGACCAATAATTCCACAGTCAAAGCATATTGTATGAAGTGCTTCATATTTAATAGTCTGGAGCAAACTCCCAATCTAGACTTTTGAAAAAATTAATGGTTTTGAGAAATCAACTTCTACACAAATCCTGGCGTATTTCCCCCTTGTAGCCAGAGAAGTGTTTACATCTATCTTAATTGGCTTGTCAATCAACTTAGCCACTCTAAGAAGAATGATTTCATGAAAATACTCAATCGGTAATTCTGGTAGTCGAATCCACATGGGAGTAGACTTGAATGTGGCTGTAGGAGGACGAAAATTTGGAGACCAACATTGAACCAACATGTAGTGATCCAGGATTTTCCAAGGACCATCAGTCAAGACCTTAACAAAATCCTTTTTATTAGCAAACTTCACCACATAAAACCCTTGTCCCAAATCCACCATGGTGCAATCCCCATCCAGTCGCCAAATTTGGGGGAGACGCAACTGGAGCGTGTTAAAGTTCACAGCCTTTTCCGAGCACTTTGACAATAACCGAAGAGTGCCAAGGACAATGAATCTCTTTCTTGTGATCCTTATCAATCCTGATCTTAAGGATATCTCCCTGACTCTAATCTTCATCATCTGACCAAGAATCTTCCTCTTCCAGGACTACCTTCTCCAAATTACCAAGAGCCGTAACCT
The DNA here is from genome assembly GCA_030664755.1 of Microcos paniculata. Classification (NCBI taxonomy): domain Eukaryota; kingdom Viridiplantae; phylum Streptophyta; class Magnoliopsida; order Malvales; family Malvaceae; genus Microcos; species Microcos paniculata. The sequence continues at coordinate 14,657,236 of CP131459.1, forward strand.
CTTCAGCACTATGTTTTCCCCAAACAAGAGTCTGTTTGAAAGAACGAACATCAGAGTCTACTTCCATCCCCTCATTGGCGACCCTATCAGGAGCCTTGATCTTTTTCTTTCTACGTTCTAGATGGTCCACTTTTTCAGTAGTCAGAGAGTTTTTAGAGCGTTGAAGCATTCAGCCGCCATTGTTTTTTAGATATAGATAATAATAACAATAAGTAATAATATAATAATAATAATAATAAGTAACATTCTCAGTATGAATATATGAATCTATGTCCCCAAAGAAATATACACCCACTTTCACCCACCTTTCGTGATCTACACCATAATCCCACATTTTCTTGTAACACAGATATTTGATTGGATAGTGTTTTTAACAGATTCAAATTGGACGCGTGAGACTGGAATTCCCATGGGACCATGGTTTTGGGTATTGTTTCAACCATAGTTATTAAAACCAGGCCAGACAATGACCTGTCCAAGGCTAAGGGTCATGGGTCAAATGGTTCAATCATTGGGTCATTTAGGTCAATGTCGGGTTAATAAAATATTATAAAAATTATTTTTATATATTTAATAATTTTATAAATTAAATAACAAGTATATTTTAGTACTTATATAGTGAAACTATTAAAATTTATGAAATATAATATACTTCACAATAATATAAATTAAGAATTAAGATATCTGTAATGTAATTAAATTATATTTTTATTAAATTATTCGAACTTTGAACTTTATAGTGATTTATTTTTCATTTTATCTTTTTTTTCTTTTAGTTTTTATTTGTTTATCATGGCAATGGACTATATTACCCCCTTATTTTTATTAAAAATTAAATTAAAACATGGTTTAAAAGTAATTTAAAAGATCAATATTCAACCCGATCGGTTCATTAAAACTCGGACGGGTCAACGGTACAAAATGGGTTAAAGCGGGTTTGCCGGGTCAAAGCTGGTCAAATGCACAAACGGTCCAAAAGCTTAATCAACCCGGATTAAGTCCCAGTTCACTGGGTTAACCGATCCGACCATCGGGCAGGTCCGTGTTTAATAACTATGGTTTCAACAAAATTTTCCTTAATTTTTGAAAAAACTACTTCCGTTTTTTGCGAATTACACAAAAAGGTTTTTTTTTGGTTGAAAAGGTTAGAGATGTCAAAAGCTAACTGGATACAATAAATCAGTCCAATCCGTCTTAACCCGAAATTAATCCAATTTGATTTGATAAAAAAAAAAAGATCCAAACCTGATTAATTTAAAACCCGATTAACACGAAATTAGATTAACCTGAAATTCAATTAATCTAAAACATGTTTGACTTGAGAAGCTAATTCAAAAAAACCCGAAAACCTATTTAAGTAATATTTTACTTTCTCACTCTTAAACAATATCAAATTTATTTAATAAATTTGTTATAAAAATAAAAATAAATATCTTATTAAATTTAAATTTTTATTAAATTAAAATAAAAAATATATTTCATATTTTTAAATTTTAATCTTGTCTTATAATTTATAAATTATAAGTTATACTTTAATGTGTCTCCCATTGTATTATGCATTTAATAAGAGATAGAATGAATAGATAGTCTATATTTGAAGAAATCTCCTTATCACATATGACGTATAACATGTCACATGAGACATGTTATATGTCCCATAAATCATAATTCGATACAACCCCATTATATTTATAGATTTAATACTTTAATTTGATTTATCATTTATGTATGCGTTAATATGTCGTATAAATGGTATTAAAAAGTAGACACGCACAATTTTTTTAACTACTTATTTACTTTTATTCAACTTAGTTAAATTAAAATCTACTGTTGAATTATAAATAAGAAGTGGAGAGTGGAAAGAACAAAAATGAAAAATTGAAGATTAAAAAACTACTTGCTAATTTATGACTTACGAATTAAAATTTACAAATTACAAGTTTAATGACATGTAATGTATATGTATAAAGACTCATGTTGATAGTAAATAATTGCTTAACTTGATTAGTTGATTATTTGATCTATTATTGAAGAGTTAACTTGTAAATTTAGTTTTTTTAAAATAAATAATTAGAAACTCAAATAAAAATGGTTCATAGATTAACCCGAAAACCAAATCGAACTCATATGACTTGTGCCAAAATGACCTGATGAATAAATCCAAAAAACCTGAGACTAAATGACTCATGAGTCAAACCCAAAAAATGGAGCTAAAATGACCCGAAACCCGAATGACCTGAGGACCAAACCCAGAAAACCTAAGTTCGAATAACCCCAAAACCTGAATGACTCGAAATCCGAAACCTATATGACCCGAGCCCAAATGACCCGAAACCTGAATGACTCGAAATTTTCTTTAGGTCAAATCGACCCGATCCGATTGACTCGAACCCGTAACCCACCCATTTGACATCTCTAAGGAGAATTCACTCAACAAGAAAAGATAAAACACAAAGTATGGGACTCAGTCCCTAATATTGGTAGGTACATTCGTTAGGGTTGTTCCCTGACATTACAGTTCCTAGGGAAAGAAAGGCTTAATATCCAATTTAGGCCCAAAACTTTGGCTCGTTGCTCAATTTAGGACTAAAACTTTTAGGGCCAACATTTTAGGACTAAAACTACAAGGGGTTGCCAAATAAGGACAATTTTGGATGTAAAATGCTCCGTGCGCAACATTCGCCGTTAAGACTCGTTAAGTTCTATGATGACAATCCACATGGATTTTTTTATAGCCACGTATGCGGTTAAATAGACACCTGGAATTTTGTTATATTTACATAATTATTATGACTAATATACAAATTCATTAATTTAATTAATTAAAATAGAAAGCCAATATGAATTCAAATGAGAGAGGAAAAACAAAACCACTCACTTCCCTATTTCTGTGATTTCGATTTTCCCCTTCTCTGAAAACGTTAAACCCTAAAAAATTAGATTAAATTTGATTAGATTAGGGAATTCATCAGTGGTAGGGTTTAGGGGTTAGCGAATTTGGGTTTTTTTATGAAATTCGTTGTTCACATCAGTTGTTCTTAGTTTAGGGTCCAGCTCATGAAAGTTGCTGGATTTTTCGACCATTGATTTCAATTTCCGTGTTGAAGGGTATTTACGAAGAAATCATTGGTTGAAATCGAGACGAATTTGTGGTTTTCTTTCTATTTGGGAGTAGGTTTCAACTGGGTTTGTCAGGCTTTACATATCTTGAGTTCCTGGGTCCTGTAATTGCAATATTGGTTTGAGAAAAAGGCATTATTGAGGGAAGCATTGTTTCTAGTTTCGGTAAGTTAAGGACGCAACAATTTTTATCATATATATATATTGGTTGTTTGTGGTATAGGGTTGTTTGTTGGCTGTTTGTATGGGTTTTTAAAAGCAAGTAGAGTAATTAAATTGGATTGTGTAAGCCTATGAAGTTAGAAACTTGAATTCTATAATTGTTGGTGGTCCCTCAGTGATATAATAGTGTTTTTTTTTTACCTTTCTTGTATTTGTTAATGTCAACGTGGGTTCACACATGTCTGCCACATATGTTGCTATCATATTCTATCATATTTGTTTAATATGAGCATGTTTTGTTTGTTTGTATTACATCATGGCTGATGAAGACTTTGTTTATAAAATTCATTACTTAGGGTCATTTGAGTGGGAAGGTGTTAGTTGCATTTTTGGTGATGCTTTTATGGATGATTCTTATGATTGTATGCAACTAACTATTTAATTTTTGGCTAATTTACTTCTTTTATGTCTTAGGTGCCAATTGAGTGAAATTGATGAATTTGAAGTGAAAAGAAGCGAAAACAAGTCAAGTGGGAAGTCAAGTGCAAAAAGTTAAAAGTTGAGAATCTTGGCAGTTTGGATAGATCTGAAAAATTCCTGATTTTCCCCATCTTAAAGACTTTAATTGTCTTTTTAGTCTTCATGAAAGTTGTAGAGGACATCTTGGGCTTTGCGGAATGCTAAAGAATGTCCAAATCTGAGTCCGTTTGACCCTCAAAATGTCCATTTTACCGAGGACTATCACTGGCCAGCCCCAGACCAAAGATTGGCCGGCCCTCGCCTGGAGACTGGCCGAGAACACATTCATCTGTCATTGGCCGGAGGCTGGTTAGAGCTCTAGCTGGGGCCTACTGGACACGGGATGCCCCAATCTTGATCCAAATCGGTTTTCCAAGTTTCCAATGCCTCTTAAGCTGGCCCTTGATGTTTCTTGGACCTAAAATCTCTCCAAATCAACCCTAAAACAAGGAATATTCAAGGAGAAGAATGAAGAATTGATTGGGCCAAAGAATTTCAAGATCAAAGCTGATTGGAAGAAGATTAAAGGAAGAAGAGTCAAGCACAAGGAAGACTCTTTTAGAGATTTATTAGGATTTAAACTTAGTTCTTATAAATACTCTTTATTGGGAATAAAACCAAGGCTTTTGCCTCTGGTTTTCATCTCTTAGCTTTTTAAGCTCATAGCTTTTATCTCATAGATATTTTAGAATTATTGTTTATTGTTTTATGGAAGCTTAGTTCTTTTCTCCAATCTGGTGTTCTAGAGGATGCTCTTCAACTATTGTGAGGTTTCTTATGTTTAATCTAGTTTCTTTTATAATTGTTCTGTGATTTCTCTGGTTTAAAGTAAATAATCTTGTTTGTTTACTTGTCTCTTGTATTTGCTTGTGGTTAGTGGCCAATAATTACTTGCTTATGCAATTGACTTGCTAATCTATTTGAATCCTACTGTTTGTGATTTAATTAGATGTTAGTAGCAATTGAATGGTTGCCTATTCAAAGGAATTCAAAGGTATTATTGAGAAATCTATGCTGGGTATATTTCTAATATTGATTAACTCATATTGATCTTGCTCTTAATGCTTTTGAATACTTGAAACCGGGCTGCTAGGGTTTTGGTTTAAGTGTAAGATTGAATAATATTTTGTGAAACACGAGTAACAGTTTATCTAGCATTAGGATTAATGGAATCATTGAGAATGCTGGGTTTTCTTTTATTGGTTAATGCAATTATGATTTAAACATTATCTTTTGGTATTCTAATGATCAATAGCTTGTAAGTATTCCTAAACACTAGGTTGGAGGTTTTTAATTATATAGTTTACTTAGTTTAATTCAATTTAGTTTCAATTTTATTCCTAAATCCCCCCAATATCCTTTTCTATTTTGAAGACAAAGTAAACCAAATCTCTCCGTGGATTCGATCCCTACTTACCCTACTACATAGTTAGTTTGTGAAAAGGTTAATTTGCGAAGCTCTACGACAAGCCTCATTAGAAGGTGAGGAGTTGAAGTATGTAGGTGGTGAAGTAAGTGAATTGCCATGTGACATAGATAAAGTTAGTTATTTCTAATTAAAAGGGATTAGTGATTATGATGTTTTCAATGAAGTGAAGCTTTTATATTATTCAGTGCCTGGTGAACCCTTAGCTACCGATCTTAGGGCTATTTTCGATGATACGACAACTGAGGACATAGTTGAACTACTAGTGAAGTATGGGTTTGTCAATATTTACTTTGAGCATGATGTTGATGATGCTGAGGAATTTTTTTTATCTCTTGATGCACCTAAGAGTGATGAAACTCATAGTGAGGCTAGTATGAATCATGACAGTGAGACTGAACCTATTAGAAATATGGATTGGGATTCTGTTAGCAATGAAGATATGGAGTTTGATAGGAATGAAGTTAGTATTCCTGTTAGCAATGAAGATACCGAGCCTGTTAGGAATGAAGATATGGAGTTAGTTAGAGTTGAGGAGGTTTTGTTGATGATATTCCTCGGGATGGGTTAGGTATGAATGATTTTGGTTTAGAGGGTGAATAGTTTGTTAATGTGCTAGTGCAAGATGATTTAAATCATCCATATTTTATGCCTTGTGATGAGTTAAGTGGAGATAGTGATGATGAAATAGGTTTTGCGAGGGATAAATTTAAAACTGCCATGGATGAAGAGTTGAGGAATAAGAATAGAAATGTGAGTCAGGGTATGCCAGTTAATGTGGATGATGTTGGCGTTGGATTTGATAGGACAAAAGAAGCTACCAACGATGATGATGGTGTTCATAGGAGTACAATGATTTTGATGACTACGGGGAGGTAGTTAGTGATGAAGATGAGATGATAGATGATGCTACAAGGAGGAAGAGTAGATATCCTTCATATAAACCAACCATGGGAACCCCTATCATAACTTTAGGTATGCTTTTTGCTAATGCAAAAGAGTTTAGAAAAGCTGTGTCATTGTTGTCCATTAGGAGTCATAGGCATATCTTCTGGGCAAAAAATCATTCAAATTATATTTTGGGGGGGGGGGGGGGAAGGGAGGGGGGATGTAAGGCAGAGAATTGCCCATGGTTCATCTATGGGCCTTGGAACAAGCGGTTGAAGTCTTTTCAAGTTAGGAAATTGAACAACAACCATAACTATAACACTGTCTTTATTAATGGTAGGATGACAGCCTCCATTTTGGCTGAGATATACAGAGATAAGATTACAGCTAATCCCTGGATTAAGACTTCAGATATTCATGATGGGCTAAAAAACACTCATAGAATTGATGTGAATATGACAATGATTAGGAGGGCTAAGAAGATCATTGCTGATGAAGTGTTGCATAATTATGATGAATAGTTTGGCCATATTAGAGACTATGGAAATATTTTGATGAGCACAAACAAAGGTAGTCGGGTTTTTGTTCAAGTACATGAGGAGACTCCTACAAGTCCATGTGTTTGAAAGATGTTATATATGTTTTGATGCTCTTAGAAAAGGCTTCACTGATGGGTGTAGGCATTTTTTGGGGTTGGATGGGTGTTGGCTAAAAAGCTTAACAAAAGGAGAGTTGCTTTGTGTTGTTGGTCGTGATGGAAACAGCCAAATGTTTCCTCTTGCCTGGGCATTAGTGGAAAATGAGCACACAAACTAGTGGAGATGGTTTATTAGGCTTATTAAGGAAGAGATTGGCCACATCAACAATGGACTTGGTTGGACTATCACGTCAGACCAACAAAAAGTTAGATGTAATTTTATAGGCTTAAATTTATTATGTCATTATTTGATTTTAAAATCTCTTGCAATCTGTTTCATGTCATTTTTGACCAATTTTAAATCTTGTAGGGTCTTAAAAAGGCTGTTGAAGAATTGCTGCCTGATGCTGAATATAGATATTGTGCAAGGCATATCTATGTTAATTGGTACAAAAAGGGACACAAGGAGGAGGAAATGAAGAAAGATTTTTGGGGAATTGTGAAGGCATCTATAGAGAGACTATTCAACCATAGATGGACCAGATTCCATGCATCTTATGACCAGGCAGCAAATGATATGAAAAAGGTTCCTGTGGAGAAGTATTGTAGGGCATTCCATAAGACTGATAGCATGATAGATTTGGTGGATACCAACCTATGTGAGGCGTTCAATGGCACACTACTCTTCTATAGAAAGATGCCTGTTATTCGTATGTTTGAAGAGATCAGAAAAAGCATGACGAAAAGGATAGTGAGAAAGAAAAATGAATGCACTAATTGGAGAGGAACCCTTGGTCCATGATATGGAAAGAAATACAGAAAAGTAGTGATATTGCTAATAACTATGTGGTTTACTTCAATGGAGGCGGTGGCTATGACATAGACCACGGATCAGAAAGGTATCTAGTGAATTTAAATGATAAGACTTCAGTTGTAGGCGATACACACTCTTGGGTATCCCATGTGCACATGTTATCTGTGCAATAAGGGAACATAGGGGTAATGTAGAAGAATTTATTTCAAGTTGGTATCATAAGGATATCTATTTACTTGCATATGGCAGTGCAATGCAACTAGTCCCGGGGATGAAAGATTGGACAGCTTCTGATGACACAGACCCAATCCAACCACCAAAATTTGAAAAAGTTCCTGGCAGGCCCAAGACACAAAGAAGGAAAAGTGTTGATGAGCCCATAAAGAAACAAAAGGGAAACATTAAACTGTCAAGAAAGGGCACCATCATGACATGCCAACACTGCCTCCAAGAAGGTCACAACGTGAAAGGTTGTCTAGTCAAGGGTAGCCAAGTAAATTTCCTTACTTTATCTTTTAGCTTTGTTAGCATTAAGGTCATTTGTTTTTATATAATATAATTTGTTTTAGTTCTAAAATACTTTGATTTTTCTGGTTATTTATTTTCTCAAAGGATGGTTCTCTGCCAACAATGGATGAAAGTTCCATAAATTCATCTTTTACTAGCACTCCACCCCCACCATCTACTAACTCTGCACCCCCACCATCTCCTAACTCTGTACCCCCGCTTGTCACCACCAATGAACCCGAATCGTCTAAAACCACTGCACCTAGAAAAGCAAAATACAAGGCTTCAGCATCTGTTCAAGCAAATCAAGGACCTGAAGGCAGAAAATGAGCCTCTTTAGCCTCTACAAATGGATCTATTTTTAGGTTTGCTTTTGTCACCATTGAACTTTCAGCTTCAACTTCACATGGTGCCAAAGCCACTACCATGGTAGGATGCAGATAAAAACAATCTACTTTAGAATAAGCACAAAGAACAAATATGGATAAATTCAAAGGAAAGCAGAAACAACAAAGAGAATTTTGCTTTGCAGATAATGATGGAAGGCTGTATGGCATGGTTAGTGGAAGAACAAGTCCTATGTCTAAAAGCAGAGATCAAAATTTCCTAACTGGAAGGAGATTTTTCTCACAAGACAGCATTAGAGGAAATAGAGGGGTCTGTACCAAGAGTAAGAGCAAGGAAGCAAAAATTGTTTTAACTCGAAAAATCCAGAAAAAAAGATAGAAGGGATTGGCATCTACACAAATGAAAAAATAGGGAGACAAATCTACAATGTGAGAATTGTTTACCTTTTTTGTTGTTGTGTTGAATTTGTCGATTTTAGAAAGTATTTATAGTAGTTAGGTTATTTATGCTTTTAGGGTGCGTTTGGTTGGGGTGATGTTACATTACCTGTGGATATAAGATTACCACCACATTACCTAGTAATGTGATGTCCTGGTAATGTGTGCATTTTATGTTTGGTTGGAGAGATGGACATCTTAGATTATCATGTCTGGTTGGTGTGGAAATGTGACATATATAAATAACTATTTTACTAGTTTGCCCTCACTTATATAAAAAGCTTTCTAAACTGGTATTCTAACTAAATTAATACATTTTGAAACTGTTAAACAAATTCAATAACAAAAAGTAAACATTAACAAAATTAAAAAATTAAAAAATTAACAATAAAAATAACAATTTGATAAATAAGATTTATAATTGACAAATATATAAAGTTACAAATAATCTAAAATTCCTTCAATTAAAATTACCAATTGTTTTGGTTTTAAATATAAATATTGTTAAACTAAAAAAGAATACCATTGTTTATTGGTATAATGAGAAATAAGTGAGGGTAAAATAGGAAGATTGAAGTCAAAAGGGTATGACATGTAACATAACCTAAGAGGGGGGTGGTATTCACATTCCCACCCATATTACCACCTTTGTGGTAATCACATGCCCTCTGACACTATTGTCAGAGAAATCAAACGAGGACATGTAACTTGACATGGTGCACATTCCCACAGGACATGTAAGATGTCTCCAACCAAACGCCCCCTTAGTAATTACATTGCCATGTTCTACTTCTACTACAGTGAATGTGATTTAATGAGTTAGTAGGTCCATTTGACTAATGCCCTATTTTTTCTTTCTGTCACAGCCTGGTAGGCCAGGTGAGACCATCCTATCCATTAGGACTTCCCAAAAAAGAGCTAAGAGGAGTGCTGCTACAACTGATGGTGAATGTACCCAAGAGAATCAAAAACAACTGCCAATAGTAAGAAAGGAAAAGAAAAAGAAAATTAGATGTGATGGAAGATTCGGATTCTGTGGACTTTTTTTTTGGTTTTTTTTGGCTGGTGTGTTGGTTTGAAGGATGGGGCTATTTTTTTTGGGTTGAAGAAGGAATGAACTATTATAGCTTTGTTAGTCTTGTTAGGGGCCGTTTGGTTGGGGGTTATCTAGGATAACCCCGGTTATCTGGCCTTTGTTATCTTATATGCCCTTGTTTGGTTTGAGGTAATGAGATAACCAAGGTTATCAGGTTATCTAATATAACCTCAAAATCAGGTTGTCTGATAACCTCCAAGTTCTTAGGTATTCTGAGATAACCAAGTTATCTTAAATTTTTTCCTAGTTTGCCCTCACTATTTTATTACTTTGGACCACAATAACCCAATGTAATTGGTGAATTACAACATTCTTTTTAAGTATTTTTTTAAGAAGCATATTATTAAACTTAACTTATATAATTATTAAACTATTTAAATATATTTTAACTAAAAAACTATTTAAATATATGTTAGTTCAATTAAACTAGAAACATAATTTTTTTTTGTCATAAATAAATATAATTAAACTTAACTCATATAATCATTAAACTATTATTAATTATATAATTTGTGCATAAGACTTACCCAATTAATTTTTTCATAAGACTCAAGTATAAAATATATATTTTTTTTCTTATGTAAATTAGGCATAATTTAATTTAATGAAACAAATAAATATTATTTTGTTAAGTTCAATGAAGATAAACTTGTTTTGTTAATCATATATAATTGTTGAAATAAAAAGACTTGAAAAATATAGGATACATAGTATAAAAAAGAAATAAACTACAAGTTTTTAAGTGAGGACATAATAGTAAAATATCAATTTTGACAAAAAACATAACCCCCAACCAAACAGATTAATCTAACATTGACAAATGTTGAACCAAACACAATTTGGTAATCTTTCAGGTCATATGTATAGGTTATCTTCGATGGAGCTAATCACATAACCAAGGTTATCTCAGATTACCCGAACCAAACGCCCCCTTAGTGTAGAAACATATCATCAACACTGTTCTGATCTATTTCTTTTTGTTAAGTATTTGATGCTTTTAGAGGCTAACAATGATGTGGTCCATCTTGAATACTTATATGGTTAATGCAAGAGATGCAAGTATTTATGACCAATAAAAATTTTTTACCTTTTATTTTTTTTTTCAAATCACTATTTATAATGTCACGCCTTGGCCCGAAAGCTAAGTACGTGATAACCGCAGCGTTGCACTGAAATATGGGGTTGCAGCCTCGCACTTCGACACCGCGCAAGATATTAGACGATTTCAATTCAAAAACATCTTTAAACTAAATTGGAGACTCAATTTATTAGGTAAAACAATTACAAATAAAGTTTCAATAAAATCTAACATTTTACATAAAAGTTTACCAAAGTCAACCGGAAGTCAAAATAGATTGATTTTACAAGTTTGGTCTTAATGACTCCAAAAATGTCAAATTTAAAATACAAAACAATCTGCAAACCTCTTTCATAAATCTAGTCTCCTTTATATTTTCTTTCTCCAATGGAACTCCTTACCAATTATGAGCCCAAGCTCAAATACATGAGTTGTCTCTGAGAAAGGCACTACTCAAACATTTGAACCCACCCGTCGAGATATTTTACCGCTCCGACGAAAAAATATGGCGTGAAAAATGCTCATGACTAAACAGTCGAAAAACAAAATGGAGTCGCCACTAACCTTTTATTTGATTAGGTGTGGTTAGTCACCTATTGGTTTAACTTAACATAAATCTAGAAAGACTATATCAAGTTAAGGAAAGAAACCGCTCTACGAATAAAAGATTTTAGGTTCAAGAGTTGGTTACGCTTGAGGAAGGATTAGCACCCCCAAGACGCCCGGAAATCGGTACCACAAAAGTCTTAAAAACATTTTATTTGGAAAATAATAATAAAATGTGTTTTAAAAACATTTTAAGAAAAATATAATTTAAATGTCGGAATAAATATTCCTCTTAATGTGGGATAAACATCCATTCATAAAAACTAAATTCGAAATTTAAAGATTTAATGTCGGAATGAACATTCCTTTTGATGTGAAAATCCAAAGCCCAATTTTGAATTTGAAGAAATTTTTCTACTTAGAATGAAGATTCAATTTCAGAATAGGAATAAATATTCTTCTAAAATCAAAGTCAAATTTAAAAATGAGGATAAATATCTTTTTGTAGAAAACAAAGGTTTAATTTAAATTTAAAAAGCCTCAATTATGAGAGTAGGAATTAAGACTTTCTAGAAAACAATTTAAAAAATTTGGGATAAATATCCTTAAGTTTTTTGTTCTAAAATTCACCTTAAGAGATTTTAACTATGACTATTTAGATTAAAATCTCTTAAAAAGATTTGACTTTAAAACCTATGTCAGAATAAATATTCCTTTTAATTTAATGAAGGGAATGGTTTAGCAAAAGTTTGATCTAATTGGAAGGCTTTAATTGATTTAATAAATTAAGACCTTTCAAAAAAGCCTAAAATAAAGATAATATGGGAAAATAGATATCTTTCTTTTTATTGAATAAAATCAATTTTGAAGAAGAAATTTTGGAAATTTAAGGAATAAATATTCCTTTTACTAATATTTTAAGAAGATGGTTTTTAATAAAATTAAGTCCAATTGAAGAGCCTTAATTAGTTTAATATTTTTTATGGGATAAAATCAATCTTGAAAAAGAATTTTAAAAACTTAAGGAATAAATATTCCTTTTAGTGGAGTTAAAAATGTCTTTTAATAAAAATGAAGTTTACTTGAAAGGTATTAATTAACTTAACCTACTAAAGTCTTTCCAAGAAGAATATTTTGAAAATTAAAAAATGGACAAAAGAAAATAAATATTCCCTTTCATTGGAAAGAAAAGAAAAAAAAGAAAAAAAGAAAGAAATAAAATAAAATAAAAACTAATTTTGAAAGTGGTTTTCTAATAAAACTTGGATTAATTTGAGAGGCCTTAACTATAATTGGGTAGTTAAAATCTCTCAAAAAATTTTTAAATATGTTTTAAAATTAATGTTGGAATAAACATTCCTTTTAATTTAATTGGGCCTCCTAAACAAGAGATTTCCTTAAAATAAAATGAAAATAAAACATAAAAGTAAAAAGGAAAAATAAAATAAATAAAAATAAAAGATTTTGGAATTAACATTCATTTTTTAAAAAACGAAAATTTTTTAGGGTTCATTTGCAAATTTTAAGAAATTAAATAAATCATAAACATGATATGTATATGCTTTTTATGAAAATTAAATAAGAAAAATATATTTTTATTTTGAAGGGATGAAAAATTTCCTTGGGCTCGACTGGACTCCCAATTAGACACCGAGGAAACCCCTCATCTGGAAAAACCTTCGAAAACCTCGGACTCTCGAGGCACCCTCCGATTCCCCCATGCATATGAAATTTTGAAAATCGATATTTTAAATTTAATTATGCATGAATGGGAAAAGAAAACATAGGTTAGTACATATAAACATAATTAATTACACAATATAATATGATAAATAAATTGAACATGGAAATTCGAAAGTAACTTTACAAGCTTATTAGATTGCATGGCAACTAATTTAGCATATATAAGCAAGCTTAATTTCAACAAACATATATATAAGGTCAAAGATGTAATTTCTATACACAAGATTCAATTTTTAATTAAGCAACCATATTTACAAGGGCAAAATTGTAATTTAATACAAGGTTCAACTACTAACTAAGCAAACATGCACATAAGGGCAAAAAGATAATTTTACATGCAAGATTCAAATTTTAATTAGCCAAGCATACATAAAAGGGCAAACAGGTAATTTTACATATAAGATTAAATTCTTAATTAAGCAAAACATAATATTTAAGGGTAAAAATGTAATCTTTATGGTCAAAATTAAATCTTAAGGTAAACATGCATTTATATAACCTTAAAAGTACAACTTTTATAACCAAGATTTGTTTTTTATTTAAATGAATGAAAATAAGCTTAAAGATGCAATTTTTATTAATCAAAGTTTTATTTTTAATCAAGAAAAAATATTCACAAATCTAAAGATGCAATCTTTTTAGTCTAAACTCTATCTTTAACTAAGCAAACAAGTTTACTAACTTAGAGGTACAACTTTTATAGTCAAGATTAGATTTTTAGCTAAATAAGCATATAGAATATACCAATCAAGCTTAAAAAATAACAAATATTGACATAAGACGAAGAAAGTTAGCAACTTTTTTACATAAGTAAGCTAATAATAAAGGTTAACCATATATTAATATAAGTAAAATAAAAAAGGCACAATCTTTAATATGTTTAAACCATATTTTAAAATACTCAAGTGGCCTAGCAAGGTTTAAAAGCTTCACAAATTGCAAACATTAATATAAAAAGCAAAAAGCTAATATTTTTATGCATAAGCTAAAAACAACGAAACAAGAAGATTGTATTAGAAGTAAAAAGCATTAATCTTTCATAAAAGAAAGAACTTTAACAAAAAAAAATGAAGTCTTGGATTAATGAAACACACTCAACAATAACAAAAAGGTGGTTGTGTTTAGGAAAGAAAGGCTTAAGTTGATTAATCAACAAGCTCTTATCTCTCTAATATCCTTCTAACCAACCTTCTCTTACAACAAAAACAAAAAGAAGAAGAAGAAAGGAAAAAAAATTTGGATTGTTTTCTTGATTTTTTGAAAAGCTAAGAAAAAAAAGCTATGTTTTTGCTTTTTTGAAACATCTTGTTTGAAAAAACAAAAAAAACCTCCCCTTTGCTTGCTGTCGAGAAGCCTTTATACTCTCTTTTTCTCTTCTTGATCCAATGGCCCTCCTTCATTCTTGTTCTTCCATCTGATGGCCCATATCTTTTTACACTGTGAACCCCATTTTACCCTTACTTTCTTGGCTATCATTGGCTATTGGCTTGCTGATTTCAATCTTTGTGTCTTTGCAGGGGCATCCAGCTGGCAGAAGAATCACGTGGGGGAGCTGCATGGCGTGTGTTGGTGAGGTCCTTGGCTGCTGAGTCATAGAAGGCCCAAGATGCCTGATGGAGACCTTCATACCACATCCCTAGCGACCAGGACAGGTCATTGAAGCTCCTAATTTTGATCCTTTTCCATTGCACTGTTGAACATATCATATTGCGTGAAAGAGAAAGTTTCTTTGAGGTCTTAAGATAAAGGTCCTCTAGAGAAACCATCAGAGGATGAATAACATCCTCTCCCTGTCTTTGTCTTCTGACACGCCCGGACCTTGTCCGCACGTGTCAAGTTGTATAATTATGTATTGTTGACATGTTAAATACCAAATTTGATTTCCATGGATGTTTCAAACTTCATCTAGCTCAACTTCAAGCTTAAAAACCCTAAAAATTGAAGTCCGGGGATGTGGGCCCCACTTGAAATCGAGACCCGAGGCATTTGGGGCTGAGTTGACCGGAGTCAACTCAGTTTTGGTTGACTCCGGCGCCGGAGTTGATCGGGTCCGGCGCCGGACCCGTCATTTCCTATAAGGGTCTCGGTTGGCCGAGACCCTCATTGCTCTTCATCACTTCTTCTTCAAATTCTCTCCGATCTCTTCTTCAATTCTCTCTGATTCAAGACTTCAATCCCTCTTCAAACACTTCATCAATCATCAATATCAACTTCTTTTGCATCATTGAAGATCAAAACACCAAGATTTCTAAGGAAATCATCAAATCTAGAAAACTGGAAATTTGGCGACAGTTTGTTCATCAGCCGATATCTTTTGATTCAACCGTGCGTTTTCGCTGAGAATTTGGTATGTTGTTCTAGACTCATCAAGCTTTAATTTGATAGTTTATACGCTTGATTTCATGGTCTGAGCTAAGAGAATTTGATGATTGAAGTTGAGATTTCTGTTTTGTCCGAGTAAAGTCAACTCTTGATGTTTTGATCCAAAATTCGAGCATGATTTGTTGTTTGATTCCGTTCTTGAAGCTGTGAATTCATAGATCATGTGTTTAACTTGCTGTGTTTCAATTTTGGTGCGGATTGGTGATGAATCGAAGTCAAATCGAGCTTGATTTCATGGTTGGCCGAATTTGGCCAAAATCTGGAATCAGGTCCGGCGCCGGACCTGACAGGTCCCGCACCGGAGCTGTTGTTTTGTGGGATTATATCCCATTTGGCTCACTCCAGGGCGGGAGTGAGCAATTCTATCGGCAAGGTTACTGTAGCACCGGGGGTATTTTGGTAATTTTGTAACCCTAGACCCCATTTGACCCCAATTGACTCCAATTAACTCCAATTGACTTCCGGACTTGTCAATTTTAGTCCGAGACCTTTAATTGGTGTTGTTTTATGAATTGATCATTGGTTGAATATTTTATTAATCAAATTAGATTTTAATTTGATTATTTAGGTACGTGATCGTACGAGTTTTGGATCGGTTGCAATTTGAGCTAAGGCATTCGTGGGTAATCGGGGAGTATACAACTCTCCTCACTAGTGAGTGGCTTGGATTATATTGGTTGACCATTGAGGGTTAACCATTTACAAATTTATTTATAAATGCTTTATTAAATTGTTTATTTATGTTTTGGGGTATGAATTGTCCACCCTCACACACTGAGTTTATAAATGATTTGAAGGGTGGGAATTTCAATAAATCATATATATATTGATATTATTATTGTTTATTGTGTGGGGGAATGGTACCCCGAGAGATGAGAGTTTGAGCGATTTTTCCTCGGAGCTCCAATATGCGGGAGCGTGGACCAAGGGAGAGGCATGCTTATGAGGTTCCCGTGGACAGCCTTTTTAAAGGGGCACGGTGAATATATATGAGGTTCTCGTGGACCGCTTTCTTTTTGAAAGGGCACGGAGAATATTCTGGCCTGGAGTAGAGAGGCGCGGAGGAAAGCTCGCCAGGTCAGAGATAGCTGTGTTCCACCACAGCGAGGCAAACGTCAAGGGAATGGGCCAAAGAGTAAAGTAAAAATGTTTTAAAAGTATAAAGTAACCCTTGACGGTCCAGTGGATACCCAGTGCACGGGTATACCTTATTGGGACGATTTCAGATGCCAGCCTATTTGAATATATGTATTGCTATTGATTTGATATTTGATTTGGTTGGGATTTCATATATTTCAGTAAATGATTTATTAAATTAATATTTGGATTATTTCATATCCCCAGCCTGAGGTGATCGGTCTTTATAACCGAGTCTCTCACTGGGTACATGATTATGTACTCACCCCATTCACTTTTGTTCTCAGATCATCAGACTTTGGACGGTGGACGTCCTGGTGGCCAGTGATCCCAGTTCGTATCTGTGGACACGATTATGTAGGTGCCACCTCATTTCACTTTGTGTATCTTGGCTCGGATTATTATTACATCTTACATATATATATATATGTGTATTTATAAATAATACTTTCCGCTGCATTGGAACTCCGTAAGATGTGATATTTTATTTTTAAAATATTTTGAACTATGTTATCTATGATATTTCATATGTTTTCATATATTGCTCGAGTATCTTTTATTTTTAAGCCTTGTGCCATCTTGGTTGCCCGCCTGACGAGGCACGCATCTCGAGGTGGTACGGCGGTTGTCGCGTGGCCGTGCCTGCGGGTCGGGGCGTGACATCTTCTCCCACGACTGCTACCACCTCTGAATAGGTTAACTCTAAAGAAGTAGGAGAAGATATCGAACGGGTCATGAGCCACACCACCGCCACCCATTCATTCCTTAAGAGCATCCTCAACTTATTAATCATATATCTCACATTTTTCGGGATCAATTAATACCACATAAGCTCAGGCTAGCTCTTTGAACTTTTCAGGATCACCGCCTTTGTCAGGATGGCGGCTTTCTTATAAGCTTTCTCCAAATCGTCCTGCCTAGCATTCTTGGAAATGCCCAGAATCTCACAGTACCCTGTGTTATCACTCATCTTCGGTGCTCTTCCACACATCTTTGATCTTCTTCTTAATTACTCAATTAAACTGCTGATTCATTTCTGGTTATTCTTTGTTTGGTTTTTCTTTATTAGCTTTGTCTTGAGACAAAGGGAATACAAGGGAAAGCTCTAGAGAAGAAAAGAGTGACTCGTAGGTGGGGTATAATGGAAATGGTCATGTTCTGGTCCAGTGAAAATGGAGGAGCCATTATTGGGGAGGTAGAGAGAAGAAGAGAGGAAAAGGGATGTACGCTCTAAGGGTGCTGAAGGATCGAAGATGGTGCTGCTGCTGCTGCGGTGGCTGTGTCTGTCGCTGTAATTGTAGGAGTTACAGTTGTTGCTGCGTGGCCGGTGATGAAACTGGAGTATGGGTGCAAAGAAACTTTGGTCATAGCCAACCATGAAACACATCAAACTTGGTAGAGTTTCACGTCGGAATATGTTAAGTGCATGGGCAGTTCTGACCTTGATTTTTGGAATTCCAACTTTAACCAAAGCATAATGAAGACTATTCATTACAGGCAGAAGGTTGTTAATCCAATTAGTATTTTTCGAGAATAAGACTTCACTGCCAACACAGATCTATTTGATCCTTGTCTGAGGATGAAAGGGGCTTATGTGCTAAGCAACCCATCTCCTTACTGCCACAGCTACTTCACGTTTTTACAACATTTCTTGAGCTTTCCTTGTTTTTGTCTCAAACTCGTTTTCTTGGTCTTCCAACTCATGGAAGCATCTCTTCAAGGACTCTTCAAGCCCATGGACATGTTCCTTAAGTTCTTTCCATTTTAGATTAAGTGTTACAGCACGATGACTCTCAAATTCAGCAAATGCTTTTTGAAGTTGTTGGATCCCTGGGAGACGGTATGTGTTAAACTAGCGTATCAGTGAAGCCTGAAGCTGAACCAAAAACTGTGCTGTAAGCCAGCCTTAGCAAAGGCTAACATTTAATCTTGTAAGCAACATTGCTAAAGGTGACACCCAACTCCGCGAGAGTTGACTTTACGCTCTTCCTATGTTCACCAATTACCTGGCTATATATCTTATAAAAGGGTTCAAGCACAAGTGACATTGTGATTGCCTTGATAGATATCCTTCTGTCTTACTCATCAATTCTAGAATCTATGTATCTCATGTGCTTCTCACTATTTTGATCAAAGGTGTTCATATAATGGGTTTGTTCAACCAACATGTCCATAAACACCGTTTTTCCATGCTGCAAGTGGCTAACAAAGACAACATTGTGGACCAAAACTGGATTTGACTTCAAACCAATAAGAAACTGGGTCGACACGTAATTCGAAGAGTCTTTAACCCTAACCTCACACTTGATATTCTTAACAGGATTAATAATAGGTTGTTCAAAAGGCTGTTTATCTTCATCCATAACCTAGGTCTCAAAATCCTTACCACAGACCTCTACAGCAGTGGGGTTTCTTGTCCTTAGCAAGAACAATCTGATTATCCATATCAACATCATTAGCAGCCGTAACCCGTCCATTAGATGCACCAAGCGCAGCCTCACCACCGGATTCTTCTCCCTGTTCCTGGGCATGCCTGTCAAGGAGGTCTTCATCTTTTTCTTCGCCTACGTAAATTCTCTCTCCTTCTGTTATTGTTGAAGTGAGTTACTGATGGTGGCTTTATATATATATATAGATATATACTTATATAAATAAATATATATATATAAATATATATACATATATAAATACATATATATACAAATATATATATGAATATATATACATACATATAAGTATATCCATATACATATAAACATATACATGTATGTGTATATATATATATATATATATTTTGCATGTGAATCGAGTCAACTCGGTTGGCCTTGGTTGGCTTGTGCATGGCTTCTGACTTGCATGGGAGCTGGATCAACTCAGCTTTGCCTTCCCAGTTTTGGTTCAAAAATACCTGCGAGGTAACAGAATAAAATTAAAATAAAATAAAGTAATAATAACAGTAGTAGTAGTAGTAGTAGTAATAATAATAATAATAAGTGATGAGCAAAACTAAACCAAACTTAAAAGGATAAGTTAAACAAATAAATAAAATAAAATGAATCAAAAATTGAAAATGGCAAATTAATTAATTAATTAATTAATTAATTAAAATTAATTAACTAATTGACTAAGACTAAAAATAAGTATCTACACCAACGGACACCTCGAGGCACGAAGACATAATCGAACTATGACATTGCAAAACATGTAGACAAAAACAAGTGGTGAGTACTAACACATACTCAGTGAGTGACAGTGACAATTCACAAAAGTCTACACACTTTGCAGGAATATGGATGTAATTTCACAAGCATCTTTAGAAAACAGTCATGGCAAACATTTGATATTCAAACGTATAGATCATACGGCTATAAAACATGAATATCAAAGCATGCTTACATTCAAATCAAAGTTTCATAATATGGTTTTCGAACCAAGCCAACAACTGAAGCATTTCGGTGAAATCTATCCATTCTATCGGTTGAAAACATGCTTGGAAAGCAAAACAATATCATAGTTATCAAAATCTCAAAAATAGACCCGATTTTCCACAAAGCATGGGTTCTAGCCAAAAACATGTTTCCAATCTCCTAACCTTGGCCGAGGTAGAGAATGAAACCACCAAGGGGTTTTGGCACATCACAAATCATAATAAAACCAAAGGTTACCCCTTCCTTGGTGTTGGCCTGGGACAACTCAATGTGGTGAGGCAAAGAGAGTCCAACAACAAGTATACAAGTCATAAGAGTCACCATCTCCCATCAACTCTACATGACAATAATCAACATAATAAAACATGCCACAATCTATGCCATTCTCCTCAATGGACTATAGATTGGCAACCATGGTTGAGTTTGGGAATTCAATTTCCCCCATGTGCACAAGCACACCAATCTCGCCAATACAAAATCTATGTACATGCCATAGTTCATAAAACCATTTACAAGCCATATGGTTGATAACAAATGTATCACAAGCAAAACATGGCATATACAATTATTCAGGTCACATTTTCACCAAACATGCTTAACAAACAATTACCAAACATCCATACTCAAAACATGGTTTTCAAATCTCTTTTCAAGATCTATATTTGAAAACATAATCATTATCATTTAAAATATCAAGTCACTATCCACTCACAACTTTGGGAGGGTAAACACTCCCATGAGTCCACATGCTTGCACCTTGCCTTTCACCAATGTGCAACCTCCTAGAAGGTAGGTTAAGGCAATGAAAATAATATGGTAAGACACTAAACAAACTTAATATAACATTCTAAGGCTATATGCTATGCATCTCTATGCCTTTATGCTCAAATTGAGTTACCTGATTGGCAACGCACTCCATTGAGTCACTTTGAGCTTAACACTTCATCAAATTTGTCAAATTGGGGCTTAAATGCCCAACTATTAATCCAAGGTTTATTTGAGATGTTTATCCATCTCAAAAGGTCTCTTTCATAAGTTTAATTAAGGTTCCGAAAGATTCGGAGAAGTCGAAAATCGAATCAGAAGCAAAACGGAGCAAAACGAACCAAAATGGAACAAAGCATACTCCAATTTTTCCAGTGGAGATCTGGGCCAGGGTCTCTGGTGCACTTGGGCTGGAATCTCCCTGTTTCATGATTCCTCCCTTTTCAAAGAGGATCCGGGCCAGGGTCTCTAGAGCACCTGGGCCGGAATCCCTCTGCACATCTCAAGTTTCATGACCATTTAGGCCAAGGTTCAACCTTTGACACTCCCAAACCATTTCCAATCATTCAAGCCACATTCTAATGATCAATCAATGTCAAATTTATGCCAAGAACATCAATCCATGCATTCCCAACCTCAATTAAACTCAAATCTATCAATATGTATTTAAAGAAACCCATTTTCTCACTCTAACTTCTAAAATGCATAACTTTCTCATTTCTTATCCAATCAACATGATTCCAAGGGCATTTGAAAGCTAAAATGGAGTACAATAACATACCTCAAGATTAATTTCCAAAGCTGGATGGATCTACCACGAAATCCTTCCCCCTTTTAAGCTCAATTTGCCAAAACACCACCAAACTTGGTTCTTCTTCCTTCCAATGCTTAACCCACCAAAATTGCAAGCTTCATAGAGGATTTTGATGACTTTAATTCTTGGTTTCCATGAAGATTTGATTAGGATTAAATGGGGGATTTATTTGGGTAATTTTAGGGAAGGTTTGCTCTTCAATAGATAAAAGAGGAGAAAGAGGAAGAAGCAAGAAAAAAGATGAGGAGAAATCCTCTTCTTCCATTTTTGTACATTGTGCCCTTCACTTATCCTGTCAAATGTCCACTTTATCCCCCAAAGCACATTTATCTTCAATCTAGCCATCTTCTCTAATTTACCATAATTTCATAACTCCCAATTTCACTTAAGTCTTTATTTATACTAAATCTTCAATTCATAAAAGTAATTAATATTTGACTCCAAATTAATTTATGGATCAACTTAATATTTCCATTAACTCCTCTCTGTCATCAAACCATAATTTCATAATAGATTATCTTTTTCTCATTTAACTCCTATTTTCATTGGTACAACCTTTAGTCAGCCCCCTAAGGTCAGCCCCCCAATCCGCCCCCCTCATTTGAGTCGTCAGATATGATGGCTATTTATCAGCAGTTGGATTTAGTGTTTGTCTTTCACAGTGTTGTTGTAAAGAATTTGTTATAAAGGTTACCGGTTAATATTTAAGCTAATTTGGCTGCAATTAAAACTCTATTAATTCAATCCTTAATTTTGGAAAGTAAATCTCCTAAAATTTTGGAGATAAATATGTGCAAACATATTCTAAAATTTTTAAATTATTTACCCATTAATTCTAAATCAGATTCTAAAATTATAAAAAATAAGAGTTAGGGTTTACAGAAATAATTTGGAACCGAGATGGATCGCCAAGAAAAAACTTACGAATCTCCATTGAATTCTATGAAGTGTGAAGATTATAAGGTTTGTAATATTCTAAGCCATAACATATTATTAATGGAGTACGATTATAAGGTTTTTGGTTTTTAGATTAATAATTGGTGTTTCATTTTGAATGGCTCTAGGGTATTTGTAGTCTATTTGAGCGGATTGATGCTTTGGAGGCCAAATTTGATAAAAAATTGGACCTTATACTGGGGCATCTTAATCAGCTCATTAGGGATAAGGATGAAGGAAAAAAAGAACGGTAGCAAGAGGTTGATAAGAATAATATACTTGGAACACCTTCGAAATCAAATACGACTGCGTTGGAGGAGTTCGAGATGCCACTGGTTCATGTTCCTGGTTCAAAAAATAGTACAAAGGATGCAGCGTATGGGATGGGGGTTTCTAGTAAGGTTAAAAGCAATCTTTATGTGAAGAGGTTTAGGATCGATCCATAATCGCCTAGTAAAGATAATGTTTCGACAATGGACAATTCTAATTTTCAGACTCGTAGATATGTGAACGATTTTAATGGTTATAACAAGCATGATGTTTCTGGTGGGGACAGGGATGAATGTAAAAAAGAACAGCAAGAAAAGCTTGATAAGAATTATATTTTCGAAACCCTTTTGAGAGGCAACACGGCTGGGTTGGATATGTTGGAGACGATTCTGGTTGATGTTCTTGGTTCGGCATACAGTGGAAAGCATGCAACATATGGGATGGGGGTTCCGAAGAATGTCAAAAGGAATCTGTATGCGAAGAGGTTTAGGATTTCTTGAGAATCACATAGTAAAGATAACATCATAAAAATTGATGATTCTAATTCTGAGACATCTGGATCTATGAAAGGATGTGATCATGGTTATAACAAACATGATGTTTTGTGGTGGTAAACCCAAAAGTGCGACTGGAGTGGGGGATAATTGTGGTGTGGAATATAATAAAGGACTCAGTAAAATATATCATGGAAAAGAGACAGTAGTCCCGAAATCCAAAATACTGGAGAGAAAGCGTAAAAAGCTAAGTGACATTGGTCGGTATATATTGCATAATGATTTGGGTTGCAGGTTAGCATTGTAATTATATAGGTAACATGTTTTATGGCTTGTATTGTAGAATTGGACCTGGTTATATAGCATCGATTCTAAAGTATAAGGTTGAGTTATGTGTTATAATTGACTAGTCAGAATCCATTTTATCTCAACTGAAATCAATTTCTATGCATTATATCGTGTTTATTAGTTCGTGTGGAAGAAGATAATGAAATAGATTATGATCTTTTTATATCTATTGTATGTAGGGTATTAATACGGAATCAATTTAATTGTTCAGAACTCGATTCTGAAATGTTAGTTTTTGTGTGTGTTTCCCATAGAATTCACTGAAATTATTTGTGATTATTTATCATTCAGTTTTGGAAGGGATAAAGTGTTACGGGCATTTTATTGATTTATTGTTCTCTGTTAAACTATTTGGTATCTAAGATAGAATCGCACCTATGGTATTAGGTCGTGTGTAGTACTACTTCAAAATCATATATGTTATATAGGATCGATGCCAGAATAATCAGAATCGATTCTATAATATGAATTTATGGTTTTTTTATTTTTTTGTTGACAAAACGTAAGTAGGTTAATATTCTATGAATTTTTCAATCATAGTTTATAATTAATATGTAAATAAGATTTTTTTAGTTAAGTTAACCGTGTTTGTGTTTTTCTTTTTTTTTATTTTAATGTTATTTCCCAGAAGGTCTTCAAAACTCATGGACTTCACCGATGACGTATACGGAAGTGAGAAAAGTATATGTCGGTTGAAACCTGGTTAATGGATTGACAGTGCTGTAAGTTTACGTCTGTGTATCTGGTTTTAGTATATATGTATAATATGACTATATGGTTGTGACAACGTAAAACGTTAACAGGTTATAGATTTGAATTCTTATTTGATGACTGTAACCAGCAAAAATGGGACCCCATCAATAAGACGATGGTATTTTCCATGTCATTTCAGTGTGAGTCTAAACTTTATTATATTAATGTGTATAATTTTGTAATCATCAAATTATGTCATATTTAGTAAACTAAGTTGTCTTATATGTTGAATCTAACAGAGGAGCATTGAGTTGATGTTAACTAATGGACGTATGGAACGATATGATACAGTCGTGGATGGTGTATTAAATGAGTTAAAGGATAGGGATTTGCCACTAGTGAGCGACATCTCATGCTGTGAGCAGGTAAGATGTTGATTTAGTGATGCGTTATAATCGTCTGTAGAGATTAATTTTTATTATTTGTGCTGGATGGTTGGTGTTGGACTTGGTTAAAAAGGAGGTTCAAGTGTTTGACAGTTCCCCTGGTGTTGTTGATAAGAGATATGAAGATGTTAAAAATGTGGTGAGTGATTATTTTGTATTTATATCATTTTGTATAATTTGTAGCATATCTGATTGTTGAATTTAAGTAATGATCGGTAAACTCTCAGGTAAGATTCTGTTCCAAACTACTTCGGAAGTCGGAGATGGGTAGAAACGACATATTAGATCATTTGCATGATTGGAAAATTGTTGTTCCTCCAAATGTCCCAAGACAATCAAACAGGTACTTTTATGGTTGCAGTCTGTGTCATTCAATACACATAGATTGATATTAACTGATATTGGGTGAAATGTGTTTATGCTTTTTGTTTTGTTAGGAATGATTGCGGGTTGTTTGTTATTTTTTGGATGCGGATGATGCACAAGAAGGAACATTATAAGCTGGTATGTCCAATTGAGTTTGAATAAACTTTGATGTGTATGGGATGATGCTGAGGGACATGTGTGATGTTCAATTGTGTAGTAGAAAGTTTCAGATTCAGAGAGGTATCTCCTTGCTGGTATACTGTGTGATAACAGATTAAATCGTTCACGCGATTATGTCATGAAGGAGTTATGCGGTGGCAAATTTCAGTAAAACAATGGTATCAAAATGGGGGTTACAGTGCCCTAAATTGATGTATGTTAACATTATGATTGATATTAAAAATGGGGGACAAAGTTTTTTGATTTAATATAAATTTTATTCATGAACATGGGAAAGCAAATAACTAATCGGTTGTTAAAAAAATGATAAAAGCACTTATGGTCTTCAAGCATTCATTCTCAAGTTCCAGCATATGGACCATATAATCTCTTTGCATGTCGAGCAGTTCTGCTTCATGTGTATTGATTTCGTTGAATTCTGCTACCTTGAAATTCTGTATGGATTGAAACAGGTTGTATTCATAAGAAGATGATGATTTGTCACTATGATCTCCATTTGATTTATTTTCTTGTCTACTATTGATAATCGTTATCTCAGATTCAAGGATTTGAAAATGTGTTAGTTGTGCGGTTACATACATGTGCTGGGCCATTAGCATTTTAATCCGTGGTGGCAGTGTGATAATATCTTACCTAATTGCATTGATTTCGTTGAGCAAAAATTCCAATGGCTTGGTCCCAATGCCAACGTATGTGAGTTCATCTAACAGATGCAAAACTCTGGTGACTCCTCCTGAGTCGATAGACTTCAAGTGTGATGAAATCTCAAACAACTCATGCACAACCTCTGTGACACATGGGGTTGTTGACCCATCATTTGTATGCTGCTTCAGAGGGTGCCCGATACTATTCTCCAAAAGATTTCCCTGACAAAGCAGTGTGGAGGCCTAATTGGTTTAACGTATGATTTATAAAAAAAAAAAAGTCCAGTTTATGATTCGTCAAACCATTCCTTGTGTGATTCATAACCTCATAAAATTAACAAGAAAGATAAAATAAAGGGAATAAACAATGATCCATAATGAGATATTTAGATTTGCTTATCCTCATCCGAGCAACGGAATGGTCGAACCGTGTTCCAGATTCAGTCAATATGTTCGTAGATAACGATAACAGAACCCTTGATATTTTCGGATGGTGATTCCCTTAACAAAAAGGAACCATGAAATCCCTGGTGAAATTGTTTCTTTGTTTTTGTTAAAGAACCCTAGTTTTTGTTGTGGCTTTATATAGATATTTAGAAAAAAATAGAAAAAAAATAAATTATGAATAATGAAGGCGGCAAAAAGGGAGTATGGTGGTTTTTATGGTTTTATTCAAAATTGAATGAAATTAAAATTGATGAAATTTTCCCTCCAAACAATTTAATTCTGGGAAATACCGGTATAACGGAATTTGCGATGAATGTTCTACCCGAATAAGTATTTTACTCAATTTTCAGAGATTCCAATCAAGTATGTAATGGTGGCTTGCATTTTTATTATCGAAATCGCTTATGGACTTGCAATTTATCGAGTTTCCCCCACTTTTTTTATTTTTTGAAATGGCATGAAATCGATTTATATAGCTCCTATTCGAGTTTGAACTTATATGTATTCGATTAA
This sequence comes from Microcos paniculata, assembly GCA_030664755.1. NCBI lineage: Eukaryota > Viridiplantae > Streptophyta > Magnoliopsida > Malvales > Malvaceae > Microcos > Microcos paniculata. The sequence continues at coordinate 14,684,420 of CP131459.1, forward strand.
TCGATTTTGGAATCAAGTTTGGAATTGTTTTGGTTGTAATCTAACCTCGATTGACCTTTCAATCGTTTTGATAAGAACAATTGTTCGAGTACATATTTTGTTTAACCTAACCACCCTATAGATACTTCGATTGAGGCATAAAGTTTGAATATTGTTTTAAAGGTTTTGAAAATGATAAATTTTCTCAAGTGAGACACTATGTTCGTTAATAATTGCATACATTTGTTGAGATACCACACATATAATTTTAACCATATAGTTATTATATTAGATAATGACCGTTTGCATACACCTTTTGGCCGGACCCCAGTTTCACATACGGAGGGAGCACAACCCTCCAGCATCATGCGTGTGAAATTCTATATAAGTGGCATTTTCCTTTAAAGGATTCATTTCAAAGTTTCTTAACAGAACTCTAGTGTTGTCATTAAGAAAAGATAAATGGTTGTCATCAGATGTCCCAGTTTTTTTACAAAGACGTTACATTCTGTTTGTCGAAGGTATGGTTTCCAGCGAGCGGACATGATGTGGCGTGCAGTTGATGGTGGTGCTAGTTACTCTACCAGTATACGCATTGTGGACCATATGGGGGGAATTCAATACTCTATTGATGGTGTTATATGCGATTCAATTGACCAATCTATAGAAGCTGCTGCGAGAGAAGCCCTATGTGCGATGCAGTACGATTTGAGATTTGAAGTGGAAGACTTCAACCTGGACATGATGAATTGGTGGCGAGATAGGTATTTAAATCTGAAGAGTAAATCGACTGCATTGAAAGAGTCCATTAGAGAGTTGCAGTGGCTTATTGGAATTTAGTTTATTGTAATTCACATTATTTTCATAATAGTTTATGGTTTGTCTTATTAATATATTTATTGTGTTAAATAGCCGTTGTGGGGTATGAAGTGTACACACAACTGTGATGTGTTGGGTAGTATCGTTGCAGTGACCTATTGGAAATTAGCTTATTGTAAATACTTTTAACATTTTAAAATTGAAATTCGATTTTGATGGGATGAAACTCGGGCTAATGCTTAGACAAGCAGTGACACTCGAGTCTAGATGTGGTAAATCCGAGTCTGTTTAATTGAAAATGGCTTACGGATTTTCTTGTTGCCGTGCCATTGCACTCAACTAGTTATGAAATATTGGAAATTGTAATATAGAACAATGGTTTCCGTGACTAAATCATAGTAGTATTGAGATTGAAGTACATGGTCTTAGTTAAACATTTTTACAGAGTTTATGGACTTGTCATATACTTTTGAAATTTTAAAATTCAAAATCGATTTGAAGCCACCATCTTGTTTTGACCGATTTTGATGGGATGAAACTCGGGCTTATGATTGCACAAGCGGTGACACTCGAGTTTAGATGTGGTAAAATCGAGTCTGTTTAATTGAAAATGGCTTACGGGTTTTCTTATTGCCGTGCCATTACACTCGACTAGTTATGAAATATTGGAAATTATAATATAGAACAATGGTGTTCGTGACTAAATCACACTAGTATTGAGATTGAAGTACATGGTCCTAGTTAAACATTTTTACAGAGTTTATGGACTTGTCATATACTTTTGAAATTTTAAAATTGAAAATCGATTTGGAGCCGCCATCCTATTTTGACCGATTTTGATGGGATGAAACTTGGGCTTATGCTTGCATAAGCGGTGACACTCAACTTTAGATGTGGTAAAATCGAGTCTGTTTAATTGAAAATGGCCTACGGGTTTGATAGAATCAATTATAGTTAAATAAAAATACGATTTTGCAAAAGATAAATCAGCAAGCAGACACACAATAGCAAATAGCAACTTATAAACAATAGCAAATGGCGGAAAATCATATGTTTTAAAATTAAAACAAAAATATTGTTTTGCATCACCAGCTATTTAAACAAAAACAATAAAATTAGTCTTCTTTCCCTCCTTTGATTGCCTTCACCAGGATGTCTTTGTACCTTTAGAGTTTAGCATGTACAGTGGTCTTCGGATCACGCAGGGCAGTCAGTTGAGCGTCAAGCGCCTTCTTCCTATCAATGGATGCGAGAAATTCTTTATGTGTTAATATTAGGCGTTCTTCACGCCTCCAAGGTTTAGGCATTTCAAAGTTCAAGGGGCCTTGATCAAATGTTCGTAGGAAAGATTTTGAATCCCAGCATTGCATCATGAGGTCCATCTCCAGCAGTTTTAGAGTTCGTAACTCTGACTTAACTCCTGTTATGTTGGCATCTAGATCGTTCAACTCATGACATGTTGGGATAAAATCAAAATGTAGACCCCAAATGACCCTGAGAAGCTCGTGACATGATTCAAGGGGTTCGTAAAGCTGATACATAGCCTCGAGGGCACGCCTGATATTGTCTGGAGAAAGGTCAGCGGGATCTTCTAGGCATTCAGAAATGACGTTCACTAATGCATCGACATCGGGTTCTTCCTATGCTAGGATCTCCGATAGGGCGGAGCATGTGCTCCCAAAAAGAACTTCAATTTGCTTTTGGCAAGCTTCAAATGCGCTCTTCATATTTAATCAATTTTTGTGTTAAAATATGATAACAGAAAGAAAAAACATATTTAAAAACAGTGTAGTCACTAAAAAAAATTAACAGTATAATATGATAACATAAAGAAAATATATGATAACAGAAAGAAGAAACAGATTACAAAAACAGAGTGTAGTGACAAAAAAAAAATTTAAACAGAGAAAAATTAACATTAAATTATGATGACATAAAGAAAATATTTATGTAGAAAGGAGAAACAGATTAAAAAACAGTGTACTAAAAAAAAATTAAACATGGGAAATTTAACATTAAAATTGTGATGACATAAAGAAAATATTTATGCAGAAAGGAGAAACAGAATAAAAAATAAAGTGCAGTAACAAAAAAGGGTAAACAGGGGAAAAATAAAAATTTACAAGGGGTTATGCGAGTTCTGCATTGTCGGACGCCGAGGAAGAGTCGGAAGAAGAGTCAGACGAAACATCAAAATTTCTTGGGTATGAAATTTTAATCCTTTTAGATGGTCCAGCAGCATCGGCGTTGGACATTGTGGCGACTGATATGCTTGAATATAAGGGGAAATATGAGGAGTTAATCAGGAAGGGTTGGGAAGAAGAAAGTTGGATGAAACAAGTAAAAGGGCTACTTATAGCCCAAGTATTGTAAAAGTAAGGATATAGGAATGTGAAGATGTGTTTATAGCCCAAGTATTGTAAAAGTAAGGATATAGGAATGTGAAGATGTGTTTCAGAATACGAAAAAACATGATGCAAAGAGTCATGATAATTCATTTATTTTATATAACTTCCGCCACCGTCAGAACGATTAAAATGTAAAGTGTGAATGAAGTTTGGTTATAGCACACTTAAACCTTTTTTTTGGTCAAAATAGCACATTTAAACTGCAATATCCTATTATGATGGTTTGTGTATGATTATTTGAATTAGAACCGGTTCTGTTGACAAAGTGCCGATTCCAAATTTTTATTTTTATTGTTTTCTTTGGCCACATATGCGTAACTGATAGAATGTAAATTTTGTTCAATGTAGTCAATGTAGTTAAATCAAATTTATGTGTGGATCAATGATCTTATCCATGTTTAGGTTTAGAGTTATGGTCATTTCCTTTATCTTTACAAGTGGTAACATGAACTGCATGGTTTAAATCGGGTTTACATATGTATAATTGATTTAATTTTGTATTGTATGGATTCATGACCATTTTTGTTTAAATATTTGAATTAGAACCGGTTCTGTTTATAAGCTACCAATTCAAAAAATAAAGTGTTAAATATTAAATTTCATATGAAGTTACAGACCTTTTATCTTTAAAATCCACGTTGATCCCTAACCTCTAAATTGTTCCATTTGAGTTCACAAAATTTGCAAAACACAACAACGTTTGATCCTTAGTTTCATGTTTTTTAATTAATAATAAAAATCATATGATTTTGATTGGCGGTCACGTGGCATCCACGTATTTTGCAATAACTTAAGTTTTCCCTTTGTGTTTATTTCGATAATCGATTTTATGTTGATTGGTCCCAACCCACGCGTCAGTATTATAATAAATGACTGTATGCTTGAACAATCGTTAGTGCTATACTAGACTAGATGAGGGTAAATGCAATATAAAAATAAGATGAAAGAATGAGGACAAGGAAAATGTTTAAGTATAAGGGTGGATAAAGATCAGATAAAGAAGTTGTTTGTATGGTAATGTAATGGGATGTTTATGACAGTCCATTAAATGGTGTTGAAAATTAACCTGAAAAGATATGAGGCGCAACATAATGATGATTGACATAGGAAAATGTAGAAATGCAAATGGCAACAAAAAACACGGATTACAGCCTGTCTCCAATTGAAGTGGTAAATCAACTTTGGGTATATAGCATCGATTTGAGTGACTATGGTTATGTATTGTAAGTTAAATTAGAACCAGCTCTGTTGATAAAGAATCGATTTCACACATATCAGAAAAGTTAAATTGCTAGTTCCATCCTAACCCTAATCTCCGACTACCGACTTGTTCCATTTTGGTCTGCAACTAGTCTCCTTTTAAGCGATATTTTGTTTTTAATAGTATTTACTAAATATGAAAAAATGTAGGGAATTTGTTTCAGGACACATGGCACATACAGTTAACTTTTTCAATCTATCTTTTTATTGTTTTCTATCATATGTTTTTGATGGAGTTGTAATAAAGCATTTAGAAGAAATTCAAAAAACAAAAATTAAATAGACACGGATGAAAAAGTGAGAAAAAAATGTGGAAGCCAACAATCGTAGTAATTTTAAAAAATAATATATGACATGTAAGGTTTGATTGTCCCATTTTCAATTGGAAACGAGACTAAAGTAGAGCTATATTAGAGTACATGGTCCTAATTTAAGATATTTGCATTGTTCATGGATTTGGTAGATACTTGTACCAATTGGAAACGATATTGATATTCGAATTGTGACATTTGATTTCGTTAATCGACTTTGATAGGGTCAAATCGATTTGGTGAATGGAAAGTGATGATAATCCAATGTTTAATTCGCTAAAACTCGAGTTCTTTAAACTTAAACTCGAGTGGAAATACCGAGCCTTTTTTTAAACGACACGCGGCACATATGGAAAATTTTCAAATTTTAAAATTGGAGTTTAAGAGTCGGAGAAAATTCTCTCCACATACATCCCTATTACAGCCAAACCCTAAACATCCGGTTAGTTAATTCACCATTTCGATAACTCAAAACCCTACAACCCTGCTGTAACTCATCATGAGTCCTAAACCTAAAGATGCACGATCAAAACTCGAAGGCAAGGGTGGAAAATCAAAAACAAAAGCTTCTCACTCAGGGGGAAAGAGAAAGCGAATAGAAGATTTCACTCAGGATGTGAATCCTAAAAGGATCAGAGTCTCCAGAAAAAACGCATGGCAACATCTAGGGGCACGAAGAACGAAGGGCAAAAGGGGTTGTCAATGAGCCAAGTGGTGGGATGTTTGTCAGTCAAACAAGGTACCCAATCCATTTGGAGGAAACCCCTAGGTACCTTCAAAAATCTTAGTCATGAGAAAGCATACATAAATCTTGGTAACACTGAAATCATTTTGACTAAAGGGGTGAATTAGAAGGTTTTCAATTCCAATGATAGAGTTATGGACAGAGTTAGGGGAACTTTTAGTAGAATGGAATGGCTAAAGTTGAGTGAGTTAGATTTGTCCCATGTCAGTAGGGCATGTTTGGTGGAATTTTACCAAAACATATACTCCGACAAAGAACAAATGGAGGATAAATTAGTTTGGGATTCGAATGGTTTATGTGTTCGGATGAATGGTCAGGACATGTGCATAACTCCCAAGGATTGGGGGTGAATGCTTTGGGTTGAATTTTCAGTCTGAATTGAAAGGAGAGCCAGAGAAGTACAGCTGTGATGAATATTGGATGGAACTAACAGGTGAGGAATATAAAAGTTGTTTTAGAAGCAAGTATGCTTCCAATTTGAATGATCTACATGACAGAATCTGTGCACTCTTCATTGCTAGGTCCATTGTTTGCAGGAGTCAACCAATGAGCTTCGTAATGCCATCAGACATATGGATTTTGGAACAAATGAATAAAGGGAACACAATAAACACAGTGCAGTACATGTTTGACAGGATCAGGGGTTGGAATAGAGGTGGGAATTCAAAAATACTTAATGGGAATCTTATCACTCACTTTTGCCGGCAGAATAGCATTAAGGGATTTTGGAATGAATCATTCGAGGCAGACTTGCAAAAGAATAAAGGACATCCTTTTGGGAAGAAAAATTTCCGTCTTATGGATGTCGAATTTGATAAAGCGATAGGAGAATAAGTACCAAAACCTCCTAAAGATGGAACTCTAGCATCAACAATGGGTGGAGCAAATTCGAATCAGGATGGAAATCAAGTTGGGAATGCCAATGATGACTCGGTGCATCGACATAAAGGCTCAAATGAAGCCCCTACAAGCAATGGAGATGTCCCAGCTAACCCCATGAAAAAAAAGAGGCTATCTGTGGATGATAAACTCGATTTCATCATTGAGACCCTATCAAAGCTCAATGATAGACTGGGAAGGTTGAAGAGTATGTCATTGACGACTATAAGTGGAAGTCAATCATACTTGAGGCTGCAAATAATTTGCGAATGTAGTTGGGGTTTTTACCAGTTTCTGAGCCGAGTGTGCAACTTATTCATGATACTTTAGGTGTACAATCGGGTGGTGCTAAAAAGGACTTGCAAAATATTAATGGTAACGATAAAGATGTGGTAGTTGTTGATGGTAAAGACGCAATGGAACAAAATAAAGAAGATATGGAGCTTGATGGAGAAGGGGGAAGTGAACAGGGAAAAGAGGATTCAGTTCTTCAAGGAAGTGAGATCAAGACTGCCAAATGGGAGAATAATGGAGAATCAAATAAATAAATCGAACCAGGCGTAACATCCGATTTGGGATCATTTGCAGAATCACATGAAAGGTCAGCAACACAATCAGAATCAGATGATGAAATAGATGCAGAAGCAATTATAGAATGTGTAATTAATTATGCGTAGAAAATTGATGTCACAAAAGATGAGTTAACCAAAAAAATACCAAACGCAGAAAAAGACATTGATGAAATAGGGGAAGATGATGATGGGGAAGGTGATGGTGTTAAAGAAGAAACAGATGGCCCCAATAATGATGGGGAAGATGATGATATGGATAATGAGGGTGAAGAAGAAAAAGAAGCAAGTGAGGGTGATTACGAGGAATAAGATCTCGAAGAACAGGCTATGTTAGAGAGAAGGAGCAAAAATGACAATGACACCAAACTGCATATTCAAGATAAAAAACAAGATGCGGTAGTGGTTGATGCGGTTAACACTGAACATTAGCCACATCCAACACATTCTAAATTTGGCATGAATGTCCATAGGGAGCTGAATTTCGATGATGAAGTTGATTAAGTAGTGGTGTATATAAAGCCATGTGAACATTGTAAAATTTGGACTACGATTCCATAATTTTCATTTTGATTGGTTGTATAATCATGTTCAAGAATTGTCGAATGTAATGATGGGATATTAATTCGAATTTACGGTGTCAAAATTGAGTTTATGTTAGAGACTATCCATGGATCCATGTTTATGTTTATGTTTAGTATCATGATATAATTGAGTAGTTTGACCACGGGATAATGAATCGAGTTTACTGATTAGGATCAGTGTATTGTCCATTCATAAATCGATTATGGATTACCAAATCGAGTTTGCCATGTGCGAATCGAGTTTACATTTAGAATCATGTTCAGAGTTGTATAACTCGATTATGGGAGAATGAATATTGTTTTCCATGTGAAAATCGATTCTACATTTAGAAATCATGTTCATTGTCATTTAACTCGATTATGGTTTATTGAATCGAGTTGACCATGTGGCAATCGACTTACCCAATCGAGTTTACCATATGAGAATCGAGTTCCTGTCGATAACCGATACTAAGATTAGTTCGATACTAAGATTTTGAATCAAGTTTAACATGTGAGGAATCGATTACTCGAGAGAGTGTTAAAACTGTCATTATAAGCATAAGCATACACATATCTAGGGATGAGGAACCAATTGTATAATACACAGAAAAATTTCAATTTATTTGTCTCACCAAAAAAAAAGAGAAAAACTGTCCCACTATGCAAACAACTGACCAAGCATGTCAAGGGAATAGATGTTCCTTTATATATTCTTCAATGTCGGTTGACTTAGCCATATCTGCCAAGTATCTACGTATTGCTCCCCGTCGCCCTGTTTCAACAAGCAAATAAAAAAAATTGTCAGATTTGAGGGGATTAAACTTATCCATGTTTGGTAGTTTTCAGCTTATAAATAGTGTGTTAGATTTTACCTAATACGTGATCATGCTTGTCTACACCATCATAGGTTGATGGGCAAATATAGTTGTGTTCCTATAATATCCAAAGCAATCAAATGATTATGCATAAAGCTACATAATATATTATGAAATGGACCATCTAAATATAAATTGTAACACTTACTGGATTAAGACTCATTTTTTCCCTGGAGTCATAAACCAGCACAGTGTTTGATCGGTCAAATTGTTTGTAGTGTTCCCACACCATAGACAAGTCCTTAAGAAATAAAGTTCTGCCTCTTTTCATGCATTTGTCCTGACTCTACATATAAACAACACATAGATGACAACAGCAAACAACATATAACATTAAACGAATAATTGATATCTTACCCATATGAAAAGAAATGTTGTCCTCATATTTTCCTGTATGATCTTATCAATTGCATTATTCACGTTATACCTGCATTACATAATCCACAACATCAGTTCATACATAACAGCCATTAACGTGTAAGTTGATAATCTCGAATTATTACAATTTTCCTATTAAACGCACTCTCTCTTTGATGACCATATTGCAACTGTGAATTTCTTGAAACAAAAGTCGAGGAATTCCTCGAGGTGAGGTCTTTTTTTGACACGTGAACATGGGAAACCAATAAACGTATTAGAATTACTCATTCAAACAGGGTGAAAGAGAAAAACTGAATAAAGTATAGATAAGAGTCAATTTACTATGCGAAGTTTGAATGTGCGCCAGAACCCCATTGATGTCCAGAATTAAGAGTTTTTCCCCTTTTAAAAGGGGAGTGGCCTGAAGGGTTTCATATGGGGTTTGTTTGTGTACTATGCAACCCACTTCCAGTAGTGCCACAACAGCATCGTTCTCAACTGCATATCCATCCTCCCCAGTAGGATGCAATTTCTTTTGTGTTGGGGATCCCTCTCTGTCCCCTGCAACATTTGGTGCCTCGTTATGAAGGTTAGAATCCTTGGCATTAGATGTTTCTGCATGCTCATCCATCTTTTATGCATTAAAACGACCTTCAGTTTGATCATTTTGTGTTGATTTTCCAAAAACAACTATCATGATCATATTGTTGGTCATTTTCACACATTCTTCATCCAGGTCTGGAGAATCTTCACCTTCAACCTCTGATCCTGGGTCAGTTTCATCATCATGACCATGTTCATGACCAGATGGTCCAGAGTATGGTGGGATCTCAATAGATGGCATGTCCCCAAGTTGTAGTTTTTTGTGAATGGCTTGTACAGCGTTGTACATAAATGTAAGCCTGTTTTCATTGGCCTTCACATGGCTTTCCAACGACTTCAACTATCCCATCAATCTCATCTCCATGCTTTCAATCAAACCTCTGCAACCCTCTTCAACTATACTCTTCAATTGGTCGGCGTTCAATGAAACTGATCTAGTATTAACCGATGGTTGCACTGTTGGCTTATCAGATGTATGACACCTTCTTGTTGCACTTGAAGGTTGAGAAACCGGTGGAATGGGTGCACTTGTTTGTCCTAAATCCTCATAAAGGCCTTCATTTGGATTAACATCTTCATTGTCCTGATCTCAATGATCGGTCTGCGTTCGCCTAGGAGAATCCTTTTTCTTGGGCCTCTATGAACCAGTGAGTTTATCGAACTCTAAGCCTATTGAGTTGATATTTTACTTTCCAATGGGTAATGTAAAGTTTTGTTTCAGATCTTGTTCAAATATGTCGCACCAGAAACATCTACTTCCATTCTATCGGCAGAAGTGAGTAATTAAATTACCATATGGCAACCTTACTTTCTGATTTGGCTTCATGTTCTTCATCCGATGAAACATAAAACTAGCAAGATTGAATGGCTTGTTATTAACAATATGCTCATAAATCCAAATGTCCTTCTTCATTACCGAACTTTTCGATTGTAGCCTGCAAACAATGGTCCGAGCAATGAACAAGACGCACAATCGATCGTGCAGGCTTGGAATCAAGGACGCAGATTTGTTTGTCTGCCCATATTTTTTACCGGTGAGTTCCTGCCAATACACAGCATTATAATCATTAGGGTACGGACCTTCTGCAGCCGTGTAGTTTATCTTGAAAAATGAGCCCCATTCCTCTAGTGTGATTCTTCTATCACAACCGTTAATATTAATGCAAAGATCGTCAACATTCCACAAATTTCGATCATCCAAATCTGCTTCACTTGTATAAATACCACTGTAAAATTCTCTAACGCAAGATTCACTTACACCCTTATGTTTAAACAACCTAACATCCAACCACTCCATCATCTCAAACGTTCTTCTAACAGCATTAATCATATTATCATTCTTCTCAAATTGTTCCTATTTAAAAGGCAAGCACACATCTATGGGGTACTGCATGAAATTCTTATGGTGTGACTGAGTTTTGAAACCATAATTGGTTAAAGGGTTACCTTCACCCCGAAGAGGTTCTATCGTAGGGTTCGCCCGCCGTGGTGTGCCACTCAACTCATCGTCGCTCTGTTGGTCATTGTTCAGACAAGGAGGGATCTGCGTCTGCTGGGTTTGAGGGGTATGATGACCTCTTGTAGTCTCGTAACTTCTCTGAACCTACGATGCTTGGAGTTGTTCGGGATCTCTTATTGCCGTCGGTGTTTATTTCTGCCATAGAACCCCATTTTCGGTTGGATGCGTGTTTAGATTTCTAAGCTTTTTTTGGTGCCATTTTTTGTGAACAGGATGGATATAGGGTGCTTCATATAATTCTTTTCAAATTGTAGTTTTCGTTGGGGTGGGTTAAGAGAAAATTTTCGAAAGCAAACAGAGCAACTGCCGATCATAGATTTGGAAAACTTCTGAAATGGAGGGAGAACTCGATTCTAAACGGGGTTTATTACTATTGCTGGTTTTAGGAGATTTAGTAAAAAAAGGTGAGGATTAAACGTTTGTAACCCGATTCTAACAATAAGAGGACCAAATCGATTATAAAAATACAATCGGACTGTAGAGGCCCAAACTGGCATCTTCGGGCCCAACTCAAAATATACAGACCCAAAATTGCTTTTATAAAATCGATTTTAAACTATTTGAAATCTATTTCGAATCGATTTTAAACTGTTTAAAATTGATTTTTGCTTTTATATCTTTTTGGATGATTATTTAAGCAAGAAAAGGGAAACGGTCAATTCGAAATAAGTTCAAATTCACACTTCAATTTCGTATCCCATATGTTTAATAGCAATCCATGGTGATCTTGTCTTGCCTTGATTAGATTTCTCAACGTTGTATTATAATCATTCAACATTTTAGGGAGTCCAGTAAGTACAGTAAAAAAGGTAAAACGGGTGCAACACGAGGACTTCCAAGGAGGTCACCCACCCTAGTACTACTCTCGCCCAAGCACGCTTAACTGCGGAGTTCTGATGGGATCCGGTGCATTAGTGCTGGTATGATCGCACCCGTTATGATGTGCGCTATGCGCGTACTTAAATGCTCTAGCCATGTAGTGATCTCGTTTTTTATTGATCGTCGTCAGATTTTCTACCGATTGTCATCACATGACAACGAATAACGATTTGATTTGATAACAGAATGTGATTATTAAAAATATTAGAACTATAGAAATTTTTAAATGTTCAATTGACAATTTAACCCATACGATATAAAACATCGTAGGACTTTATACTTTCCGTCTTTGTCGTCACGTGGTAACAAATAATGATTATGACTTTTCACTGATTAACGCCCGATAAGTACAGAAAAAAAGGTAAAATGGGTGCAACACCAGGACTTCCCAGGAGGTCACCCATCCTAGTACTACTCTCGCCCAAGCATGCTTAACTGCGGAGTTCTAATGGGATCCGGTGCATTAGTGCTGGCATGATCGCACCCGTTATGATGTGCGCTATGTGCGTACTTAAATGCTCTAGCCATGTAGTGATCTCGTTTTTTATTGATCGTCGTCAGATTTTCTGCCGATTGTCATCACATGACAACGAATAACGATTTGATTTGATAACAGAATGTGATTATTAAAAATATTAGAACTATAGAAATTTTTAAATGTTCAATTGACAATTTAACCCATATGATATAAAACGTCGTACGACTTTATACTTTCCGTCTTTGTCGTCCCGTGGTAACAAATAATGATTATGACTTTTCATTGATTAACGCATGGTAAGTACAGTAAAAAAGGTAAAACGGGTGCAACACCAGGACTTCCCAGGAGGTCACCCATCCTAGTACTACTCTCGCCCAAGCACGCTTAACTGCGGAGTTCTGATGGGATCCGGTGCATTAGTGCTGGCATCATCGCACCCATTATGATGTGCGCTATGCGCGTACTTAAATGCTCTAGCCATGTAATGATCTCGTTTTTTATTGATCGTCGTCAGATTTTCTACCGATTGTCATCACATGACAACGAATAACGATTTGATTTGATAACAGAATGTGATTATTAAAAATATTAGAAGCTATAGAAATTTTTAAATGTTCAATTGACAATTTAACTCAAATGATATAAAACGTCGTAGAACTTTCTACTTTCCGTCTTTGTCGTCGCGTGGTATCAAATAATGATTATGACTTTTCACTGATTAACGTCCGGTAAGTACAGTAAAAAAGGTAAAATGGGTGCAACACGAGGACTTCCCAGGAGGTCACCCACCCTAGTACTACACTCGCCCAAACACGTTTAACTGCGGAGTTCTGATGGGATCCGGTGCATTAGTGGTGGTATGATCGCACCCGTTATGATGTGCGCTATGCGCGTACTTAAATGCTCTAGCCATGTAATGATCTCGTTTTTTATTGATCGTCGTCAGATTTTCTACCGATTGTCATCACATGACAACGAATAACGATTTGATTTGATAATAGAATGTGATTATTAAAAATATTAGAAGCTATAGAAATTTTTAAATGTTCAAATGACAATTTAACTCAAATCATATAAAACGTCATAGAACTTTCTACTTTCCGTATTTGTCGTCGCGTGGTATCAAATAATGATTATGACTTTTCACTGATTAACGCCCGGTAAGTACAGTAAAAAAGGTAAAACGGGTGCAACACGAGGACTTCCCAGGAGGTCACCCACCCTAGTACTACTCTCGCCCAAGCACGCTTAACTGCGGAGTTCTGATGGGATCCGGTGCATTAGTGCTGGTATGATCGCACCCGTTATGATGTGCGCTATGCGCGTACTTAAATGCTCTAGCCATGTAGTGATCTCGTTTTTTATTGATCGTCGTCAGATTTTCTACCGATTGTCATCACATGACAACGAATAACGATTTAATTTGATAACAGAATGTGATTATTAAAAATATTAGAACTATAGAAATTTTTAAATGTTCAATTGACAATTTAACCCATATGATATAAAACGTCATAGGACTTTATACTTTCCGTCTTTGTCGTCACGTGGTAACAAATAATTATTATGACTTTTCACTGATTAACGCCCGGTAAGTACAGAAAAAATGGTAAAACCGGTGCAACACCAGGACTTCCCAGGAGGTCACCCATCCTAGTACTACTCTCGCCCAAGCACGCTTAACTGCGGAGTTCTGATGGGATCCGGTGCATTAGTGCTGGCATGATCGCACCCGTTATGATGTGCGCTATGCGCGTACTTAAATGCTCTAGCCATGTAGTGATCTCGTTTTTTATTGATCGTCGTCAGATTTTCTATCGATTGTGATCACATGACAACGAATAACGATTTGATTTGATAATATAATGTGATTATTAAAAATATTAGAAGCTATATAAATTTTTAAATGTTCAATTGACAATTTAACCCAAATGATATAAAACGTCGTAGGACTTTCTACTTTCCGTATTTGTCGTCGCGTGGTAACAAATAATGATTATGACTTTTCACTTATTAACGTCCGGTAAGTACAGTAAAAAAGGTAAAACGGGTGCAACACGAGGACTTCCCAGGAGGTCACCCATCCTAGTACTACTCTCGCCCACGTACGCTTAACTACGGAGTTCTGATGGGATCCGGTGCATTAGTGCTGGTATGATCGCACCCGTTATGATGTTCGCAATGCGCGTACTTAAATGCTCTGGCCATTTAGTGATCTCGTTTTTTATTGATCGTCGTCAGATTTTCTACCGATTGTCATCACATGACAACGAATAATGATTTGATTTGATAACAGAATGTGATTATTAAAAATATTAGAAGCTATAGAAATTTTTAAATGTTCAATTGACAATTTAACTCAAATGATATAAAACGTCGTAGAACTTTCTACTTTCCGTCTTTGTCGTCGCGTGTTATCAAATAATGATTATGACTTTTCACTGATTAACGTCCGGTAAGTACAGTAAAAAAGGTAAAACGGGTGCAACACGAGGACTTCCCAGGAGGTCACCCATCCTAGTACTACTCTCGCCCAAGCACGCTTAACTGCGGTGTTCTAATGGGATCCGGTGCATTAGTGCTGGTATGATCGCACCCGTTATGATGCGCGCTATGCGCGTACTTAAATGCTCTAGCCATGTAGTGATCTCGTTTTTTATTGGTCGTCGTCAGATTTTCTACCGATTGTCATCACATGACAACGAATAACGATTTGATTTGATAACAGAATGTGATTATTAAAAATATTAGAAGCTATAGAAATTTTTAAATGTTCAATTGACAATTTAACCCAAATGATATAAAACGTCGTAGGACTTTCTTCTTTGCGTCTTTGTCGTCGGGTGGTAACAAATAATGATTACCAATTTTCACTGGTTAACGTCCGGTAAATACAGTAAGAAAGGTAAAACAGTTGCAAATCTAGGACTTCTCAAGAGGTCACCCATCCTAGTACTATTCTCGCCCAAGCACGCTTAACTGCAAAGTTCTGATGGGATCCGGTGCATTAGTGCTGGTATGATCGCACCCGTTATGATCTGCGCAATGCGCGTACTTAAATGCTCTAGCCATGTAGTGATCTCCTTTTTTATTGATCGTCGTCAGATTTTCTACCGATTGTCATCACATGACAACGAATAACGATTTGATTTGATAACAGAATGTGATTATTAAAAATATTAGAAGCTATAGAAATTTTTAAATTTTCAATTGACAATTTAACTCAAATGATATAAAACGTCGTAGGACTTTCTACTTTCCGTCTTTGTCGTCGCGTGTTATCAAATAATGATTATGACTTTTCACTGATTAACGTCCGGTAAGTACAGTAAAAAAGGTAAAACGGGTGCAACACGAGGACTTACCAGGAGGTCACCCATCCTAGTACTACTCTCGCCCAAGCACGCTTAACTGCTGTGTTCTGATGGGATCCGATGCATTAGTGCTGGTATGATCGCACCCGTTATGATGGGCGCTATGCGCGTATTTAAATGCTCTAGCCATGTAGTGATCTTGTTTTTTATTGATCGTCGTCAGATTTTCTACCGATTATCATCACATGACAACGAATAACGATTTGATTTGATAACAGAATGTGATTATTAAAAATATTAGAAGCTATAGAAATTTTTAAATGTTCAATTGACAATTTAACCCAAATGATATAAAACATCGTAGGACTTTCTACTTTCCGTATTTGTCGTCGGGTGGTAACAAATAATGATTACCAATTTTCACTGGTTAACGTCCGGTAAATACTGTAAAAAAGGTAAAACGGTTGCAAATCGAGGACTTCTCAGGAGGTCACCCATCCTAGTACTATTCTCGCCTAAGCACGCTTAACTGCGGAGTTCTGATGGGATCCGGTGCATTAGTGCTGGTATGATCGCACCCGTTATGATGCGCGCTATGCGCGTACTTAAATGCTCTAGCCATGTAGTGATCTCGTTTTTTATTGATCGTCGTCAGATTTTCTACCGATTGTCATCACATGACAACGAATAACAATTTGATTTGATTACAGAATGTGATTATTAAAAATATTAGAAGCTATAGAAATTTTTAAATGTTCAATTGACAATTTAACCCAAATGACATAAAACGTCGTAGGACTTTCTACTTTCCGTCTTTGTCGTCACGTGTTAACAAATAATGATTTTGACTTTCCGTCTTTGTCGTCACGTGTTAACAAATAATGATTTTGACTTTTCACTGATTAACGTCCGGTAACTATAATAAAAAAGGTAAAACGGGTGCAACACGAGGACTTCCCAGGAGGTCACCCATCCTAGTACTACTCTCGCCTAAGCACGCTTAACTGCGGAGTTCTGATGGGATCCGTTGTAATAGTGGTGGTATGATCGCACCCGTTATGATGTGCGCAATACGCGTAGATAAATGCTCTAGCCATGTAATGATCTTGTTTTTTATTGATCGTCGTCAGATTTTCTGCCGATTGTCATCACATTACAGCGAATAACGATTTGATTTGATAACAGAATGTGATTATTAAAAATATTAGAAGCTATAGAAATTTTTAAATGTTCAATTGACAATTTAACCCAAATGATATAAAACGTCGTAGGACTTTCTACTTTCCGTATTTGTCGTCGCGTGGTAACAAATAATGATTATGACTTTTCACTTATTAACGTCCGGTAAGTACAGTAAAAAAGGTAAAACGGGTGCAACACGAGGACTTCCCAGGAGGTCACCCATCCTAGTACTACTCTCGACCACGCACGCTTAACTACGGAGTTCTGATGGGATCCGGTGCATTAGTGCTGGTATGATCGCACCCGTTATGATGTTCGCAATGCGCGTACTTAAATGCTCTGGCCATTTAGTGATCTCGTTTTTTATTGATCGTCGTCAGATTTTCTACCGATTGTCATCACATGACAACGAATAACGATTTGATTTGATAACAGAATGTGATTATTAAAAATATTAGAAGCTATAGAAATTTTTAAATGTTCAATTGACAATTTAACTCAAATGATATAAAACGTCGTAGAACTTTCTACTTTCCGTCTTTGTCGTCGCGTGTTATCAAATAATGATTCTGACTTTTCACTGATTAACGTCCGGTAAGTACAGTAAAAAAGGTAAAACGGGTGCAACACGAGGACTTCCCAGGAGGTCACCCATCCTAGTACTACTCTCGCCCAAGCACGCTTAACTGCGGTGTTCTGATGGGATCCGATGCATTAGTGCCGGTATGATCGCACCCGTTATGATGCGCGCTATGCGCATACTTAAATGCTCTAGCCATGTAGTGATCTCGTTTTTTATTGGTCGTCGTCAGATTTTCTACCGATTGTCATCACATGACATCAAATAACGATTTGATTTGATAACAGAATGTGATTATTAAAAATATTAGAAGCTATAGAAATTTTTAAATGTTCAATTGACAATTTAACCCAAATGATATAAAACGTCGTAGGACTTTCTACTTTCCGTCTTTGTCGTCGGGTGGTAACAAATAATGATTACCAATTTTCACTGGTTAACGTCCGGTAAATACAGTAAAAAAGGTAAAACGGTTGCAAATCGAGGACTTCTCAGGAGGTCACGCATCCTAGTACTATTCTCGCCCAAGCACGCTTAACTGCGGAGTTCTGATGGGATGCGGTGCATTAGTGCTGGTATGATCGCACCCGTTATGATGCGCGCTATGCGCGTACTTAAATGCTCTAGCCATGTAGTGATCTCGTTTTTTATTGATCATTGTCAGATTTTCTACCGATTGTCATCACATGACAACGAATAACAATTTGATTTGATTACAGAATGTGATTATTAAAAATATTAGAAGCTATAGAAATTTTTAAATGTTCAATTGACAATTTAACCCAAATGACATAAAACGTCGTAGGACTTTTTACTTTCCGTCTTTGTCGTCACGTGTTAACAAATAATGATTTTGACTTTTCACTGATTAACGTCCGGTAAGTATAATAAAAAAGGTAAAACGGGTGCAACACGAGGACT
Source organism: Microcos paniculata (assembly GCA_030664755.1). Lineage (NCBI taxonomy): Eukaryota > Viridiplantae > Streptophyta > Magnoliopsida > Malvales > Malvaceae > Microcos > Microcos paniculata. The sequence continues at coordinate 14,702,667 of CP131459.1, forward strand.
TCCCAGGAGGTCACCCATCCTAGTAGAACTCTCGCCCAATCACGCTTAACTGCGGAGACCTGATGGGATCCGGTGCATTAATGCTGGTAAGATCGCACCCGTTATGATGTGCGTAATGCTCGTACTTAAATGCTCTTGCCATGTAGTGATCTCGTTTTTTATTGATCGTCGTCAGATTTTCTACCGATTGTCACCACATGACAACGAATAACAATTTGATTTGATTACAGAATGTGATTATTAAAAATATTAGAAGCTATAAAAATTTTTAAATGTTCAATTGACAATTTAACCCAAATGATATAAAATGTCGTAGGACTTTCTACTTTCCGTCTTTGTCGTCGCGTGGTAACAAATAATGATTACCAATTTTCACTGGTTAACGTCCGGTAAATACAGTAAAAAAGGTAAAACGGTTGCAAATCGAGGACTTCTCAGGAGGTCACCCATCCTAGTACTATTCTCGCCCAAGCACGCTTAACTGCGGAGTTCTGATGGGATCCGGTGCATTAGTGCTGGTATTATCGCACCCGTTATGATGCGCGCTATGCGCGTACTTAAATGCTCTAGCCATGTAGTGATCTTGTTTTTTATTGATCGTCGTCAGATTTTCTTCCGATTGTCAACACATTACAGCGAATAACGATTTGATTTGATAACAGAATGTGATTATTAAAAATATTAGAAGCTATAGAAATTTTTAAATGTTCAATTGACAATTTAACCCAAATGATATAAAACGTCGTAGGACTTTCTATTTTCCGTCTTTGTCGTCGCGTGGTAACAAATAATGATTATGACTTTTCTCTTATTAACGTCCCGTAAGTACAGTAAAAAAGGTAAAACGGGTGCAACCCGAGGACTTCCCAGGTGGTCAACCATCCTAGTACTACTCCCGGCCACGCACGCTTAACTGCGGAGTTCTGATGGGATCCGGTGCATTAGTGCTGGTATGATCGCACCCGTTATGATGTGAGCAATGCGCGTACTTAAATGCTCTAGCCATGTAGTGATCTCGTTTTTTATTGATCGTCGTCAGATTTTCTACCGATTGTCATCACATGACAACGAATAACGATTTGATTTGATAACAGAATGTGATTATTAAAAATATTAAAAGCTATAGAAATTTTTAAATGTTCAATTGACAATTTAACTCAACTGATATAAAACGTCGTTGAACTTTCTACTTTCCGTCTTTGTCGTCGCGTGGTATCAAATAATGATTATGACTTTTCATTGATTAACGTCCGGTAAGTACAGTAAAAAAGGTATAACGGGTGCAACCCGAGGACTTCCCAGGAGGTCACCCATCCTAGTACTACTCTCGCCCACGCACGCTTAACTGCGGAGTTCTGATGGTATCCGGTGCATTAGTGCTGGTATGATTGCACCCGTTATGATGTGAGCAATGCGCGTACTTAAATGCTCTAGCTATGTAGTGATCTCGTTTTTTATTGATCGTCGTCAGATTTTCTACCGATTGTCATCACATGACAACGAATAACGATTTGATTTGATAACAGAATGTGATTATTAAAAATATTAAAAGCTATAGAAATTTTTAAATGTTCAATTGACAATTTAACTCAAATGATATAAAACGTCGTTGAACTTTCTACTTTCCGTCTTTGTCGTCGCGTGGTATCAAATAATGATTATGACTTTTCACTGATTAACGTCCGGTAAGTACAGTAAAAAAGGTAAAACGGGTGCAACACGAGGACTTCCCAGGAGGTCACCCATCCTAGTACTACTCTCGCCCAAGCACGCATAACTGCGGAGTTCTGATGGGATCCGGTGCATTAGTGGTGGTATGATCGCACCCGTTATGATGCGCGTTATGCGCGTACTTAAATGCTCTAGACATGTAGTGATCTCGTTTTTTATTGGTCGTCGTCAGATTTTCTACCGATTGTCATCACATGACATCGAATAACGATTTGATTTGATAACAGAATGTGATTATTAAAAATATTAGATGCTATAGAAATTTTTAAAGGTTCAATCGACAATTTAACCCAAATGATATAAAACGTCGTACGACTTTCTACTTTCCGTCTTTGTCGTCGGGTGGTAACAAATAATGATTACCAGTTTTCACTGGTTAACGTCCGGTAAATACAGTAAAAAAGGTAAAACGGTTGCAACACGAGGACTTCCCAGGAGGTCACCCATCCTAGTACTACTCTCGCCCACGCACGCTTAACTGCGGGGTTCTGATGGGATCCGGTGCATTAGTACTGGTATGATCGTACCCGTTATAATGTGAGCAATGCGCGTACTTAAATGCTCTAGCCATGTAGTGATCTCGTTTTTTATTGATCGTCGTCAGATTTTCTACCGATTGTCATTACATGACAACGAATAACGATTTGATTTGATAACAGAATGTGATTATTAAAAATATTAAAAGCTATAGAAATTTTTAAATGTTTAATTGACAAATTAACGCAAATGATATAAAACGTCATAGAACATTCTACTTTCCGTCTTTGTCGTCGCGTGGTATCAAATAATGATTATGACCTTTCATTGATTAACGTCCGGTAAGTACAGTAAAAAAGGTGTAACGAGTGCAACACGAGGACTTCCCAGGAGGTCACCCATCCTAGTAGAACTCTCGCCAAAGCACGCTTAACTGCGGAGTTCTGATGGGATCCGGTGCATTAGTGCTGGTATGATCGCACCCGTTATAATGTGCGCTATGCGCGTACTTAAATGCTCTAGCGATGTAGTGATCTCGTTTTTTATTGATCGTCGTCAGATTTTCTACCGATTGTCATCACATGACAACGAATAACGATTTGATTTGATAACAGAATGTGATTATTAAAAATATTAGAAGCTATAGAAATTTTTAAATGTTCAATTGACAATTTAACCCAAATGATATAAAACGTCGTAGGACTTTCTACTTTCCGTCTTTGTCGTCGCGTGGTAACAAATAATGATTATGACTTTTCACTTATTAACGTCCGGTAAGTACAGTAAAAAAGGTATAACGGGTGCAACACGAGGACTTCTCAGGAGGTCACCCATCCTAGTAGAACTCTCGCCCAAGCACGCTTAACTGCGGAGTTCTGATGGGATCCGGTGCATTAGTGCTGGTATGATCGCACCCGTTATGATGTGCGCTATGCGCGTACTTAAATGCTCTAGCGATGTAGTGATCTCGTTTTTTATTGATCGTCGTCAGATTTTCTACCGATTGTCATCACATGACAACGAATAACGATTTGATTTGATAACAGAATGTGATTATTAAAAATATTAGAAGCTATAGAAATTTTTAAATGTTCAATTGACAATTTAACCCAAATGATATAAAACGTCATAGGACTTTCTACTTTCCGTCTTTGTCGTCGCGTGGTAACAAATAACGATTATGACTTTTTACTTATTAATGTCCGGTAAGTACAGTAAAAAAGGTATAACGGGTGCAACACGAGGACTTCTCAGGAGGTCACCCATCCTAGTAGAACTCTCGCCCAAGCACGCTTAAATGCGGAGTTCTGATGGGATCCGGTGCATTAGTGCTGGTATGATCGCACCCGTTATGATGTGCGCTATGTGCGTACTTAAATGCTCTAGCCATGTAGTGATCTCGTTTTTTATTGATCGTCGTCTGATTTTCTACCGATTGTCATCACATGACAACGAATAACGATTTGATTTGATAACAGAATGTGATTATTAAAAATATTAGAAGCTATAGAAATTTTTAAATGTTCAATTGACAATTTAACCCAAATAATATGAAATGTCGTAGGACTTTCTACTTTCCGTCTTTGTCGTCGCGTGGTAACAAATAATGATTACGACTTTTCACTGTTTAACTTCCGGTAAGTACAGTAAAAAAGGTAAAACGGGTACAACACGAGGACTTCCCAGGAGGTCACCCATCCTAGTAGAACTCTCGCCCAATCACGCTTAACTGCGGAGACCTGATGGGATCCGGTGCATTAATGCTGGTATGATCGCACCCGTTATGATGTGCGTAATACTCGTACTTAAATGCTCTTGCCATGTAGTGATCTCGTTTTTTATTGATCATCGTCAGATTTTCTACCGATTGTCATCACATGACAACGAATAACAATTTGATTTGATTACAGAATGTGATTATTAAAAGTATTAGAAGCTATAAAAATTTTTAAATGTTAAATTGACAATTTAACCCAAATGATATAAAACGTCGTAGGACTTTCTACTTTCCGTCTTTGTCGTCGGGAGGTAACAAATAATGATTACCAATTTTCACTGGTTAACGTCCATTAATACAGTACAAAAGGTAAAACGGTTGCAAATCGAGGACTTCTCAGGAGGTCACCCATCCTAGTACTATTCTCGCCCAAGCACGCTTAACTGCGGAGTTCTGATGGGATCCGATGCATTAGTGCTGGTATGATCGCACCCGTTATGATGCGCGCTATGCACGTACTTAAATGCTCTAGCCATGTAGTGATCTCGTTTTTTATTGATCGTCGTCAGATTTTCTGCCGATTGTCATCACATGACAACGAATAACGATTTGATTTGATAACAGAATGTGATTATTAAAAATATTAGAAGCTATAGAAATTTTTAAATGTTCAATTGACAATTTAACCCAAATGATATAAAACGTCATAGAACTTTCTACTTTCCGTCTTTGTCGTCGCGTGGTATCAAATAATGATTATGACTTTTCATTGATTAACGTCCGGTAAGTACAGTAAAAAAGGTAAAACGGGTGCAACACGAGGACTTCCCAGGAGGTCACCCATCCTAGTACTACTCTCGCCCACGCACGCTTAACTGCGGAGTTCTGATGGGATCCGGTGCATTAGTGCTGGTATGATCGCACCCGTTATGATGTGAGTAATGCGCGTACTTAAATGCTCTAGCCATGTAGTGATCTCGTTTTTTATTGATCGTCGTTAGATTTTCTACCGATTGTCATCACATGACAACGAATAACGATTTGATTTGATAACAGAATGTGATTATTAAAAATATTAAAAGCTACAGAAATTTTTAAATGTTCAATTGACAATTTAACTCAAATGATATAAAACGTCATAGAACTTTCTACTTTCCGTCTTTGTCGTCGCGTGGTATCAAATAATGATTATGACTTTTCATTGATTAACGTCCGGTAAGTACAGTAAAAAAGGTATAACGGGTGCAACACGAGGACTTCCTAGGAGGTCACCCATCCTAGTAGAACTCTCGCCCAAGCACGCTTAACTGCGGAGTTCTGATGGGATCCGGTGCATTAGTGCTGGTATGATCGCACCCGTTATGATGTGCGCTATGCGCGTACTTAAATGCTCTAGCCATGTAGTGATCTCGTTTTTTATTGATCGTCGTCAGATTTTCTACCGATTGTCATTACATGACAACGAATAACGATTTGATTTGATAACAGAATGTGATTATTAAAAATATTAAAAGCTATAGAAATTTTTAAATGTTTAATTGACAATTTAACTCAAATGATATAAAACGCATAGAACTTTCTACTTTCCGTCTTTGTCGTCGCGTGGTATCAAATAATGATTATGACTTTTCATTGATTAACGTCCGGTAAGTACAGTAAAAAAGGTGTAACGAGTGCAACACGAGGACTTCCCAGGAGGTCACCCATCCTAGTAGAACTCTCGCCCAAGCACGCTTAACTTCGGAGTTCTGTTGGGATCCGGTGCATTAGTGCTGGTATGATCGCACCCGTTATGATGTGCGCTATGCGCGTACTTAAATGCTCTAGCGATGTAGTGATCTCGTTTTTTATTGATCGTCGTCAGATTTTCTACCGATTGTCATCACATGACAACGAATAACGATTTGATTTGATAACACAATGTGATTATTAAAAATATTAGAAGCTATAGAAATTTTTAAATGTTCAATTGACAATTTAACCCAAATGATATAAAACGTCGTAGGACTTTCTACTTTCCGTCTTTGTCGTCGGGTGGTAACAAATAATGATTACCAATTTTCACTGGTTAACGTCCGGTAAATACAGTAAAAAAGGTAAAACGGTTGCAAATCGAGGACTTCTCAGGAGGTCACCCATCCTAGAACTATTCTCGCCCAAGCACGCTTAACTGCGGAGTTCTGATGGGATCCGGTGCATTAGTGCTGGTATGATCGCACCCGTTATGATGCGCGCTATGCGCGTACTTAAATGCTCTAGCCATGTAGTGATCTCGTTTTTTATTTATCGTCGTCAGATTTTCTGCCGATTGTCATCACATGACAACGAATAACGATTTGATTTGATAACACAATGTGATTATTAAAAATATTAGAAGCTATAGAAATTTTTAAATGTTCAATTGACAATTTAACCCAAATGATATAAAACGTCGTAGGACTTTCTACTTTCCGTCTTTGTCGTCGCGTGGTAACAAATAATGATTATGACTTTTCACTTATTAACGTCCGGTAAGTACAGTAAAAAAGGTATAACGGGTGCAACACGAGGACTTCTCAGGAGGTCACCCATCCTAGTAGAACTCTCGCCCAAGCACGCTTAACTGCGGAGTTCTGATGGGATCCGGTGCATTAGTGCTGGTATGATCGCACCCGTTATGATGTACGCTATGCGCGTACTTAAATGCTCTAGCGATGTAGTGATCTCGTTTTTTATTGATCGTCGTCAGATTTTCTACCGATTGTCATCACATGACAACGAATAACGATTTGATTTGATAACACAATGTGATTATTAAAAATATTAGAAGCTATAGAAATTTTTAAATGTTCAATTGACAATTTAACCCAAATGATATAAAACGTCGTAGGACTTTCTACTTTCCGTCTTTGTCGTCGCGTGGTAACAAATAATGATTATGACTTTTCACTTATTAACGTCCGGTAAGTACAGTAAAAAAGGTATAACGGGTGCAACACGAGGACTTCTCAGGAGGTCACCCATCCTAGTAGAACTCTCGCCCAAGCACGTTTAACTGCGGAGTTCTGATGGGATCCGGTGCATTAGTGCTGGTATGATCGCACCCGTTATGATGTACGCTATGCGCGTACTTAAATGCTCTAGCGATGTAGTGATCTCGTTTTTTATTGATCGTCGTCAGATTTTCTACCGATTGTCATCACATGACAACGAATAACGATTTGATTTGATAACACAATGTGATTATTAAAAATATTAGAAGCTATAGAAATTTTTAAATGTTCAATTGACAATTTAACCCAAATGATATAAAACGTCGTAGGACTTTCTACTTTCCGTCTTTGTCGTCGCGTGGTAACAAATAATGATTATGACTTTTCACTTATTAACGTCCGGTAAGTACAGTAAAAAAGGTATAACGGGTGCAACACGAGGACTTCTCAGGAGGTCACCAATCCTAGTAGAACTCTCGCCCAAGCACGCTTAACTGCGGAGTTCTGATGGGATCCGGTGCATTAGTGCTGGTATGATCGCACCCGTTATGATGTGCGCTATGCGCGTACTTAAATGCTCTAGCCATGTAGTGATCTGGTTTTTTATTGATCGTCGTCAGATTTTCTACCGATTGTCATCACATGACAACGAATAACGATTTGATTTGATAACAGAATGTGATTATTAAAAATATTAGAAGCTATAGAAATTTTTAAATGTTCAATTGACAATTTAACCCAAATGATATAAAACGTCGTAGGACTTTCTATTTTCCGTCTTTGTCGTCGCGTGGTAACAAATAATGATTATGACTTTTCACTTATTAACGTCCGGTAAGTACAGTAAAAAAGGTAACACGGGTGCAACACGAGGACTTCCCAAGAGGTCACCCATCCTAGTACTACTCTCGCCTAAGCACGCCTAACTGCGGAGTTCTGATGGGATCCGGTGTATTAGTGGTGGTATGATCGAACCCGTTATGATGTGCACAATGCGCGTAGATAAATGCTCTAGCCATGTAGTGATCTCGTTTTTTATTGATCGTCGTTAGATTTTCTACCGATTGTCATCACATGACAACGAATAACGATTTGATTTGATAACAGAATGTGATTATTAAAAATATTAAAAGCTATAGAAATTTTTAAATGTTCAATTGACAATTTAACTCAAATGATATAAAACGTCATAGAACTTTCTACTTTCCGTCTTTGTCGTCGCGTGGTATCAAATAATGATTATGACTTTTCATTGATTAACGTCCGGTAAGTACAGTAAAAAAGGTATAACGGGTGCAACACGAGGACTTCCGAGGAGGTCACCCATCCTAGTAGAACTCTCGCCCAAGCACGCTTAACTGCGGAGTTCTGATGGGATCCGGTGCATTAGTGCTGGTATGATCGCACCCCTTATGATGTGCGCTATGCGCGTACTTAAATGCTCTAGCCATGTAGTGATCTCGTTTTTTATTGATCGTCGTCAGATTTTCTACCGATGGTCATCACATGACAACGAATAACGATTTGATTTGATAACAGAATGTGATTATTAAAAATATTAGAAATTATAGAAATTTTTAAATGTTCAATTGACAATTTAACCCAAATGATATAAAACGTCGTAGGACTTTCTACTTTCCGTCTTTGTCGTCGCGTGGTAACAAATAATGATTATGACTTTTCACTTATTAACGTCCGGTAAGTACAGTAAAAATGGTAAAACGGGTGCAACACGAGGACTTCCCAGGAGGTCACCCATCCTAGTACTACTCTCGCCCACGCACGCTTAACTGCGGAGTTCTGATGGGATCCGGTGCATTAGTGCTGGTATGATCGCACCCGTTATGATGCGCGCTATGCGCGTACTTAAATGCTCTAGCCATGTAGTGATCTCGTTTTTTATTGATCGTCGTTACATTTTCTAACGATTGTCATCACATGACAACGAATAACGATTTGATTTGATAACAGAATGTGATTATTAAAAATATTAAAAGCTATAGAAATTTTTAAATGTTCAATTGACAATTTAACCCAAATGATATAAAACGTCATAGAACTTTCTACTTTCCGTCTTTGTCGTCGCGTGTTATCAAATAATGATTATGACTTTTCATTGATTAACGTCCGGTAAGTACAGTAAAAAAGGTATAACGGGTGCAACACGAGGACTTCCCAGGAGGTCACCCATCCTAGTAGAACTCTCGCCCAAGCACGCTTAACTGCGGAGTTCTGATGGGATCCGGTGCATTAGTGCTGGTATGATCGCACCCGTTATGATGTGCGCTATGCGCGTACTTAAATGCTCTAGCCATGTAGTGATCTCGTTTTTTATTGATCGTCGTCAGATTTTCTACCGATTGTCATCACATGACAACGAATAACGATTTGATTTGATAACAGAATGTGATTATTAAAAATATTAGAAGCTATAGAAATTTTTAAATGTTCAATTGACAATTTAACCCAAATGATATAAAACGTCGTAGGACTTTCTACTTTCCGACTTTTTCGTCGCGTGGTAACAAATAATGATTATGACTTTTCACTTATTAACGTCCGGTAAGTACAGTAAAAAAGGTATAACGGGTGCAACACGAGGACTTCTCAGGAGGTCACCCATCCTAGTAGAACTCTCGCCCAAGCACGCTTAACTGCGGAGTTCTGATGGGATCCGGTGCATTAGTGCTGGTATGATCGCACCCGTTATGATGTGCGCTATGCGCGTACTTAAATGCTCTAGCCATGTAGTGATCTCGTTTTTTATTGATCGTCGACAGATTTTCTACCGATTGTCATCACATGACAACGAATAACGATTTGATTTGATAACAGAATGAGATTATTAAAAATATTAGAAGCTATAGAAATTTTTAAATGTTCAATTGACAATTTAACCCAAATGATATAAAACGTCGTAGGACTTTCTACTTTCCGTCTTTGTCGTCGCGTGGTAACAAATAATGATTATGACTTTTCACTTATTAACGTCCGGTAAGTACAGTAAAAAAGGTATAACGGGTGCAACACGAGAACTTCTCAGGAGGTCACCCATCCTAGTAGAACTCTCGCCCAAGCACGCTTAACTGTGGAGTTCTGATGGGATCCGGTGCATTAGTGCTGGTATGATCGCACCCGTTATGATGTGCGTTATGCGCGTACTTAAATGCTCTAGCCATGTAGTGATCTCGTTTTTTATTGATCGTCGTCTGATTTTCTACCGATTGTCATCACATGACAATGAATAACGATTTGATTTGATAACAGAATGTGATTATTAAAAATATTAGAAGCTATAGAAATTTTTAAATGTTCAATTGACAATTTAACCCAAATAATATGAAATGTCGTAGGACTTTGTACTTTCCATCTTTGTCGTCGCGTGGTAACAAATAATGATTACGACTTTTCACTGTTTAACTTCCGGTAAGTACAGTAAAAAAGGTAAAACGGGTGCAACACGAGGACTTCCCAGGAGGTCACCCATCCTAGTAGAACTCTCGCCCAATCACGCTTAACTGCGGAGACCTGATGGGATCCTGTGCATTAATGCTGGTATGATCGCACTCGTTATGATGTGCGTAATACTCGTACTTAAATGCTCTTGCCGTGTAATGATCTCGTTTTTTATTGATCATCGTCAGATTTTCTACCGATTGTCATCACATGACAACGAATAACAATTTGATTTGATTACAGAATGTGATTATTAAAAATATTAGAAGCTATAAAAATTTTTAAATGTTCAATTGACAATTTTACCCAAATGATATAAAACGTCGTAGGACTTTCTACTTTCCGTCTTTGTCGTCGGGTGGTAACAAATTATGATTACCAATTTTCACTGGTTAACGTCCGGTAAATACAGTAAAAAAGGTAAAACGTTTGCAAATCGAGGACTTCCCAGGAGGTCACCCATCCTAGTACTATTCTCGCCCAACCACTTTTAACTGCGGAATTCTGATGGGATCCGGTGCATTAGTGCTGGTGTGATCGCACCCGTTATGATGTGCGCCATGCGCGTAGTTAAATGCTCTAGCCATGTAGTGATCTCGTTTTTTATTGATCGTCGTCAGATTTTCTACCGATTGTCATCACATGACAACGAATAACGATTTGATTTGATAACAGAATGTGATTATTAAAAATATTAAAAGCTACAGAAATTTTTAAATGTTCAATTGACAATTTAACTCAAATGATATAAAACGTCATAGAACTTTCTACTTTCCGTCTTTGTCGTCGCGTGGTATCAAATAATGATTATGACTTTTCATTGATTAACGTCCGGTAAGTACAGTAAAAAAGGTATAACGGGTGCAACACGAGGACTTCCTAGGAGGTCACCCATCCTAGTAGAACTCTCGCCCAAGCACGCTTAACTGCGGAGTTCTGATGGGATCCGGTGCATTAGTGCTGGTATGATCGCACCCGTTATGATGTGCGCTATGCGCGTACTTAAATGCTCTAGCCATGTAGTGATCTCGTTTTTTATTGATCGTCGTCAGATTTTCTACCGATTGTCATTACATGACAACGAATAACGATTTGATTTGATAACAGAATGTGATTATTAAAAATATTAAAAGCTATAGAAATTTTTAAATGTTTAATTGACAATTTAACTCAAATGATATAAAACGCATAGAACTTTCTACTTTCCGTCTTTGTCGTCGCGTGGTATCAAATAATGATTATGACTTTTCATTGATTAACGTCCGGTAAGTACAGTAAAAAAGGTGTAACGAGTGCAACACGAGGACTTCCCAGGAGGTCACCCATCCTAGTAGAACTCTCGCCCAAGCACGCTTAACTTCGGAGTTCTGTTGGGATCCGGTGCATTAGTGCTGGTATGATCGCACCCGTTATGATGTGCGCTATGCGCGTACTTAAATGCTCTAGCGATGTAGTGATCTCGTTTTTTATTGATCGTCGTCAGATTTTCTACCGATTGTCATCACATGACAACGAATAACGATTTGATTTGATAACACAATGTGATTATTAAAAATATTAGAAGCTATAGAAATTTTTAAATGTTCAATTGACAATTTAACCCAAATGATATAAAACGTCGTAGGACTTTCTACTTTCCGTCTTTGTCGTCGGGTGGTAACAAATAATGATTACCAATTTTCACTGGTTAACGTCCGGTAAATACAGTAAAAAAGGTAAAACGGTTGCAAATCGAGGACTTCTCAGGAGGTCACCCATCCTAGAACTATTCTCGCCCAAGCACGCTTAACTGCGGAGTTCTGATGGGATCCGGTGCATTTGTGCTGGTATGATCGCACCCGTTATGATGCGCGCTATGCGCGTACTTAAATGCTCTAGCCATGTAGTGATCTCGTTTTTTATTTATCGTCGTCAGATTTTCTGCCGATTGTCATCACATGACAACGAATAACGATTTGATTTGATAACACAATGTGATTATTAAAAATATTAGAAGCTATAGAAATTTTTAAATGTTCAATTGACAATTTAACCCAAATGATATAAAACGTCGTAGGACTTTCTACTTTCCGTCTTTGTCGTCGCGTGGTAACAAATAATGATTATGACTTTTCACTTATTAACGTCCGGTAAGTACAGTAAAAAAGGTATAACGGGTGCAACACGAGGACTTCTCAGGAGGTCACCCATCCTAGTAGAACTCTCGCCCAAGCACGCTTAACTGCGGAGTTCTGATGGGATCCGGTGCATTAGTGCTGGTATGATCGCACCCGTTATGATGTACGCTATGCGCGTACTTAAATGCTCTAGCGATGTAGTGATCTCGTTTTTTATTGATCGTCGTCAGATTTTCTACCGATTGTCATCACATGACAACGAATAACGATTTGATTTGATAACACAATGTGATTATTAAAAATATTAGAAGCTATAGAAATTTTTAAATGTTCAATTGACAATTTAACCCAAATGATATAAAACGTCGTAGGACTTTCTACTTTCCGTCTTTGTCGTCGCGTGGTAACAAATAATGATTATGACTTTTCACTTATTAACGTCCGGTAAGTACAGTAAAAAAGGTATAACGGGTGCAACACGAGGACTTCTCAGGAGGTCACCCATCCTAGTAGAACTCTCGCCCAAGCACGTTTAACTGCGGAGTTCTGATGGGATCCGGTGCATTAGTGCTGGTATGATCGCACCCGTTATGATGTACGCTATGCGCGTACTTAAATGCTCTAGCGATGTAGTGATCTCGTTTTTTATTGATCGTCGTCAGATTTTCTACCGATTGTCATCACATGACAACGAATAACGATTTGATTTGATAACACAATGTGATTATTAAAAATATTAGAAGCTATAGAAATTTTTAAATGTTCAATTGACAATTTAACCCAAATGATATAAAACGTCGTAGGACTTTCTACTTTCCGTCTTTGTCGTCGCGTGGTAACAAATAATGATTATGACTTTTCACTTATTAACGTCCGGTAAGTACAGTAAAAAAGGTATAACGGGTGCAACACGAGGACTTCTCAGGAGGTCACCAATCCTAGTAGAACTCTCGCCCAAGCACGCTTAACTGCGGAGTTCTGATGGGATCCGGTGCATTAGTGCTGGTATGATCGCACCCGTTATGATGTGCGCTATGCGCGTACTTAAATGCTCTAGCCATGTAGTGATCTGGTTTTTTATTGATCGTCGTCAGATTTTCTACCGATTGTCATCACATGACAACGAATAACGATTTGATTTGATAACAGAATGTGATTATTAAAAATATTAGAAGCTATAGAAATTTTTAAATGTTCAATTGACAATTTAACCCAAATGATATAAAACGTCGTAGGACTTTCTACTTTCCGTCTTTGTCGTCGCGTGGTAACAAATAATGATTATGACTTTTCACTTATTAACGTCCGGTAAGTACAGTAAAAAAGGTAACACGGGTGCAACACGAGGACTTCCCAAGAGGTCACCCATCCTAGTACTACTCTCGCCTAAGCACGCCTAACTGCGGAGTTCTGATGGGATCCGGTGTATTAGTGGTGGTATGATCGAACCCGTTATGATGTGCACAATGCGCGTAGATAAATGCTCTAGCCATGTAGTGATCTCGTTTTTTATTGATCGTCGTTAGATTTTCTACCGATTGTCATCACATGACAACGAATAACGATTTGATTTGATAACAGAATGTGATTATTAAAAATATTAAAAGCTATAGAAATTTTTAAATGTTCAATTGACAATTTAACTCAAATGATATAAAACGTCATAGAACTTTCTACTTTCCGTCTTTGTCGTCGCGTGGTATCAAATAATGATTATGACTTTTCATTGATTAACGTCCGGTAAGTACAGTAAAAAAGGTATAACGGGTGCAACACGAGGACTTCCGAGGAGGTCACCCATCCTAGTAGAACTCTCGCCCAAGCACGCTTAACTGCGGAGTTCTGATGGGATCCGGTGCATTAGTGCTGGTATGATCGCACCCCTTATGATGTGCGCTATGCGCGTACTTAAATGCTCTAGCCATGTAGTGATCTCGTTTTTTATTGATCGTCGTCAGATTTTCTACCGATGGTCATCACATGACAACGAATAACGATTTGATTTGATAACAGAATGTGATTATTAAAAATATTAGAAATTATAGAAATTTTTAAATGTTCAATTGACAATTTAACCCAAATGATATAAAACGTCGTAGGACTTTCTACTTTCCGTCTTTGTCGTCGCGTGGTAACAAATAATGATTATGACTTTTCACTTATTAACGTCCGGTAAGTACAGTAAAAATGGTAAAACGGGTGCAACACGAGGACTTCCCAGGAGGTCACCCATCCTAGTACTACTCTCGCCCACGCACGCTTAACTGCGGAGTTCTGATGGGATCCGGTGCATTAGTGCTGGTATGATCGCACCCGTTATGATGCGCGCTATGCGCGTACTTAAATGCTCTAGCCATGTAGTGATCTCGTTTTTTATTGATCGTCGTTACATTTTCTAACGATTGTCATCACATGACAACGAATAACGATTTGATTTGATAACAGAATGTGATTATTAAAAATATTAAAAGCTATAGAAATTTTTAAATGTTCAATTGACAATTTAACCCAAATGATATAAAACGTCATAGAACTTTCTACTTTCCGTCTTTGTCGTCGCGTGTTATCAAATAATGATTATGACTTTTCATTGATTAACGTCCGGTAAGTACAGTAAAAAAGGTATAACGGGTGCAACACGAGGACTTCCCAGGAGGTCACCCATCCTAGTAGAACTCTCGCCCAAGCACGCTTAACTGCGGAGTTCTGATGGGATCCGGTGCATTAGTGCTGGTATGATCGCACCCGTTATGATGTGCGCTATGCGCGTACTTAAATGCTCTAGCCATGTAGTGATCTCGTTTTTTATTGATCGTCGTCAGATTTTCTACCGATTGTCATCACATGACAACGAATAACGATTTGATTTGATAACAGAATGTGATTATTAAAAATATTAGAAGCTATAGAAATTTTTAAATGTTCAATTGACAATTTAACCCAAATGATATAAAACGTCGTAGGACTTTCTACTTTCCGACTTTTTCGTCGCGTGGTAACAAATAATGATTATGACTTTTCACTTATTAACGTCCGGTAAGTACAGTAAAAAAGGTATAACGGGTGCAACACGAGGACTTCTCAGGAGGTCACCCATCCTAGTAGAACTCTCGCCCAAGCACGCTTAACTGCGGAGTTCTGATGGGATCCGGTGCATTAGTGCTGGTATGATCGCACCCGTTATGATGTGCGCTATGCGCGTACTTAAATGCTCTAGCCATGTAGTGATCTCGTTTTTTATTGATCGTCGACAGATTTTCTACCGATTGTCATCACATGACAACGAATAACGATTTGATTTGATAACAGAATGTGATTATTAAAAATATTAGAAGCTATAGAAATTTTTAAATGTTCAATTGACAATTTAACCCAAATGATATAAAACGTCGTAGGACTTTCTACTTTCCGTCTTTGTCGTCGCGTGGTAACAAATAATGATTATGACTTTTCATTTATTAACGTCCGGTAAGTACAGTAA
The DNA here is from genome assembly GCA_030664755.1 of Microcos paniculata. Lineage (NCBI taxonomy): Eukaryota > Viridiplantae > Streptophyta > Magnoliopsida > Malvales > Malvaceae > Microcos > Microcos paniculata. Next base: position 14,718,618 of record CP131459.1, read on the forward strand.
AAAAGGTATAACGGGTGCAACACGAGAACTTCTCAGGAGGTCACCCATCCTAGTAGAACTCTCGCCCAAGCACGCTTAACTGTGGAGTTCTGATGGGATCCGGTGCATTAGTGCTGGTATGATCGCACCCGTTATGATGTGCGTTATGCGCGTACTTAAATGCTCTAGCCATGTAGTGATCTCGTTTTTTATTGATCGTCGTCTGATTTTCTACCGATTGTCATCACATGACAATGAATAACGATTTGATTTGATAACAGAATGTGATTATTAAAAATATTAGAAGCTATAGAAATTTTTAAATGTTCAATTGACAATTTAACCCAAATAATATGAAATGTCGTAGGACTTTCTACTTTCCATCTTTGTCGTCGCGTGGTAACAAATAATGATTACGACTTTTCACTGTTTAACTTCCGGTAAGTACAGTAAAAAAGGTAAAACGGGTGCAACACGAGGACTTCCCAGGAGGTCACCCATCCTAGTAGAACTCTCGCCCAATCACGCTTAACTGCGGAGACCTGATGGGATCCTGTGCATTAATGCTGGTATGATCGCACTCGTTATGATGTGCGTAATACTCGTACTTAAATGCTCTTGCCATGTAATGATCTCGTTTTTTATTGATCATCGTCAGATTTTCTACCGATTGTCATCACATGACAACGAATAACAATTTGATTTGATTACAGAATGTGATTATTAAAAATATTAGAAGCTATAAAAATTTTTAAATGTTCAATTGACAATTTAACCCAAATGATATAAAACGTCGTAGGACTTTCTACTTTCCGTCTTTGTCGTCGGGTGGTAACAAATTATGATTACCAATTTTCACTGGTTAACGTCCGGTAAATACAGTAAAAAAGGTAAAACGTTTGCAAATCGAGGACTTCCCAGGAGGTCACCCATCCTAGTACTATTCTCGCCCAACCACTTTTAACTGCGGAATTCTGATGGGATCCGGTGCATTAGTGCTGGTGTGATCGCACCCGTTATGATGTGCGCCATGCGCGTACTTAAATGCTCTAGCCATGTAGTGATCTCGTTTTTTATTGATCGTCGTCAGATTTTCTACCGATTGTCATCACATGACAACGAATAACGATTTGATTTGATAACAGAATGTGATTATTAAAAATATTAGAAGCTATAGAAATTTTTAAATGTTCAATTGACAATTTAACCCAAATGATATAAAACGTCGTAGGACTTTCTACTTTCCGTCTTTGTCGTCGCGTGGTAACTAATAATGATTATGACTTTTCATTGATTAACGTCCGGTAAGTACAGTAAAAAAGGTGTAACGAGTGCAACACGAGGACTTCCCAGGAGGTCACCCATCCTAGTAGAACTCTCGCCCAAGCACGCTTAACTGCGGAGTTCTGATAGGATCCGGTGCATTAGTGCTGGTATGATCGCACCCGTTATGATGTGCGCTATGCGCGTACTTGAATGCTCTAGCGATGTAGTGATCTCGTTTTTTGTTGATCGTCGTCAGATTTTCTACCGATTGTCATCACATGACAACGAATAACGATTTGATTTGATAACAGATTGTGATTATTAATAATATTAGAAGCTATAGAAATTAGTAAATGTCCAATTGACAATTTAACCCAAATGATATAAAACGTCGTAGGACTTTCTACTTTCCGTCTTTGTCGTCGCGTGGTAACAAATAATGATTACGACTTTTCACTTATTAACGTCCGGTAAGTACAGTAAAAAAGGCAAAACGGGTGCAACACGAGGACTTCCCAGGAGGTCACCCATCCTAGTACTACTCTCGCCCAAGCACGCTTAACTGCGGAGTTGTGACGGGATCCGGTGCATTAGTGCTGGTATGATCGCACCCGTTATGATGTGCGCAATGCGCGTACTTAAAGGCTCTAGCCATGTAGTGATCTCGTTTTTTATTGATCGTCGTCAGATTTTCTACCGATTGTCATCACATGACAACGAATAACGATTTGATTTGATAACAGAATGTCATTATTAAAAATATTAGAAGCTATAGAAATTTTTAAATGTTCAATTGACAATTTAACCTAAATGATATAAAACGTCGTAGGACTTTCGACTTTCCGTCTTTGCCGTCGCGTGGTAACAAATAATGATTACTACTTTTCACTGATTAACGTCCGGTAAGTACAGTAAAAAAGGTAAAACGGGTGCAACACGAGGACTTCCCAGGAGGTCACCCATCCTAGTACTACTCTCGCCCAAGCACGCTTAACTGCGGAGTTCTGATGGGATCCGGTGCGTTAGTGCTGGTATGATCGCACCCGTTATGATGTGCGCAATGCGCGTACTTAAATGCTCTAGCCATGTAGTGATCTCGTTTTTTATTGATCGTCGTCAGATTTTCTACCGATTGTCGTCACATGACAACGAATAACGATTTGATTTGATAACAGAGTGTGATTATTAATAATATTAGAAGCTGTAGAAATTTTTAAATGTTCAATTGACAATTTAACTCAAATGATATAAAACGTCGTAGGACTATCTACTTTCCGTCTTTGCCGACGCGTGGTAACAAATAATGATTACGACTTTTCACTGATTAACGTCCGGTAAGTACAGTAAAAAAGGTAAAACGGGTGCAACACGAGGACTTCCCAGGAGGTCACCCATCCTAGTACTACTCTCGCCCAAGCACCCTTAGCTGCGGAGTTCTGATGGGATCCGGTGCATTAGTGCTGATATGATCGCACCCGTTATGATGTGCGCAATACGCGTACTTAAATGCTCTAGCCATGTAGTGATCTCGTTTTTTATTGATCGTCGTCAGATTTTCTACCGATTGTCGTCACATGACAACGAATAACGATTTGATTTGATAACAGAATGTGATTATTAAAAATATTAGAAGCTATAGAAATTTTTAAATGTTCAATTGACAATTTAACCCAAATGATGTAAAACGTCGTAGGACTTTCTACTTTCCGCCTTTGTCGACGCGTGGTAACAAATAATGATTACGACTTTTCACTGATTAACGTCCGGTAAGTACAGTAAAAAAGGCAAAACGGGTGCAACACGAGGAATTCCCAGGAGGTCACCCATCCTAGTACTACTCTCGCCCAAGCACGTTTAACTGCGGAGTTCTGATGGGATCCGGTGCATTAATGCTGGTATGATCGCACCCGTTATGATGTGCGCAATGCGCGTACTTAAATGCTCCAGCCATGTAGTGATCTCGTTTTTTATTGATCGTCGTCAGATTTTCTACCGATTGTCATCACATGACAACGAATAACGATTTGATTTGATAACAGAATATGATTATTAAAAATATTAGAAGCTATAGAAATTTTTAAATGTTCAATTGACAATTTAACCCAAATGATGTAAAAGGTCGTAGGACTTTCTACTTTCCGTCTTTGTCGTCGCGTGGTAACAAATAATGATTACGACTTTTCTCTGATTAACGTCCGGTAAGTACAGTAAAAAAGGCAAAACGGGTGCAACACGAGGACTTCCCAGGAGGTCACCCATCCTAGTACTACTCTCGCCCAAGCACGTTTAACTGCGGAGTTCTGATGGGATCCGGTGCATTAGTGCTGGTATGATCGCACCCGTTATGATGTGCGCAATGCGCGTACTTAAATGCTCTAGCCATGTAGTGATCTCGTTTTTTATTGATCGTCGTCAGATTTTCTACCGATTGTCATCACATGACAACGAATAACGATTTGATTTGATAACAGAATGTCATTATTAAAAATATTAGAAGCTATAGAAATTTTTAAATGTTCAATTGACAATTTAACCTAAATGATATAAAACGTCGTAGGACTTTCTACTTTCCGTCTTTGCCGACGCGTGGTAACAAATAATGATTACGACTTTTCACTGATTAACGTCCGGTAAGTACAGTAAAAAAGGTAAAACGGGTGCAACACGAGGACTTCCCAGGAGGTCACCCATCCTAGTACTACTCTCGCCCAAGCACGCTTAACTGCGGAGTTCTGATGGGATCCGGTGCATTAGTGCTGGTATGATCGCACCCGTTATGATGTGCACAATGCGCGTACTTAAATGCTCTAGCCATGTAGTGATCTCGTTTTTTATTGATCGTCGTCAGATTTTCTACCGATTGTCGTCACATGACAACGAATAACGATTTGATTTGATAACAGAATGTCATTATTAAAAATATTAGAAGCTATAGAAATTTTTAAATGTGCAATTGACAATTTAACCTAAATGATATAAAACGTCGTAGGACTTTCTACTTTCCGTCTTTGACGACGCGTGGTAACAAATAATGATTACGACTTTTCACTGATTAACGTCTGGTAAGTACAGTAAAAATGGTAAAACGGGTGCAACACGAGGACTTCCCAGGAGGTCACCCATCCTAGTACTATTCTCGCCCAAGCACGCTTAACTGCGGAGTTCTGATGGGATCCGGTGCATTAGTGCTGGTATGATCGCACCCGTTATGATGTGCGCAATGCGCGTACTTAAAGGCTCTAGCCATGTAGTGATCTCGTTTTTTATTGATCGTCGTCAGATTTTCTACCGATTGTCGTCACATGACAACGAATAACGATTTGATTTCATAACAGAATGTCATTATTAAAAATATTAGAAGCTATAGAAATTTTTAAATGTTCAATTGACAATTTAACCTAAATGATATAAAACGTCGTAGGACTTTCGACTTTCCGTCTTTGCCGTCGCGTGGTAACAAATAATGATTACTACTTTTCACTGATTAACGTCCGGTAAGTACAGTAAAAAAGGTAAAACGGGTGCAACACGAGGACTTCCCAGGAGGTCACCCATCCTAGTACTACTCTCGCCCAAGCACGCTTAACTGCGGAGTTCTGATGGGATCCGGTGCGTTAGTGCTGGTATGATCGCACCCGTCATGATGTGCGCAATGCGCGTACTTAAATGCTCTAGCCATGTAGTGATCTCGTTTTTTATTGATCGTCGTCAGATTTTCTACCGATTGTCGTCACATGACAATGAATAACGATTTGATTTGATAACAGAGTGTGATTATTAATAATATTAGAAGCTGTAGAAATTTTTAAATGTTCAATTGACAATTTATCCCAAATGATGTAAAAGGTCGTAGGACTTTCTACTTTCCGTCTTTGTCGTCTCGTGGTAACAAATAATGATTACGACTTTTCTCTGATTAACGTCCGGTAAGTACAGTAAAAAAGGCAAAACGGGTGCAACACGAGGACTTCCCAGGAGGTCACCCATCCTAGTACTACTCTCGCCCAAGCACGTTTAACTGCGGAGTTCTGATGGGATCCGGTGCATTAGTGCTGGTATGATCGCACCCGTTATGATGTGCGCAATGCGCGTACTTAAATGCTCTAGCCATGTAGTGATCTCGTTTTTTATTGATCGTCGTCAGATTTTCTACCGATTGTCATCACATGACAACGAATAACGATTTGATTTGATAACAGAATGTCATTATTAAAAATATTAGAAGCTATAGAAATTTTTAAATGTTCAATTGACAATTTAACCTAAATGATATAAAACGTCGTAGGACTTTCGACTTTCCGTCTTTGCCGTCGCGTGGTAACAAATAATGATTACTACTTTTCACTGATTAACGTCCGGTAAGTACAGTAAAAAAGGTAAAACGGGTGCAACACGAGGACTTCCCAGGAGGTCACCCATCCTAGTACTACTCTCGCCCAAGCACGCTTAACTGCGGAGTTCTGATGGGATCCGGTGCATTAGTGCTGGTATGATCGCACCCGTTATGATGTGCGCAATGTGCGTACTTAAATGCTCTAGCCATGTAGTGATCTCGTTTTTTATTGATCGTTGTCAGATTTTCTACCGATTGTCGTCACATGACAACGAATAACGATTTGATTTGATAACAGAATGTGATTATTAAAAATATTAGAAGCTATAGAAATTTTTAAATGTTCAATTGACAATTTAACCCAAATGATATAAAACGTCGTAGGACTTTCTACTTTCCGTCTTTGCCGTCGCGTGGTAACAAATAATGATTACGACTTTACACTGATTAACGTCCGGTAAGTACAGTAAAAAAGGTAAAACGGGTGCAACACGAGGACTTCCCAGGAGGCCACCCATCCTAGTACTACTCTCGCCCAAGCACGCTTAACTGCGGAGTTCTGATGGGATCCGGTGCATTAGTGCTGGTATGATCGCACCCGTTATGATGTGCGCAATACGCGTACTTAAATGCTCTAGCCATGTAGTGATCTCGTTTTTTATTGATCGTCGTCAGATTTTCTACCGATTGTCGTCACATGACAACGAATAACGATTTGATTTGATAACAGAATGTGATTATTAAAAATATTAGAAGCTATAGAAATTTTTAAATGTTCAATTGACAATTTAACCCAAATGATGTAAAACGTCGTAGGACTTTCTACTTTCCGCCTTTGTCGACGCGTGGTAACAAATAATGATTACGACTTTTCACTGATTAACGTCCGGTAAGTACAGTAAAAAAGGCAAAACGGGTGCAACACGAGGACTTCCCAGGAGGTCACCCATCCTAGTACTACTCTCGCCCAAGCACGTTTAACTGCGGAGTTCTGATGGGATCCGGTGCATTAGTGCTGGTATGATCGCACCCGTTATGATGTGCGCAATGCGCGTACTTAAATGCTCCAGCCATGTAGTGATCTCGTTTTTTATTGATCGTCGTCAGATTTTCTACCGATTGTCATCACATGACAACGAATAACGATTTGATTTGATAACAGAATATGATTATTAAAAATATTAGAAGCTATAGAAATTTTTAAATGTTCAATTGACAATTTAACCCAAATGATGTAAAAGGTCGTAGGACTTTCTACTTTCCGTCTTTGTCGTCGCGTGGTAACAAATAATGATTACGACTTTTCTCTGATTAACGTCCGGTAAGTACAGTAAAAAAGGCAAAACGGGTGCAACACGAGGACTTCCCAGGAGGTCACCCATCCTAGTACTACTCTCGCCCAAGCACGTTTAACTGCGGAGTTCTGATGGGATCCGGTGCATTAGTGCTGGTATGATCGCACCCGTTATGATGTGCGCAATGGGCGTACTTAAATGCTCTAGCCATGTAGTGATCTCGTTTTTTATTGATCGTCGTCAGATTTTCTACCGATTGTCGTCACATGACAACGAATAACGATTTGATTTGATAAGAGAATGTGATTATTAAAAATATTAGAAGCTATAGAAATTAGTAAATGTTCAATTGACAATTTAACCCAAATGATGTAAAACGTCGTAGGACTTTCGACTTTCCGTCTTTGTCGTCGCGTGGTAACAAATAATGATTACGACTTTTCACTGATTAACGTCCGGTAAGTACAGTAAAAAAGGCAAAACGGGTGCAACACGAGGACTTCCCAGGAGGTCACCCATCCTAGTACTACTCTCGCCCAAGCACGTTTAACTGCGGAGTTGTGACGGGATCCGGTGCATTAGTGCTGGTATGATCGCACCCGTTATGATGTGCGCAATGCGCGTACTTAAATGCTCTAGCCATGTAGTGATCTCGTTTTTTATTGATCGTCGTCAGATTTTCTACCGATTGTCGTCACATGACAACGAATAACGATTTGATTTGATAACAGAATGTGATTATTAAAAATATTAGAAGCTGTAGAAATTTTTAAATGTTCAATTGACAATTTAACCTAAATGATATAAAACGTCGTAGGACTTTCGACTTTCCGTCTTTGCCGTCGCGTGGTAACAAATAATGATTACTACTTTTCACTGATTAACGTCCGGTAAGTACAGTAAAAAAGGTAAAACGGGTGCAACACAAGGACTTCCCAGGAGGTCACCCATCCTAGTACTACTCTCGCCCAAGCACGCTTAACTGCGGAGTTCTGATGGGATCCGGTGCATTAGTGCTGGTATGATCGCACCCGTTATGATGTGCGCAATGTGCGTACTTAAATGCTCTAGCCATGTAGTGATCTCGTTTTTTATTGATCGTCGTCAGATTTTCTACCGATTGTCATCACATGACAACGAATAACGATTTGATTTGATAACAGAATATGATTATTAAAAATATTAGAAGCTATAGAAATTTTTAAATGTTCAATTGACAATTTAACCCAAATGATGTAAAAGGTCGTAGGACTTTCTACTTTCCGTCTTTGTCGTCGCGTGGTAACAAATAATGATTACGACTTTTCTCTGATTAACGTCCGGTAAGTACAGTAAAAAAGGTAAAACGGGTGCAACACGAGGACTTCCCAGGAGGTCACCCATCCTAGTACTACTCTCGCCCAAGCACGCTTAACTGCGGAGTTCTGATGGGATCCGGTGCATTAGTGCTGGTATGATCGCACCCGTTATGATGTGCGCAATGTGCGTACTTAAATGCTCTAGCCATGTAGTGATCTCGTTTTTTATTGATCGTCGTCAGATTTTCTACCGATTGTCGTCACATGACAACGAATAACGATTTGATTTGATAACAGAATGTGATTATTAAAAATATTAGAAGCTATAGAAATTTTTAAATGTTCAATTGACAATTTAACCCAAATGATATAAAACGTCGTAGGACTTTCTACTTTCCGTCTTTGCCGTCGCGTGGTAACAAATAATGATTACGACTTTACACTGATTAACGTCCGGTAAGTACAGTAAAAAAGGTAAAACGGGTGCAACACGAGGACTTCCCAGGAGGCCACCCATCCTAGTACTACTCTCGCCCAAGCACGCTTAACTGCGGAGTTCTGATGGGATCCGGTGCATTAGTGCTGGTATGATCGCACCCGTTATGATGTGTGCAATGCGGTTACTTAAATGCTATAGCCATGTAGTGATCTCGTTTTTTATTGATCGTCGTCAGATTTTCTACCGATTGTCGTCACATGACAACGAATAACGATTTGATTTGATAACAGAATGTGATTATTAAAAATATTAGAAGCTATAGAAATTAGTAAATGTTCAATTGACAATTTAACCCAAATGATGTAAAACGTCGTAGGACTTTCGACTTTCCGTCTTTGTCGTCGCGTGGTAACAAATAATGATTACGACTTTTCACTGATTAACGTCCGGTAAGTACAGTAAAAAAGGCAAAACGGGTGCAACACGAGGACTTCCCAGGAGGTCACCCATCCTAGTACTACTCTCGCCCAAGCACGTTTAACTGCGGAGTTGTGACAGGATCCGGTGCATTAGTGCTGGTATGATCGCACCCGTTATGATGTGCGCAATGCGCGTACTTAAATGCTCTAGCCATGTAGTGATCTCGTTTTTTATTGATCGTCGTCAGATTTTCTACCGATTGTCGTCACATGACAACGAATAACGATTTGATTTGATAACAGAATGTGATTATTAAAAATATTAGAAGCTATAGAAATTTTTAAATGTTCAATTGACAATTTAACCCAAATGATGTAAAACGTCGTAGGACTTTCTACTTTCCGCCTTTGTCGACGCGTGGTAACAAATAATGATTACGACTTTTCACTGATTAACGTCCGGTAAGTACAGTAAAAAAGGCAAAACGGGTGCAACACGAGGACTTCCCAGGAGGTCACCCATCCTAGTACTACTCTCGCCCAAGCACGTTTAACTGCGGAGTTCTGATGGGATCCGGTGCATTAGTGCTGGTATGATCGCACCCGTTATGATGTGCGCAATGCGCGTACTTAAATGCTCCAGCCATGTAGTGATCTCGTTTTTTATTGATCGTCGTCAGATTTTCTACCGATTGTCATCACATGACAACGAATAACGATTTGATTTGATAACAGAATATGATTATTAAAAATATTAGAAGCTATAGAAATTTTTAAATGTTCAATTGACAATTTAACCCAAATGATGTAAAAGGTCGTAGGACTTTCTACTTTCCGTCTTTGTCGTCGCGTGGTAACAAATAATGATTACGACTTTTCTCTGATTAACGTCCGGTAAGTACAGTAAAAAAGGCAAAACGGGTGCAACACGAGGACTTCCCAGGAGGTCACCCATCCTAGTACTACTCTCGCCCAAGCACGTTTAACTGCGGAGTTCTGATGGGATCCGGTGCATTAGTGCTGGTATGATCGCACCCGTTATGATGTGCGCAATGCGCGTACTTAAATGCTCTAGCCATGTAGTGATCTCGTTTTTTATTGATCGTCGTCAGATTTTCTACCGATTGTCATCACATGACAACGAATAACGATTTGATTTGATAACAAAATGTCATTATTAAAAATATTAGAAGCTATAGAAATTTTTAAATGTTCAATTGACAATTTAACCTAAATGATATAAAACGTCGTAGGACTTTCGACTTTCCGTCTTTGCCGTCGCGTGGTAACAAATAATGATTACTACTTTTCACTGATTAACGTCCGGTAAGTACAGTAAAAAAGGTAAAACGGGTGCAACACGAGGACTTCCCAGGAGGTCACCCATCCTAGTACTACTCTCGCCCAAGCACGCTTAACTGCGGAGTTCTGATGGGATCCGGTGCATTAGTGCTGGTATGATCGCACCCGTTATGATGTGCGCAATGTGCGTACTTAAATGCTCTAGCCATGTAGTGATCTCGTTTTTTATTGATCGTCGTCAGATTTTCTACCGATTGTCGTCACATGACAACGAATAACGATTTGATTTGATAACAGAATGTGATTATTAAAAATATTAGAAGCTATAGAAATTTTTAAATGTTCAATTGACAATTTAACCCAAATGATATAAAACGTCGTAGGACTTTCTACTTTCCGTCTTTGCCGTCGCGTGGTAACAAATAATGATTACGACTTTACACTGATTAACGTCCGGTAAGTACAGTAAAAAAGGTAAAACGGGTGCAACACGAGGACTTCCCAGGAGGCCACCCATCCTAGTACTACTCTCGCCCAAGCACGCTTAACTGCGGAGTTCTGATGGGATCCGGTGCATTAGTGCTGGTATGATCGCACCCGTTATGATGTGTGCAATGCGGTTACTTAAATGCTATAGCCATGTAGTGATCTCGTTTTTTATTGATCGTCGTCAGATTTTCTACCGATTGTCGTCACATGACAACGAATAACGATTTGATTTGATAACAGAATGTGATTATTAAAAATATTAGAAGCTATAGAAATTAGTAAATGTTCAATTGACAATTTAACCCAAATGATGTAAAACGTCGTAGGACTTTCGACTTTCCGTCTTTGTCGTCGCGTGGTAACAAATAATGATTACGACTTTTCACTGATTAACGTCCGGTAAGTACAGTAAAAAAGGCAAAACGGGTGCAACACGAGGACTTCCCAGGAGGTCACCCATCCTAGTACTACTCTCGCCCAAGCACGTTTAACTGCGGAGTTGTGACGGGATCCGGTGCATTAGTGCTGGTATGATCGCACCCGTTATGATGTGCGCAATGCGCGTACTTAAATGCTCTAGCCATGTAGTGATCTCGTTTTTTATTGATCGTCGTCAGATTTTCTACCGATTGTCGTCACATGACAACGAATAACGATTTGATTTGATAACAGAATGTGATTATTAAAAATATTAGAAGCTATAGAAATTTTTAAATGTTCAATTGACAATTTAACCCAAATGATGTAAAACGTCGTAGGACTTTCTACTTTCCGCCTTTGTCGACGCGTGGTAACAAATAATGATTACGACTTTTCACTGATTAACGTCCGGTAAGTACAGTAAAAAAGGCAAAACGGGTGCAACACGAGGACTTCCCAGGAGGTCACCCATCCTAGTACTACTCTCGCCCAAGCACGTTTAACTGCGGAGTTCTGATGGGATCCGGTGCATTAGTGCTGGTATGATCGCACCCGTTATGATGTGCGCAATGCGCGTACTTAAATGCTCCAGCCATGTAGTGATCTCGTTTTTTATTGATCGTCGTCAGATTTTCTACCGATTGTCATCACATGACAACGAATAACGATTTGATTTGATAACAGAATATGATTATTAAAAATATTAGAAGCTATAGAAATTTTTAAATGTTCAATTGACAATTTAACCCAAATGATGTAAAAGGTCGTAGGACTTTCTACTTTCCGTCTTTGTCGTCGCGTGGTAACAAATAATGATTACGACTTTTCTCTGATTAACGTCCGGTAAGTACAGTAAAAAAGGCAAAACGGGTGCAACACGAGGACTTCCCAGGAGGTCACCCATCCTAGTACTACTCTCGCCCAAGCACGTTTAACTGCGGAGTTCTGATGGGATCCGGTGCATTAGTGCTGGTATGATCGCACCCGTTATGATGTGCGCAATGCGCGTACTTAAATGCTCTAGCCATGTAGTGATCTCGTTTTTTATTGATCGTCGTCAGATTTTCTACCGATTGTCGTCACATGACAACGTATAACGATTTGATTTGATAACAGAATGTGATTATTAAAAATATTAGAAGCTATAGAAATTTTTAAATGTTCAATTGACAATTTAACCCAAATGATATAAAACGTCGTAGGACTTTCTACTTTCCGTCTTTGCCGTCGCGTGGTAACAAATAATGATTACGACTTTTCACTGATTAACGTCCGGTAAGTACAGTAAAAAAGGTAAAACGGGTGCAACACGAGGACTTCCCAGGAGGCCACCCATCCTAGAACTACTCTCGCCCAAGCACGCTTAACTGCGGAGTTCTGATGGGATCCGGTGCATTAGTGCTGGTATGATCGCACCCGTTATGATGTGTGCAATGCGGTTACTTAAATGCTATAGCCATGTAGTGATATCGTTTTTTATTGATCGTCGTCAGATTTTCTACCGATTGCCATCACATGACAACGAATAACGATTTGATTTGATAACAGAATGTGATTATTAAAAATATTAGAAGCTGTAGAAATTAGTAAATGTCCAATTGACAATTTAACCCAAATGATATAAAACGTCGTAGGACTTTCTACTTTCCGTCTTTGTCGTCGCGTGGTAACAAATAATGATTACGACTTTTCACTGATTAACGTCCGGTAAGTACAGTAAAAAAGGCAAAACGGGTGCAACACGAGGACTTCCCAGGAGGTCACCAATCCTAGTACTACTCTCGCCCAAGCACGCTTAACTGCGGAGTTGTGACGGGATCCGGTGCATTAGTGCTGGTATGATCGCACCCGTTATGATGTGCGCAATGCGCGTACTTAAATGCTCTAGCCATGTAGTGATCTCGTTTTTTATTGATCGTCGTCAGATTTTCTACCGATTGTCGTCACATGACAACGAATAACGATTTGATTTGATAACAGAATGTGATTATTAAAAATATTAGAAGCTATAGAAATTTTTAAATGTTCAATTGACAATTTAACCCAAATGATGTAAAACGTCGTAGGACTTTCTACTTTCCGCCTTTGTCGACGCGTGGTAACAAATAATGATTACGACTTTTCACTGATTAACGTCCGGTAAGTACAGTAAAAAAGGCAAAACGGGTGCAACACGAGGACTTCCCAGGAGGTCACCCATCCTAGTACTACTCTCGCCCAAGCACGTTTAACTGCGGAGTTCTGATGGGATCCGGTGCATTAGTGCTGGTATGATCGCACCCGTTATGATGTGCGCAATGCGCGTACTTAAATGCTCCAGCCATGTAGTGATCTCGTTTTTTATTGATCGTCGTCAGATTTTCTACCGATTGTCATCACATGACAACGAATAACGATTTGATTTGATAACAGAATATGATTATTAAAAATATTAGAAGCTGTAGAAATTTTTAAATGTTCAATTGACAATTTAACCCAAATGATGTAAAAGGTCGTAGGACTTTCTACTTTCCGTCTTTGTCGTCGCGTGGTAACAAATAATGATTACGACTTTTCTCTGATTAACGTCCGGTAAGTACAGCAAAAAAGGCAAAACGGGTGCAACACGAGGACTTCCCAGGAGGTCACCCATCCTAGTACTACTCTCGCCCAAGCACGTTTAACTGCGGAGTTCTGATGGGATCCGGTGCATTAGTGCTGGTATGATCGCACCCGTTATGATGTGCGCAATGCGCGTACTTAAATGCTCTAGCCATGTAGTGATCTCGTTTTTTATTGATCGTCGTCAGATTTTCTACCGATTGTCGTCACATGACAACGAATAACGATTTGATTTGATAACAGAATGTCATTATTAAAAATATTAGAAGCTATAGAAATTTTTAAATGTTCAATTGACAATTTAACCTAAATGATATAAAACGTCGTAGGACTTTCGACTTTCCGTCTTTGCCGTCGCGTGGTAACAAATAATGATTACTACTTTTCACTGATTAACGTCCGGTAAGTACAGTAAAAAAGGTAAAACGGGTGCAACACGAGGACTTCCCAGGAGGTCACCCATCCTAGTACTACTCTCGCCCAAAGCACGCTTAACTGCGGAGTTCTGATGGGATCCGGTGCGTTAGTGCTGGTATGATCGCACCCGTTATGATGTGCGAAATGCGCGTACTTAAATGCTCTAGCCATGTAGTGATCTCGTTTTTTATTGATCGTCGTCAGATTTTCTACCGATTGTCGCCACATGACAACGAATAACGATTTGATTTGATAACAGAATGTGAGTATTAAAAATATTAGAAGCTATAGAAATTTTTAAATGTTCAATTGACAATTTAACCCAAATGATGTAAAACGTCGTAGGACTTTCTACTTTCCGCCTTTGTCGACGCGTGGTAACAAATAATGATTACGACTTTTCACTGATTAACGTCCGGTAAGTACAGTAAAAAAGGCAAAACGGGTGCAACACGAGGACTTCCCAGGAGGTCACCCATCCTAGTACTACTCTCGCCCAAGCACGTTTAACTGCGGAGTTCTGATGGGATCCGGTGCATTAGTGCTGGTATGATCGCACCCGTTATGATGTGCGCAATGCGCGTACTTAAATGCTCCAGCCATGTAGTGATCTCGTTTTTTATTGATCGTCGTCAGATTTCCTACCGATTGTCATCACATGACGTCGAATAACGATTTGATTTGATAACAGAATATGATTATTAAAAATATTAGAAGCTATAGAAATTTTTAAATGTTCAATTGACAATTTAACCCAAATGATATAAAACGTCGTAGGACTTTCTACTTTCCGTCTTTGCCGACGCGTGGTAACAAATAATGATTACGACTTTTCACTGATTAACGTCCGGTAAGTACAGTAAAAAAGGTAAAACGGGTGCAACACGAGGACTTCCCAGGAGGTCACCCATCCTAGTACTACTCTCGCCCAAGCACGCTTAACTGCGGAGTTCTGATGGGATCCGGTGCATTAGTGCTGGTATGATCGCACCCGTTATGATGTGCGCAATGCGCGTACTTAAATGCTCTAGCCATGTAGTGATCTCGTTTTTTATTAATCGTCGTCAGATTTTCTACCGATTGTCATCACATGACAACGAATAACGATTTGATTTGATAACAGAATGTGATTATTAATAATATTAGAAGCTGTAGAAATTTTTAAATGTTCAATTGACAATTTAACCCAAATGATATAAAACGTCGTAGGACTATCTACTTTCCGTCTTTGCCGACGCGTGGTAACAAATAATGATTACGACTTTTCACTGATTAACGTCCGGTAAGTACAGTAAAAAAGGGAAAACGGGTGCAACACGAGGACTTCCCAGGAGGTCACCCATCCTAGTACTACTCTCGCCCAAGCACCCTTAGCTGCGGAGTTCTGATGGGATCCGGTGCATTAGTGCTGGTATGATCGCACCCGTTATGATGTGCGCAATGCGCGTATTTAAATGCTCTAGCCATGTAGTGATCTCGTTTTTTATTGATCGTCGTCAGATTTTCTACCGATTGTCGTCACATGACAACGAATAACGATTTGATTTGATAACAGAATGTGATTATTAAAAATATTAGAAGCTATAGAAATTTTTAAATGTTCAATTGACAATTTAACCCAAATGATGTAAAACGTCGTAGGACTTTCTACTTTCCGTCTTTGTCGACGCGTGGTAACAAATAATGATTACGACTTTTCACTGATTAACGTCCGGTAAGTACAGTAAAAAAGGTAAAACGGGTGCAACACGAGGTCTTCCCAGGAGGTCACCCATCCTAGTACTACTCTCGCCCAAGCACGCTTAACTGCAGAGTTCTGATGGGATCCGGTGCATTAGTGCTGGTATGATCGCACCCGTTATGATGTGCGCAATGCGCGTACTTAAATGCTCTAGCCATGTAGTGATCTCGTTTTTTATTAATCGTCGTCAGATTTTTTACCGATTGTCATCACATGACAACGAATAACGATTTGATTTGATAACAGAATGTCATTATTAAAAATATTAGAAACTATAGAAATTTTTAAATGTTCAATTGACAATTTAACCTAAATGATATAAAACGTCGTAGGACTTTCTACTTTCCGTCTTTGCCGACGCGTGGTAACAAATAATGATTACGACTTTTCACTGATTAACGTCCGGTAAGTACAGTAAAAAAGGTAAAACGGGTGCAACACGAGGACTTCCCAGGAGGTCACCCATCCTAGTACTACTCTCGCCCAAGCACGCTTAACTGCGGAGTTCTGATGGGATCCGGTGCATTAGTGCTGGTATGATCGCACCCGTTATGATGTGCGCAATGCGCGTACTTAATTGCTCTAGCCATGTAGTGATCTCGTTTTTTATTGATCGTCGTCAGATTTTCTACCGATTGTCATCACATGACAACGAATAACGATTTGATTTGATAACAGAATGTCATTATTAAAAATATTAGAAGCTATAGAAATTTTTAAATGTTCAATTGACAATTTAACCTAAATGATATAAAACGTCGTAGGACTTTCGACTTTCCGTCTTTGCCGTCGCGTGGTAACAAATAATGATTACTACTTTTCACTGATTAACGTCCGGTAAGTACAATAAAAAAGGTAAAACGGGTGCAACACGAGGACTTCCCAGGAGGTCACCCATCCTAGTACTACTCTCGCCCAAAGCACGCTTAACTGCGGAGTTCTGATGGGATCCGGTGCGTTAGTGCTGGTATGATCGCACCCGTTATGATGTGCGCAATGCGCGTACTTAAATGCTCTAGCCATGTAGTGATCTCGTTTTTTATTGATCGTCGTCAGATTTTCTACCGCTTGTCGCCACATGACAACGAATAACGATTTGATTTGATAACAGAATGTGAGTATTAAAAATATTAGAAGCTATAGAAATTTTTAAATGTTCAATTGACAATTTAACCCAAATGATGTAAAACGTCGTAGGACTTTCTACTTTCCGCCTTTGTCGACGCGTGGTAACAAATAATGATTACGACTTTTCACTGATTAACGTCTGGTAAGTACAGTAAAAAAGGCAAGACGGGTGCAACACGAGGACTTCCCAGGAGGTCACCCATCCTAGTACTACTCTAGCCCAAGCACGTTTAACTGAGGAGTTCTGATGGGATCCGGTGCATTAGTGCTGGTATGATCGCACCCGTTATGATGTGCGCAATGCGCGTACTTAAATGCTCCAGCCATGTAGTGATCTCGTTTTTTATTGATCGTCGTCAGATTTCCTACCGATTGTCATCACATGACGACGAATAACGATTTGATTTGATAACAGAATATGATTATTAAAAATATTAGAAGCTATAGAAATTTTTAAATGTTCAATTGACAATTTAACCCAAATGATATAAAACGTCGTAGGACTTTCTACTTTCCGTCTTTGCCGACGCGTGGTAACAAATAATGATTACGACTTTTCACTGATTAACGTCCGGTAAGTACAGTAAAAAAGGTAAAACGGGTGCAACACGAGGACTTCCCAGGAGGTCACCCATCCTAGTACTACTCTCGCCCAAGCACGCTTAACTGCGGAGTTCTGATGGGATCCGGTGCATTAGTGCTGGTATGATCGCACCCGTTATGATGTGCGCAATGCGCGTACTTAAATGCTCTAGCCATGTAGTGATCTCGTTTTTTATTGATCGTCGTCAGATTTTCTACCGATTGTCATCACATGACAACGAATAACGATTTGATTTGATAACAGAATGTCATTATTAAAAATATTAGAAGCTATAGAAATTTTTAAATGTTCAATTGACAATTTAACCTAAATGATATAAAACGTCGTAGGACTTTCGACTTTCCGTCTTTGCCGTCGCGTGGTAACAAATAATGATTACTACTTTTCACTGATTAACGTCCGGTAAGTACAGTAAAAAAGGTAAAACGGGTGCAACACGAGGACTTCCCAGGAGGTCACCCATCCTAGTACTACTCTCGCCCAAAGCACGCTTAACTGCGGAGTTCTGATGGGATCCGGTGCGTTAGTGCTGGTATGATCGCACCCGTTATGATGTGCGCAATGCGCGTACTTAAATGCTCTAGCCATGTAGTGATCTCGTTTTTTATTGATCGTCGTCAGATTTTCTACCGATTGTCGTCACATGACAACGAATAACGATTTGATTTGATAACAGAATGTGATTATTAAAAATATTAGAAGCTATAGAAATTTTTAAATGTTCAATTGACAATTTAACCCAAATGATATAAAACGTCGTAGGACTTTCTACTTTCCGTCTTTGCCGTCGCGTGGTAACAAATAATGATTACGACTTTTCACTGATTAACGTCCGGTAAGTACAGTAAAAAAGGTAAAACGGGTGCAACACGAGGACTTCCCAGGAGGTCACCCATCCTAGTACTACTTTCGCCCAAGCACGCTTAACTGCGGAGTTCTGATGGGATCCGGTGCATTAGTGCTGGTATGATCGCACCCGTTATGATGTGCGCAATGCGCGTACTTAAATGCTCTAGCCATGTAGTGATCTCGTTTTTTATTGATCGTCGTCAGATTTTCTACCGATTGTCATCACATGACAACGAATAACGATTTGATTTGATAACAGAATGTCATTATTAAAAATATTAGAAGCTATAGAAATTTTTAAAT
>CP131459.1:14742500-14745000 GCA_030664755.1 Microcos paniculata
ATCGCACCCGTTATGATGTGCGCAATGCGCGTACTTAAATGCTCTAGCCATGTAGTGATCTCGTTTTTTATTGATCGTCGTCAGATTTTCTACCGATTGTCGTCACATGACAACGAATAACGATTTGATTTGATAACAGAATGTGATTATTAAAAATATTAGAAGCTATAGAAATTTTTAAATGTTCAATTGACAATTTAACCCAAATGATATAAAACGTCGTAGGACTTTCTACTTTCCGTCTTTGCCGTCGCGTGGTAACAAATAATGATTACGACTTTTCACTGATTAACGTCCGGTAAGTACAGTAAAAAAGGTAAAACGGGTGCAACACGAGGACTTCCCAGGAGGTCACCCATCCTAGTACTACTTTCGCCCAAGCACGCTTAACTGCGGAGTTCTGATGGGATCCGGTGCATTAGTGCTGGTATGATCGCACCCGTTATGATGTGCGCAATGCGCGTACTTAAATGCTCTAGCCATGTAGTGATCTCGTTTTTTATTGATCGTCGTCAGATTTTCTACCGATTGTCATCACATGACAACGAATAACGATTTGATTTGATAACAGAATGTCATTATTAAAAATATTAGAAGCTATAGAAATTTTTAAATGTTCAATTGACAATTTAACCCAAATGATATAAAACGTCGTAGGACTTTCTACTTTCCGTCTTTGCCGTCGCGTGGTAACAAATAATGATTACGACTTTTCACTGATTAACGTCCGGTAAGTACAGTAAAAAAGGTAAAACGGGTGCAACACGAGGACTTCCCAGGAGGTCACCCATCCTAGTACTACTTTCGCCCAAGCACGCTTAACTGCGGAGTTCTGATGGGATCCGGTGCATTAGTGCTGGTATGATCGCACCCGTTATGATGTGCGCAATGCGCGTACTTAAATGCTCTAGCCATGTAGTGATCTCGTTTTTTATTGATCGTCGTCAGATTTTCTACCGATTGTCGTCACATGACAACGAATAACGATTTGATTTGATAACAGAATGTGATTATTAAAAATATTAGAAGCTATAGAAATTTTTAAATGTTCAATTGACAATTTAACCCAAATGATATAAAACGTCGTAGGACTTTCTACTTTCCGTCTTTGCCGTTGCGTGGTTACAAATAATGATTACGACTTTTCACTGATTAACGTCCGGAAAGTACAGTAAAAAAGGTAAAACGGGTGCAACACGAGGACTTGCCAGGAGGTCACCCATCCTAGTACTACTCTCGCCCAAGCACGCTTAACTGCGGAGTTCTGATGGGATCCGGTGCATTAGTGATGGTATGATCGCACCCGTTATGATGTGCGCAATGCGCGTACTTAAATGCTCTAGCCATGTAGTGATCTCGTTTTTTATTGATCGTCGTCAGATTTTCTACCGATTGTCGTCACATGACAACGAATAACGATTTGATTTGATAACAGAATGTGATTATTAAAAATATTAGAAGCTATAGAAATTTTTAAATGTTCAATTGACAATTTAACCCAAATGATATAAAACGTCGTAGGACTTTCTACTTTCCGTCTTTGCCGTCGCGTGGTAACAAATAATGATTACGACTTTTCACTGATTAACGTCCGGTAAGTACAGTAAAAAAGGTAAAACGGGTGCAACACGAGGACTTCCCAGGAGGTCACCCATCCTAGTACTACTTTCGCCCAAGCACGCTTAACTGCGGAGTTCTGATGGGATCCGGTGCATTAGTGCTGGTATGATCGCACCCGTTATGATGTGCGCAATGCGCGTACTTAAATGCTCTAGCCATGTAGTGATCTCGTTTTTTATTGATCGTCGTCAGATTTTCTACCGATTGTCATCACATGACAACGAATAACGATTTGATTTGATAACAGAATGTCATTATTAAAAATATTAGAAGCTATAGAAATTTTTAAATGTTCAATTGACAATTTAACCCAAATGATATAAAACGTCGTAGGACTTTCTACTTTCCGTCTTTGCCGTCGCGTGGTAACAAATAATGATTACGACTTTTCACTGATTAACGTCCGGTAAGTACAGTAAAAAAGGTAAAACGGGTGCAACACGAGGACTTCCTAGGAGGTCACCCATCCTAGTACTACTCTCGCCCAAGCACGCTTAACTGTGGAGTTCTGATGGGATCCGGTGCATTAGTGCTGGTATGATCGCACCCGTTATGATGTGCGCAATGCGCGTACTTAAATGCTCTAGCCATGTAGTGATCTCGTTTTTTATTAATCGTCGTCAGATTTTCTACCGATTGTCATCACATGACAACGAATAACGATTTGATTTGATAACAGAATGTGATTATTAATAATATTAGAAGCTGTAGAAATTTTTAAATGTTCAATTGACAATTTAACCCAAATGATATAAAACGTCGTAGGACTATCTACTTTCCGTCTTTGCCGACGCGTGGTAACAAATAATGATTACGACTTTTCACTGATTAACGTCCGGTAAGTACAGTAAAAAAGGTAAAACGGGTGCAACACGAGGAC
>CP131459.1:14750000-14820000 GCA_030664755.1 Microcos paniculata
TATTAGAAGCTATAGAAATTTTTAAATGTTCAATTGACAATTTAACCCAAATGATGTAAAACGTCGTAGGACTTTCTACTTTCCGTCTTTGTCGACGCGTGGTAACAAATAATGATTACGACTTTTCACTGATTAACGTCCGGTAAGTACAGTAAAAAAGGTAAAACGGGTGCAACACGAGGTCTTCCCAGGAGGTCACCCATCCTAGTACTACTCTCGCCTAAGCACGCTTAACTGCAGAGTTCTGATGGGATCCGGTGCATTAGTGCTGGTATGATCGCACCCGTTATGATGTGCGCAATGCGCGTACTTAAATGCTCTAGCCATGTAGTGATCTCGTTTTTTATTGATCGTCGTCAGATTTTCTACCGATTGTCATCACATGACAACGAATAACGATTTGATTTGATAACAGAATGTCATTATTAAAAATATTAGAAGCTATAGAAATTTTTAAATGTTCAATTGACAATTTAACCTAAATGATATAAAACGTCGTAGGACTTTCGACTTTCCGTCTTTGCCGTCGCGTGGTAACAAGTAATGATTACGACTTTTCACTGATTAACGTCCGGTAAGTACAGTAAAAAAGGTAAAACGGGTGCAACACGAGGACTTCCCAGGAGGTCACCCATCCTAGTACTACTCTCCCCCAAGCACCCTTAGCTGCGGAGTTCTGATGGGATCCGGTGCATTAGTGCTGGTATGATCGCACCCGTTATGATGTGCGCAATGCGCGTACTTAAATGCTCTAGCCATGTAGTGATCTCGTTTTTTATTAATCGTCGTCAGATTTTCTACCGATTGTCATCACATGACAACGAATAACGATTTGATTTGATAACAGAATGTGATTATTAATAATATTAGAAGCTGTAGAAATTTTTAAATGTTCAATTGACAATTTAACCCAAATGATATAAAACGTCGTAGGACTATCTACTTTCCGTCTTTGCCGACGCGTGGTAACAAATAATGATTACGACTTTTCACTGATTAACGTCCGGTAAGTACAGTTAAAAAGGTAAAACGGGTGCAACACGAGGACTTCCCAGGAGGTCACCCATCCTAGTACTACTCTCGCCCAAGCACCCTTAGCTGCGGAGTTCTGATGGGATCCGGTGCATTAGTGCTGGTATGATCGCACCCGTTATGATGTGCGCAATGCGCGTACTTAAATGCTCTAGCCATGTAGTGATCTCGTTTTTTATTGATCGTCGTCAGATTTTCTACCGATTGTCGTCACATGACAACGAATAACGATTTGATTTGATAACAGAATGTGATTATTAATAATATTAGAAGCTGTAGAAATTTTTAAATGTTCAATTGACAATTTAACCCAAATGATATAAAACGTCGTAGGACTATCTACTTTCCGTCTTTGCCGACGCGTGGTAACAAATAATGATTACGACTTTTCACTGATTATCGTCCGGTAAGTACAGTAAAAAAGGTAAAACGGGTGCAACACGAGGACTTCCCAGGAGGTCACCCATCCTAGTACTACTCTCGCCCAAGCACGCTTAACTGCGGAGTTCTGATGGGATCCGGTGCATTAGTGCTGGTATGATCGCACCCGTTATGATGTGCGCAATGCGCGTACTTAAATGCTCTAGCCATGTAGTGATCTCGTTTTTTATTGATCGTCGTCAGATTTTCTACCGATTGTCATCACATGACAACGAATAACGATTTGATTTGATAACAGAATGTCATTATTAAAAATATTAGAAGCTGTAGAAATTTTTAAATGTTCAATTGACAATTTAACCTAAATGATATAAAACGTCGTAGGACTTTCGACTTTCCGTCTTTGCCGTCGCGTGGTAACAAATAATGATTACTACTTTTCACTGATTAACGTCCGGTAAGTACAGTAAAAAAGGTAAAACGGGTGCAACACGAGGACTTCCCAGGAGGTCACCCATCCTAGTACTACTCTCGCCCAAGCACGCTTAACTGCGGAGTTCTGATGGGATCCGGTGCATTAGTGCTGGTATGATCGCACCCGTTATGATGTGCGCAATGCGCGTACTTAAATGCTCTAGCCATGTAGTGATCTCGTTTTTTATTGATCGTCGTCAGATTTTCTACCGATTGTCATCACATGACAACGAATAACGATTTGATTTGATAACAGAATGTCATTATTAAAAATATTAGAAGCTATAGAAATTTTTAAATGTTCAATTGACAATTTAACCTAAATGATATAAAACGTCGTAGGACTTTCGACTTTCCGTCTTTGCCGTCGCGTGGTAACAAATAATGATTACGACTTTTCACTGATTAACGTCCGGTAAGTACAGTAAAAAAGGTAAAACGGGTGCAACACGAGGACTTCCCAGGAGGTCACCCATCCTAGTACTACTCTCGCCCAAGCACCCTTAGCTGCGGAGTTCTGATGGGATCCGGTGCATTAGTGCTGGTATGATCGCACCCGTTATGATGTGCGCAATGCGCGTACTTAAATGCTCTAGCCATGTAGTGATCTCGTTTTTTATTAATCGTCGTCAGATTTTCTACCGATTGTCATCACATGACAACGAATAACGATTTGATTTGATAACAGAATGTGATTATTAATAATATTAGAAGCTGTAGAAATTTTTAAATGTTCAATTGACAATTTAACCCAAATGATATAAAACGTCGTAGGACTATCTACTTTCCGTCTTTGCCGACGCGTGGTAAGAAATAATGATTACGACTTTTCACTGATTAACGTCCGGTAAGTACAGTAAAAAAGGTAAAACGGGTGCAACACGAGGACTTCCCAGGAGGTCACCCATCCTAGTACTACTCTCGCCCAAGCACCCTTAGCTGCGGAGTTCTGATGGGATCCGGTGCATTAGTGCTGGTATGATCGCACCCGTTATGATGTGCGCAATGCGCGTACTTAAATGCTCTAGCCATGTAGTGATCTCGTTTTTTATTGATCGTCGTCAGATTTTCTACCGATTGTCGTCACATGACAACGAATAACGATTTGATTTGATAACAGAATGTGATTATTGATAATATTAGAAGCTGTAGAAATTTTTAAATGTTCAATTGACAATTTAACCCAAATGATATAAAACGTCGTAGGACTATCTACTTTCCGTCTTTGCCGACGCGTGGTAACAAATAATGATTACGACTTTTCACTGATTAACGTCTGGTAAGTACAGTAAAAAAGGTAAAACGGGTGCAACACGAGGACTTCCCAGGAGGTCACCCATCCTAGTACTACTCTCGCCTAAGCACGCTTAACTGCGGAGTTCTGATGGGATCCGGTGCATTAGTGCTGGTATGATCGCACCCGTTATGATGTGCGCAATGCGCGTACTTAAATGCTTTAGCCATGTAGTGATCTCGTTTTTTATTGATCGTCGTCAGATTTTCTACCGATTGTCATCACATGACAACGAATAACGATTTGATTTGATAACAGAATGTCATTATTAAAAATATTAGAAGCTATAGAAATTTTTAAATGTTCAATTGACAATTTAACCTAAATGATATAAAACGTCGTAGGACTTTCGACTTTCCGTCTTTGCCGTCGCGTGGTAACAAATAATGATTACGACTTTTCACTGATTAACGTCCGGTAAGTACAGTAAAAAAGGTAAAACGGGTGCAACACGAGGACTTCCCAGGAGGTCACCCATCCTAGTACTACTCTCGCCCAAGCACCCTTAGCTGCGGAGTTCTGATGGGATCCGGTGCATCAGTGCTGGTATGATCGCACCCGTTATGATGTGCGCAATGCGCGTACTTAAATGCTCTAGCCATGTAGTGATCTCGTTTTTTATTAATCGTCGTCAGATTTTCTACCGATTGTCATCACATGACAACGAATAACGATTTGATTTGATAACAGAATGTGATTATTAATAATATTAGAAGCTGTAGAAATTTTTAAATGTTCAATTGACAATTTAACCCAAATGATATAAAACGTCGTAGGACTATCAACTTTCCGTCTTTGCCGACGCGTGGTAACAAATAATGATTACGACTTTTCACTGATTAACGTCCGGTAAGTACAGTAAAAAAGGTAAAACGGGTGCAACACGAGGACTTCCCAGGAGGTCACCCATCCTAGTACTACTCTCGCCCAAGCACCCTTAGCTGCGGAGTTCTGATGGGATCCGGTGCATTAGTGCTGGTATGATCGCACCCGTTATGATGTGCGCAATGCGCGTACTTAAATGCTCTAGCCATGTAGTGATCTCGTTTTTTATTGATCGTCGTCAGATTTTCTACCGATTGTCATCACATGACAACGAATAACGATTTGATTTGATAACAGAATGTCATTATTAAAAATATTAGAAGCTGTAGAAATTTTTAAATGTTCAATTGACAATTTAACCTAAATGATATAAAACGTCGTAGGACTTTCGACTTTCCGTCTTTGCCGTCGCGTGGTAACAAATAATGATTACTACTTTTCACTGATTAACGTCCGGTAAGTACAGTAAAAAAGGTAAAACGGGTGCAACACGAGGACTTCCCAGGAGGTCACCCATCCTAGTACTACTCTCGCCCAAGCACGCTTAACTGCAGAGTTCTGATGGGATCCGGTGCATTAGTGCTGGTATGATCGCACCCGTTATGATGTGCGCAATGCGCGTACTTAAATGCTCTAGCCATGTAGTGATCTCGTTTTTTATTGATCGTCGTCAGATTTTCTACCGATTGTCATCACATGACAACGAATAACGATTTGATTTGATAACAGAATGTCATTATTAAAAATATTAGAAGCTATAGAAATTTTTAAATGTTCAATTGACAATTTAACCTAAATGATATAAAACGTCGTAGGACTTTCGACTTTCCGTCTTTGCCGTTGCGTGGTAACAAATAATGATTACGACTTTTCACTGATTAACGTCCGGTAAGTACAGTAAAAAAGGTAAAACGGGTGCAACACGAGGACTTCCCAGGAGGTCACCCATCCTAGTACTACTCTCGCCCAAGCACCCTTAGCTGCGGAGTTCTGATGGGATCCGGTGCATTAGTGCTGGTATGATCGCACCCGTTATGATGTGCGCAATGCGCGTACTTAAATGCTCTAGCCATGTAGTGATCTCGTTTTTTATTAATCGTCGTCAGATTTTCTACCGATTGTCATCACATGACAACGAATAACGATTTGATTTGATAACAGAATGTGATTATTAATAATATTAGAAGCTGTAGAAATTTTTAAATGTTCAATTGACAATTTAACCCAAATGATATAAAACGTCGTAGGACTATCTACTTTCCGTCTTTGCCGACGCGTGGTAACAAATAATGATTACGACTTTTCACTGATTAACGTCCGGTAAGTACAGTAAAAAAGGTAAAACGGGTGCAACACGAGGACTTCCCAGGAGGTCACCCATCCTAGTACTACTCTCGCCCAAGCACCCTTAGCTGCGGAGTTCTGATGGGATCCGGTGCATTAGTGCTGGTATGATCGCACCCGTTATGATGTGCGCAATGCGCGTACTTAAATGCTCTAGCCATGTAGTGATCTCGTTTTTTATTAATCGTCGTCAGATTTTCTACCGATTGTCATCACATGACAACGAATAACGATTTGATTTGATAACAGAATGTGATTATTAATAATATTAGAAGCTGTAGAAATTTTTAAATGTTCAATTGACAATTTAACCCAAATGATATAAAACGTCGTAGGACTATCTACTTTCCGTCTTTGCCGACGCGTGGTAACAAATAATGATTACGACTTTTCACTGATTAACGTCCGGTAAGTACAGTAAAAAAGGTAAAACGGGTGCAACACGAGGACTTCCCAGGAGGTCACCCATCCTAGTACTACTCTCGCCCAAGCACCCTTAGCTGCGGAGTTCTGATGGGATCCGGTGCATTAGTGCTGGTATGATCGCACCCGTTATGATGTGCGCAATGCGCGTACTTAAATGCTCTAGCCATGTAGTGATCTCGTTTTTTATTGATCGTCGTCAGATTTTCTACCGATTGTCGTCACATGACAACGAATAACGATTTGATTTGATAACAGAATGTGATTATTGATAATATTAGAAGCTGTAGAAATTTTTAAATGTTCAATTGACAATTTAACCCAAATGATATAAAACGTCGTAGGACTATCTACTTTCCGTCTTTGCCGACGCGTGGTAACAAATAATGATTACGACTTTTCACTGATTAACGTCCGGTAAGTACAGTAAAAAAGGTAAAACGGGTGCAACACGAGGACTTCCCAGGAGGTCACCCATCCTAGTACTACTCTCGCCCAAGCACCCTTAGCTGCGGAGTTCTGATGGGATCCGGTGCATTAGTGCTGGTATGATCGCACCCGTTATGATGTGCGCAATGCACGTACTTAAATGCTCTAGCCATGTAGTGATCTCGTTTTTTATTGATCGTCGTCAGATTTTCTACCGATTGTCGTCACATGACAACGAAT
This sequence comes from Microcos paniculata, assembly GCA_030664755.1. Taxonomy (NCBI): domain Eukaryota; kingdom Viridiplantae; phylum Streptophyta; class Magnoliopsida; order Malvales; family Malvaceae; genus Microcos; species Microcos paniculata. Next base: position 14,756,443 of record CP131459.1, read on the forward strand.
AACGATTTGATTTGATAACAGAATGTGATTATTAAAAATATTAGAAGCTATAGAAATTTTTAAATGTTCAATTGACAATTTAACCCAAATGATGTAAAACGTCGTAGGACTTTCTACTTTCCGTCTTTGTCGACGCGTGGTAACAAATAATGATTACGACTTTTCACTGATTAACGTCCGGTAAGTACAGTAAAAAAGGTAAAACGGGTGCAACACGAGGTCTTCCCAGGAGGTCACCCATCCTAGTACTACTCTCGCCCAAGCACGCTTAACTGCAGAGTTCTGATGGGATCCGGTGCATTAGTGCTGGTATGATCGCACCCGTTATGATGTGCGCAATGCGCGTACTTAAATGCTCTAGCCATGTAGTGATCTCGTTTTTTATTAATCGTCGTCAGATTTTCTACCGATTGTCATCACATGACAACGAATAACGATTTGATTTGATAACAGAATGTCATTATTAAAAATATTAGAAGCTATAGAAATTTTTAAATGTTCAATTGACAATTTAACCTAAATGATATAAAACGTCGTAGGACTTTCTACTTTCCGTCTTTGCCGACGCGTGGTAACAAATAATGATTACGACTTTTCACTGATTAACGTCCGGTAAGTACAGTAAAAAAGGTAAAACGGGTGCAACACGAGGACTTCCCAGGAGGTCACCCATCCTAGTACTACTCTCGCCCAAGCACCCTTAGCTGCGGAGTTCTGATGGGATCCGGTGCATTAGTGCTGGTATGATCGCACCCGTTATGATGTGCGCAATGCGCGTACTTAAATGCTCTAGCCATGTAGTGATCTCGTTTTTTATTGATCGTCGTCAGATTTTCTACCGATTGTCGTCACATGACAACGAATAACGATTTGATTTGATAACAGAATGTCATTATTAAAAATATTAGAAGCTATAGAAATTTTTAAATGTTCAATTGACAATTTAACCTAAATGATATAAAACGTCGTAGGACTTTCTACTTTCCGTCTTTGCCGACGCGTGGTAACAAATAATGATTACGACTTTTCACTGATTAACGTCCGGTAAGTACAGTAAAAAAGGTAAAACGGGTGCAACACGAGGACTTCCCAGGAGGTCACCCATCCTAGTACTACTCTCGCCCAAGCACCCTTAGCTGCGGAGTTCTGATGGGATCCGGTGCATTAGTGCTGGTATGATCGCACCCGTTATGATGTGCGCAATGCGCGTACTTAAATGCTCTAGCCATGTAGTGATCTCGTTTTTTATTGATCGTCGTCAGATTTTCTACCGATTGTCGTCACATGACAACGAATAACGATTTGATTTTATAACAGAATGTGATTATTAATAATATTAGAAGCTGTAGAAATTTTTAAATGTTCAATTGACAATTTAACCCAAATGATATAAAACGTCGTAGGACTATCTACTTTCCGTCTTTGCCGACGCGTGGTAACAAATAATGATTACGACTTTTCACTGATTATCGTCCGGTAAGTACAGTAAAAAAGGTAAAACGGGTGCAACACGAGGACTTCCCAGGAGGTCACCCATCCTAGTACTACTCTCGCCCAAGCACCCTTAGCTGCGGAGTTCTGATGGGATCCGGTGCATTAGTGCTGGTATGATCGCACCCGTTATGATGTGCGCAATGCGCGTACTTAAATGCTCTAGCCATGTAGTGATCTCGTTTTTTATTGATCGTCGTCAGATTTTCTACCGATTGTCGTCACATGACAACGAATAACGATTTGATTTGATAACAGAATGTGATTATTAAAAATATTAGAAGCTATAGAAATTTTTAAATGTTCAATTGACAATTTAACCCAAATGATGTAAAACGTCGTAGGACTTTCTACTTTCCGTCTTTGTCGACGCGTGGTAACAAATAATGATTACGACTTTTCACTGATTAACGTCCGGTAAGTACAGTAAAAAAGGTAAAACGGGTGCAACACGAGGACTTCCCAGGAGGTCACCCATCCTAGTACTACTCTCGCCCAAGCACGCTTAACTGCAGAGTTCTGATGGGATCCGGTGGATTAGTGCTGGTATGATCGCACCCGTTATGATGTGCGCAATGCGCGTACTTAAATGCTCTAGCCATGTAGTGATCTCGTTTTTTATTGATCGTCGTCAGATTTTCTACCGATTGTCGTCACATGACAACGAATAACGATTTGATTTGATAACAGAATGTGATTATTAATAATATTAGAAGCTGTAGAAATTTTTAAATGTTCAATTGACAATTTAACCCAAATGATATAAAACGTCGTAGGACTATCTACTTTCCGTCTTTGCCGACGCGTGGTAACAAATAATGATTACGACTTTTCACTGATTAACGTCCGGTAAGTACAGTAAAAAAGGTAAAACGGGTGCAACACGAGGACTTCCCAGGAGGTCACCCATCCTAGTACTACTCTCGCCCAAGCACCCTTAGCTGCGGAGTTCTGATGGGATCCGGTGCATTAGTGCTGGTATGATCGCACCCGTTATGATGTGCGCAATGCGCGTACTTAAATGCTCTAGCCATGTAGTGATCTCGTTTTTTATTGATCGTCGTCAGATTTTCTACCGATTGTCGTCACATGACAACGAATAACGATTTGATTTGATAACAGAATGTGATTATTAAAAATATTAGAAGCTATAGAAATTTTTAAATGTTCAATTGACAATTTAACCCAAATGATGTAAAACGTCGTAGGACTTTCTACTTTCAGTCTTTGTCGACGCGTGGTAACAAATAATGATTACGACTTTTCACTGATTAACGTCCGGTAAGTACAGTAAAAAAGGTAAAACGGGTGCAACACGAGGTCTTCCCAGGAGGTCACCCATCCTAGTACTACTCTCGCCCAAGCACGCTTAACTGCAGAGTTCTGATGGGATCCGGTGCATTAGTGCTGGTATGATCGCACCCGTTATGATGTGCGCAATGCGCGTACTTAAATGCTCTAGCCATGTAGTGATCTCGTTTTTTATTAATCGTCGTCAGATTTTCTACCGATTGTCATCACATGACAACGAATAACGATTTGATTTGATAACAGAATGTCATTATTAAAAATATTAGAAGCTATAGAAATTTTTAAATGTTCAATTGACAATTTAACCTAGATGATATAAAACGTCGTAGGACTTTCGACTTTCCGTCTTTGCCGACGCGTGGTAACAAATAATGATTACGACTTTTCACTGATTAACGTCCGGTAAGTACAGTAAAAAAGGTAAAACGGGTGCAACACGAGGTCTTCCCAGGAGGTCACCCATCCTAGTACTACTCTCGCCCAAGCACGCTTAACTGCAGAGTTCTGATGGGATCCGGTGCATTAGTGCTGGTATGATCGCACCCGTTATGATGTGCGCAATGCGCGTACTTAAATGCTCTAGCCATGTAGTGATCTCGTTTTTTATTGATCGTCGTCAGATTTTCTACCGATTGTCGTCACATGACAACGAATAACGATTTGATTTGATAACAGAATGTGATTATTAATAATATTAGAAGCTGTAGAAATTTTTAAATGTTCAATTGACAATTTAACCCAAATGATATAAAACGTCGTAGGACTATCTACTTTCCGTCTTTGCCGACGCGTGGTAACAAATAATGATTACGACTTTTCACTGATTAACGTCCGGTAAGTACAGTAAAAAAGGTAAAACGGGTGCAACACGAGGTCTTCCCAGGAGGTCACCCATCCTAGTACTACTCTCGCCCAAGCACGCTTAACTGCAGAGTTCTGATGGGATCCGGTGCATTAGTGCTGGTATGATCGCAATCGTTATGATGTGCGCAATGCGCGTACTTAAATGCTCTAGCCATGTAGTGATCTCGTTTTTTATTGATCGTCGTCAGATTTTCTACCGATTGTCGTCACATGACAACGAATAACGATTTGATTTGATAACAGAATGTGATTATTAATAATATTAGAAGCTGTAGAAATTTTTAAATGTTCAATTGATAATTTAACCCAAATGATATAAAACGTCGTAGGACTATCTACTTTCCGTCTTTGCCGACGCGTGGTAACAAATAATGATTACGACTTTTCACTGATTAACGTTCGGTAAGTACAGTAAAAAAGGTAAAACGGGTGCAACACGAGGTCTTCCCAGGAGGTCACCCATCCTAGTACTACTCTCGCCCAAGCACGCTTAACTGCAGAGTTCTGATGGGATCCGGTGCATTAGTGCTGGTATGATCGCACCCGTTATGATGTGCGCAATGCGCGTACTTAAATGCTCTAGCCATGTAGTGATCTCGTTTTTTATTAATCGTCGTCAGATTTTCTACCGATTGTCGTCACATGACAACGAATAACGATTTGATTTGATAACAGAATGTGATTATTAATAATATTAGAAGCTGTAGAAATTTTTAAATGTTCAATTGACAATTTAACCCAAATGATATAAAACGTCGTAGGACTATCTACTTTCCGTCTTTGCCGACGCGTGGTAACAAATAATGATTACGACTTTTCACTGATTATCGTCCGGTAAGTACAGTAAAAAAGGTAAAACGGGTGCAACACGAGGACTTCCCAGGAAGTCACCCATCCTAGTACTACTCTCGCCCAAGCACGCTTAACTGCGGAGTTCTGATGGGATCCGGTGCATTAGTGCTGGTATGATCGCACCCGTTATGATGTGCGCAATGCGCGTACTTAAATGCTCTAGCCATGTAGTGATCTCGTTTTTTATTGATCGTCGTCAGATTTTCTACCGATTGTCGTCACATGACAACGAATAACGATTTGATTTGATAACAGAATGTGATTATTAATAATATTAGAAGCTGTAGAAATTTTTAAATGTTCAATTGACAATTTAACCCAAATGATATAAAACGTCGTAGGACTATCTACTTTCCGTCTTTGCCGACGCGTGGTAACAAATAATGATTACGACTTTTCACTGATTAACGTCCGGTAAGTACAGTAAAAAAGGTAAAACGGGTGCAACACGAGGACTTCCCAGGAGGTCACCCATCCTAGTACTACTCTCGCCCAAGCACCCTTAGCTGCGGAGTTCTGATGGGATCCGGTGCATTAGTGCTGGTATGATCGCACTCGTTATGATGTGCGCAATGCGCGTACTTAAATGCTCTAGCCATGTAGTGATCTCGTTTTTTATTGATCGTCGTCAGATTTTCTACCGATTGTCGTCACATGACAACGAATAACGATTTGATTTGATAACAGAATGTGATTATTAAAAATATTAGAAGCTATAGAAATTTTTAAATGTTCAATTGACAATTTAACCCAAATGATGTAAAACGTCGTAGGACTTTCTACTTTCCGTCTTTGTCGACGCGTGGTAACAAATAATGATTACGACTTTTCACTGATTAACGTCCGGTAAGTACAGTAAAAAAGGTAAAACGGGTGCAACACGAGGTCTTCCCAGGAGGTCACCCATCCTAGTACTACTCTCGCCCAAGCACGCTTAACTGCAGAGTTCTGATGGGATCCGGTGCATTAGTGCTGGTATGATCGCACCCGTTATGATGTGCGCAATGCGCGTACTTAAATGCTCTAGCCATGTAGTGATCTCGTTTTTTATTGATCGTCGTCAGATTTTCTACCGATTGTCATCACATGACAACGAATAACGATTTGATTTGATAACAGAATGTCATTATTAAAAATATTAGAAGCTATAGAAATTTTTAAATGTTCAATTGACAATTTAACCTAAATGATATAAAACGTCGTAGGACTTTCTACTTTCCGTCTTTGCCGACGCGTGGTAACAAATAATGATTACGACTTTTCACTGATTAACGTCCGGTAAGTACAGTAAAAAAGGTAAAACGGGTGCAACACGAGGACTTCCCAGGAGGTCACCCATCCTAGTACTACTCTCGCCCAAGCACCCTTAGCTGCGGAGTTCTGATGGGATCCGGTGCATTAGTGCTGGTATGATCGCACCCGTTATGATGTGCGCAATGCGCGTACTTAAATGCTCTAGCCATGTAGTGATCTCGTTTTTTATTGATCGTCGTCAGATTTTCTACCGATTGTCGTCACATGACAACGAATAACGATTTGATTTGATAACAGAATGTCATTATTAAAAATATTAGAAGCTATAGAAATTTTTAAATGTTCAATTGACAATTTAACCTAAATGATATAAAACGTCGTAGGACTTTCTACTTTCCGTCTTTGCCGACGCGTGGTAACAAATAATGATTACGACTTTTCACTGATTAACGTCCGGTAAGTACAGTAAAAAAGGTAAAACGGGTGCAACACGAGGACTTCCCAGGAGGTCACCCATCCTAGTACTACTCTCGCCCAAGCACCCTTAGCTGCGGAGTTCTGATGGGATCCGGTGCATTAGTGCTGGTATGATCGCACCCGTTATGATGTGCGCAATGCGCGTACTTAAATGCTCTAGCCATGTAGTGATCTCGTTTTTTATTGATCGTCGTCAGATTTTCTACCGATTGTCGTCACATGACAACGAATAACGATTTGATTTGATAACAGAATGTGATTATTAATAATATTAGAAGCTGTAGAAATTTTTAAATGTTCAATTGACAATTTAACCTAAATGATATAAAACGTCGTAGGACTTTCTACTTTCCGTCTTTGCCGACGCGTGGTAACAAATAATGATTACGACTTTTCACTGATTAACGTCCGGTAAGTACAGTAAAAAAGGTAAAACGGGTGCAACACGAGGACTTCCCAGGAGGTCACCCATCCTAGTACTACTCTCGCCCAAGCACCCTTAGCTGCGGAGTTCTGATGGGATCCGGTGCATTAGTGCTGGTATGATCGCACCCGTTATGATGTGCGCAATGCGCGTACTTAAATGCTCTAGCCATGTAGTGATCTCGTTTTTTATTGATCGTCGTCAGATTTTCTACCGATTGTCGTCACATGACAACGAATAACGATTTGATTTGATAACAGAATGTCATTATTAAAAATATTAGAAGCTGTAGAAATTTTTAAATGTTCAATTGACAATTTAACCCAAATGATATAAAACGTCGTAGGACTATCTACTTTCCGTCTTTGCCGACGCGTGGTAACAAATAATGATTACGACTTTTCACTGATTAACGTCCGGTAAGTACAGTAAAAAAGGTAAAACGGGTGCAACACGAGGACTTCCCAGGAGGTCACCCATCCTAGTACTACTCTCGCCCAAGCACCCTTAGCTGCGGAGTTCTGATGGGATCCGGTGCATTAGTGCTGGTATGATCGCACCCGTTATGATGTGCGCAATGCGCGTACTTAAATGCTCTAGCCATGTAGTGATCTCGTTTTTTATTGATCGTCGTCAGATTTTCTACCGATTGTCGTCACATGACAACGAATAACGATTTGATTTGATAACAGAATGTCATTATTAAAAATATTAGAAGCTATAGAAATTTTTAAATGTTCAATTGACAATTTAACCTAAATGATATAAAACGTCGTAGGAGTTTCGACTTTCCGTCTTTGCCGTCGCGTGGTAACAAATAATGATTACGACTTTTCACTGATTAACGTCCGGTAAGTACAGTAAAAAAGGTAAAACGGGTGCAACACGAGGACTTCCCAGGAGGTCACCCATCCTAGTACTACTCTCGCCCAAGCACCCTTAGCTGCGGAGTTCTGATGGGATCCGGTGCATTAGTGCTGGTATGATCGCACCCGTTATGATGTGCGCAATGCGCGTACTTAAATGCTCTAGCCATGTAGTGATCTCGTTTTTTATTGATCGTCGTCAGATTTTCTACCGATTGTCATCACATGACAACGAAAAACGATTTGATTTGATAACAGAATGTGATTATTAATAATATTAGAAGCTGTAGAAATTTTTAAATGTTTAATTGACAATTTAACCCAAATGATGTAAAACGTCGTAGGACTTTCTACTTTCCGTCTTTGTCGACGCGTGGTAACAAATAATGATTACGACTTTTCACTGATTAACGTCCGGCAAGTACAGTAAAAAAGGTAAAACGGGTGCAACACGAGGACTTCCCAGGAGGTCACCCATCCTAGTACTACTCTCGCCCAAGCACCCTTAGCTGCGGAGTTCTGATGGGATCCGGTGCATTAGTGCTGGTATGATCGCACCCGTTATGATGTGCGCAATGCGCGTACTTAAATGCTCTAGCCATGTAGTGATCTCGTTTTTTATTAATCGTCGTCAGATTTTCTACCGATTGTCATCACATGACAACGAATAACGATTTGATTTGATAACAGAATGTGATTATTAATAATATTAGAAGCTGTAGAAATTTTTAAATGTTCAATTGACAATTTAACCCAAATGATATAAAACGTCGTAGGACTATCTACTTTCCGTCTTTGCCGACGCGTGGTAACAAATAATGATTACGACTTTTCACTGATTAACGTCCGGTAAGTACAGTAAAAAAGGTAAAACGGGTGCAACACGAGGACTTCCCAGGAGGTCACCCATCTTAGTACTACTCTCGCCCAAGCACCCTTAGCTGCGGAGTTCTGATGGGATCCGGTGCATTAGTGCTGGTATGATCGCACCCGTTATGATGTGCGCAATGCGCGTACTTAAATGCTCTAGCCATGTAGTGATCTCGTTTTTTATTGATCGTCGTCAGATTTTCTACCGATTGTCGTCACATGACAACGAATAACGATTTGATTTGATAACAGAATGTGATTATTAATAATATTAGAAGCTGTAGAAATTTTTAAATGTTCAATTGACAATTTAACCCAAATGATATAAAACGTCGTAGGACTATCTACTTTCCGTCTTTGCCGACGCGTGGTAACAAATAATGATTACGACTTTTCACTGATTAACGTCCGGTAAGTACAGTAAAAAAGGTAAAACGGGTGCAACACGAGGACTTCCCAGGAGGTCACCCATCCTAGTACTACTCTCGCCCAAGCACGCTTAACTGCGGAGTTCTGATGGGATCCGGTGCATTAGTGCTGGTATGATCGCACCCGTTATGATGTGCGCAATGCGCGTACTTAAATGCTCTAGCCATGTAGTGATCTCGTTTTTTATTGATCTTCGTCAGATTTTCTACCGATTGTCGTCACATGACAACGAATAACGATTTGATTTGATAACAGAATGTCATTATTAAAAATATTAGAAGCTGTAGAAATTTTTAAATGTTCAATTGACAATTTAACCTAAATGATATAAAACGTCGTAGGACTTTCGACTTTCCGTCTTTGCCGTCGCGTGGTAACAAATAATGATTACTACTTTTCACTGATTAACGTCCGGTAAGTACAGTAAAAAAGGTAAAACGGGTGCAACACGAGGACTTCCCAGGAGGTCACCCATCCTAGTACTACTCTCGCCCAAGCACGCTTAACTGCGGAGTTCTGATGGGATCCGGTGCATTAGTGCTGGTATGATCGCACCCGTTATGATGTGCGCAATGCGCGTACTTAAATGCTCTAGCCATGTAGTGATCTTGTTTTTTATTGATCGTCGTCAGATTTTCTACCGATTGTCATCACATGACAACGAATAACGATTTGATTTGATAACAGAATGTCATTATTAAAAATATTAGAAGCTATAGAAATTTTTAAATGTTCAATTGACAATTTAACCTAAATGATATAAAACGTCGTAGGACTTTCGACTTTCCGTCTTTGCCGTCGCGTGGTAACAAATAATGATTACGACTTTTCACTGATTAACGTCCGGTAAGTACAGTAAAAAAGGTAAAACGGGTGCAACACGAGGACTTCCCAGGAGGTCACCCATCCTAGTACTACTCTCGCCCAAGCACCCTTAGCTGCGGAGTTCTGATGGGATCCGGTGCATTAGTGCTGGTATGATCGCACCCGTTATGATGTGCGCAATGCGCGTACTTAAATGCTCTAGCCATGTAGTGATCTCGTTTTTTATTAATCGTCGTCAGATTTTCTACCGATTGTCATCACATGACAACGAATAACGATTTGATTTGATAACAGAATGTGATTATTAATAATATTAGAAGCTGTAGAAATTTTTAAATGTTCAATTGACAATTTAACCCAAATGATATAAAACGTCGTAGGACTATCTACTTTCCGTCTTTGCCGACGCGTGGTAACAAATAATGATTACGACTTTTCACTGATTAACGTCCGGTAAGTACAGTAAAAAAGGTAAAACGGGTGCAACACGAGGACTTCCCAGGAGGTCACCCATCCTAGTACTACTCTCGCCCAAGCACCCTTAGCTGCGGAGTTCTGATGGGATCCGGTGCATTAGTGCTGGTATGATCGCACCCGTTATGATGTGCGCAATGCGCGTACTTAAATGCTCTAGCCATGTAGTGATCTCGTTTTTTATTGATCGTCGTCAGATTTTCTACCGATTGTCGTCACATGACAACGAATAACGATTTGATTTGATAACAGAATGTGATTATTAATAATATTAGAAGCTGTAGAAATTTTTAAATGTTCAATTGACAATTTAACCCAAATGATATAAAACGTCGTAGGACTATCTACTTTCCGTCTTTGCCGACGCGTGGTAACAAATAATGATTACGACTTTTCACTGATTAACGTCCGGTAAGTACAGTAAAAAAGGTAAAACGGGTGCAACACGAGGACTTCCCAGGAGGTCACCCATCCTAGTACAACTCTCGCCCAAGCACCCTTAGCTGCGGAGTTCTGATGGGATCCGGTGCATTAGTGCTGGTATGATCGCACCCGTTATGATGTGCGCAATGCGCGTACTTAAATGCTCTGGCCATGTAGTGATCTCGTTTTTTATTGATCGTCGTCAGATTTTCTACCGATTGTCGTCACATGACAACGAATAACGATTTGATTTGATAACAGAATGTGATTATTAAAAATATTAGAAGCTATAGAAATTTTTAAATGTTCAATTGACAATTTAACCCAAATGATGTAAAACGTCGTAGGACTTTCTACTTTCCGTCTTTGTCGACGCGTGGTAACAAATAATGATTACGACTTTTCACTGATTAACGTCCGGTAAGTACAGTAAAAAAGGTAAAACGGGTGCAACACGAGGTCTTCCCAGGAGGTCACCCATCCTAGTACTACTCTCGCCCAAGCACGCTTGACTGCAGAGTTCTGATGGGATCCGGTGCATTAGTGCTGGTATGATCGCACCCGTTATGATGTGCGCAATGCGCGTACTTAAATGCTCTAGCCATGTAGTGATCTCGTTTTTTATTAATCGTCGTCAGATTTTCTACCGATTGTCATCACATGACAACGAATAACGATTTGATTTGATAACAGAATGTCATTATTAAAAATATTAGAAGCTATAGAAATTTTTAAATGTTCAATTGACAATTTAACCTAAATGATATAAAACGTCGTAGGACTTTCTACTTTCCGTCTTTGCCGACGCGTGGTAACAAATAATGATTACGACTTTTCACTGATTAACGTCCGGTAAGTACAGTAAAAAAGGTAAAACGGGTGCAACACGAGGACTTCCCAGGAGGTCACCCATCCTAGTACTACTCTCGCCCAAGCACGCTTAACTGCGGAGTTCTGATGGGATCCGGTGCATTAGTGCTGGTATGATCGCACCCGTTATGATGTGCGCAATGCGCGTACTTAAATGCTCTAGCCATGTAGTGATCTCGTTTTTTATTGATCTTCGTCAGATTTTCTACCGATTGTCGTCACATGACAACGAATAACGATTTGATTTGATAACAGAATGTCATTATTAAAAATATTAGAAGCTGTAGAAATTTTTAAATGTTCAATTGACAATTTAACCTAAATGATATAAAACGTCGTAGGACTTTCGACTTTCCGTCTTTGCCGTCGCGTGGTAACAAATAATGATTACTACTTTTCACTGATTAACGTCCGGTAAGTACAGTAAAAAAGGTAAAACGGGTGCAACACGAGGACTTCCCAGGAGGTCACCCATCCTAGTACTACTCTCGCCCAAGCACGCTTAACTGCGGAGTTCTGATGGGATCCGGTGCATTAGTGCTGGTATGATCGCACCCGTTATGATGTGCGCAATGCGCGTACTTAAATGCTCTAGCCATGTAGTGACCTCGTTTTTTATTGATCGTCGTCAGATTTTCTACCGATTGTCGTCACATGACAACGAATAACGATTTGATTTGATAACAGAATGTGATTATTAATAATATTAGAAGCTGTAGAAATTTTTAAATGTTCAATTGACAATTTAACCCAAATGATATAAAACGTCGTAGGACTATCTACTTTCCGTCTTTGCCGACGCGTGGTAACAAATAATGATTACGACTTTTCACTGATTAACGTCCGGTAAGTACAGTAAAAAAGGTAAAACGGGTGCAACACGAGGACTTCCCAGGAGGTCACCCATCCTAGTACTACTCTCGCCCAAGCACCCTTAGCTGCGGAGTTCTGATGGGATCCGGTGCATTAGTGCTGGTATGATCGCACCCGTTATGATGTGCGCAATGCGCGTACTTAAATGCTCTAGCCATGTAGTGATCTCGTTTTTTATTGATCGTCGTCAGATTTTCTACCGATTGTCGTCACATGACAACGAATAACGATTTGATTTGATAACAGAATGTGATTATTAATAATATTAGAAGCTGTAGAAATTTTTAAATGTTCAATTGACAATTTAACCCAAATGATATAAAACGTCGTAGGACTATCTACTTTCCGTCTTTGCCGACGCGTGGTAACAAATAATGATTACGACTTTTCACTGATTAACGTCCGGTAAGTACAGTAAAAAAGGTAAAACGGGTGCAACACGAGGACTTCCCAGGAGGTCACCCATCCTAGTACAACTCTCGCCCAAGCACCCTTAGCTGCGGAGTTCTGATGGGATCCGGTGCATTAGTGCTGGTATGATCGCACCCGTTATGATGTGCGCAATGCGCGTACTTAAATGCTCTGGCCATGTAGTGATCTCGTTTTTTATTGATCGTCGTCAGATTTTCTACCGATTGTCGTCACATGACAACGAATAACGATTTGATTTGATAACAGAATGTGATTATTAAAAATATTAGAAGCTATAGAAATTTTTAAATGTTCAATTGACAATTTAACCCAAATGATGTAAAACGTCGTAGGACTTTCTACTTTCCGTCTTTGTCGACGCGTGGTAACAAATAATGATTACGACTTTTCACTGATTAACGTCCGGTAAGTACAGTAAAAAAGGTAAAACGGGTGCAACACGAGGTCTTCCCAGGAGGTCACCCATCCTAGTACTACTCTCGCCCAAGCACGCTTGACTGCAGAGTTCTGATGGGATCCGGTGCATTAGTGCTGGTATGATCGCACCCGTTATGATGTGCGCAATGCGCGTACTTAAATGCTCTAGCCATGTAGTGATCTCGTTTTTTATTAATCGTCGTCAGATTTTCTACCGATTGTCATCACATGACAACGAATAACGATTTGATTTGATAACAGAATGTCATTATTAAAAATATTAGAAGCTATAGAAATTTTTAAATGTTCAATTGACAATTTAACCTAAATGATATAAAACGTCGTAGGACTTTCTACTTTCCGTCTTTGCCGACGCGTGGTAACAAATAATGATTACGACTTTTCACTGATTAACGTCCGGTAAGTACAGTAAAAAAGGTAAAACGGGTGCAACACGAGGACTTCCCAGGAGGTCACCCATCCTAGTACTACTCTCGCCCAAGCACGCTTAACTGCGGAGTTCTGATGGGATCCGGTGCATTAGTGCTGGTATGATCGCACCCGTTATGATGTGCGCAATGCGCGTACTTAAATGCTCTAGCCATGTAGTGATCTCGTTTTTTATTGATCTTCGTCAGATTTTCTACCGATTGTCGTCACATGACAACGAATAACGATTTGATTTGATAACAGAATGTCATTATTAAAAATATTAGAAGCTGTAGAAATTTTTAAATGTTCAATTGACAATTTAACCTAAATGATATAAAACGTCGTAGGACTTTCGACTTTCCGTCTTTGCCGTCGCGTGGTAACAAATAATGATTACTACTTTTCACTGATTAACGTCCGGTAAGTACAGTAAAAAAGGTAAAACGGGTGCAACACGAGGACTTCCCAGGAGGTCACCCATCCTAGTACTACTCTCGCCCAAGCACGCTTAACTGCGGAGTTCTGATGGGATCCGGTGCATTAGTGCTGGTATGATCGCACCCGTTATGATGTGCGCAATGCGCGTACTTAAATGCTCTAGCCATGTAGTGATCTCGTTTTTTATTGATCGTCGTCAGATTTTCTACCGATTGTCATCACATGACAACGAATAACGATTTGATTTGATAACAGAATGTGATTATTAATAATATTAGAAGCTGTAGAAATTTTTAAATGTTCAATTGACAATTTAACCCAAATGATATAAAACGTCGTAGGACTATCTACTTTCCGTCTTTGCCGACGCGTGGTAACAAATAATGATTACGACTTTTCACTGATTAACGTCCGGTAAGTACAGTAAAAAAGGTAAAACGGGTGCAACACGAGGACTTCCCAGGAGGTCACCCATCCTAGTACTACTCTCGCCCAAGCACCCTTAGCTGCGGAGTTCTGATGGGATCCGGTGCATTAGTGCTGGTATGATCGCACCCGTTATGATGTGCGCAATGCGCGTACTTAAATGCTCTAGCCATGTAGTGATCTCGTTTTTTATTGATCGTCGTCAGATTTTCTACCGATTGTCGTCACATGACAACGAATAACGATTTGATTTGATAACAGAATGTGATTATTAATAATATTAGAAGCTGTAGAAATTTTTAAATGTTCAATTGACAATTTAACCCAAATGATATAAAACGTCGTAGGACTATCTACTTTCCGTCTTTGCCGACGCGTGGTAACAAATAATGATTACGACTTTTCACTGATTAACGTCCGGTAAGTACAGTAAAAAAGGTAAAACGGGTGCAACACGAGGACTTCCCAGGAGGTCACCCATCCTAGTACAACTCCCGCCCAAGCACCCTTAGCTGCGGAGTTCTGATGGGATCCGGTGCATTAGTGCTGGTATGATCGCACCCGTTATGATGTGCGCAATGCGCGTACTTAAATGCTCTAGCCATGTAGTGATCTCGTTTTTTATTGATCGTCGTCAGATTTTCTACCGATTGTCGTCACATGACAACGAATAACGATTTGATTTGATAACAGAATGTCATTATTAAAAATATTAGAAGCTATAGAAATTTTTAAATGTTCAATTGACAATTTAACCTAAATGATATAAAACGTCGTAGGACTTTCTACTTTCCGTCTTTGCCGACGCGTGGTAACAAATAATGATTACGACTTTTCACTGATTAACGTCCGGTAAGTACAGTAAAAAAGGTAAAACGGGTGCAACACGAGGACTTCCCAGGAGGTCACCCATCCTAGTACTACTCTCGCCCAAGCACGCTTAACTGCGGAGTTCTGATGGGATCCGGTGCATTAGTGCTGGTATGATCGCACCCGTTATGATGTGCGCAATGCGCGTACTTAAATGCTCTAGCCATGTAGTGATCTCGTTTTTTATTGATCTTCGTCAGATTTTCTACCGATTGTCGTCACATGACAACGAATAACGATTTGATTTGATAACAGAATGTCATTATTAAAAATATTAGAAGCTGTAGAAATTTTTAAATGTTCAATTGACAATTTAACCTAAATGATATAAAACGTCGTAGGACTTTCGACTTTCCGTCTTTGCCGTCGCGTGGTAACAAATAATGATTACTACTTTTCACTGATTAACGTCCGGTAAGTACAGTAAAAAAGGTAAAACGGGTGCAACACGAGGACTTCCCAGGAGGTCACCCATCCTAGTACTACTCTCGCCCAAGCACGCTTAACTGCGGAGTTCTGATGGGATCCGGTGCATTAGTGCTGGTATGATCGCACCCGTTATGATGTGCGCAATGCGCGTACTTAAATGCTCTAGCCATGTAGTGATCTCGTTTTTTATTGATCGTCGTCAGATTTTCTACCGATTGTCATCACATGACAACGAATAACGATTTGATTTGATAACAGAATGTCATTATTAAAAATATTAGAAGCTGTAGAAATTTTTAAATGTTCAATTGACAATTTAACCTAAATGATATAAAACGTCGTAGGACTTTCGACTTTCCGTCTTTGCCGTCGCGTGGTAACAAATAATGATTACTACTTTTCACTGATTAACGTCCGGTAAGTACAGTAAAAAAGGTAAAACGGGTGCAACACGAGGACTTCCCAGGAGGTCACCCATCCTAGTACTACTCTCGCCCAAGCACCCTTAGCTGCGGAGTTCTGATGGGATCCGGTGCATTAGTGCTGGTATGATCGCACCCGTTATGATGTGCGCAATGCGCGTACTTAAATGCTCTAGCCATGTAGTGATCTCGTTTTTTATTGATCGTCGTCAGATTTTCTACCGATTGTCATCACATGACAACGAATAACGATTTGATTTGATAACAGAATGTCATTATTAAAAATATTAGAAGCTATAGAAATTTTTAAATGTTCAATTGACAATTTAACCTAAATGATATAAAACGTCGTAGGACTTTCGACTTTCCGTCTTTGCCGTCGCGTGGTAACAAATAATGATTACGACTTTTCACTGATTAACGTCCGGTAAGTACAGTAAAAAAGGTAAAACGGGTGCAACACGAGGACTTCCCAGGAGGTCACCCATCCTAGTACTACTCTCGCCCAAGCACCCTTAGCTGCGGAGTTCTGATGGGATCCGGTGCATTAGTGCTGGTATGATCGCACCCGTTATGATGTGCGCAATGCGCGTACTTAAATGCTCTAGCCATGTAGTGATCTCGTTTTTTATTGATCGTCGTCAGATTTTCTACCGATTGTCATCACATGACAACGAATAACGATTTGATTTGATAACAGAATGTCATTATTAAAAATATTAGAAGCTATAGAAATTTTTAAATGTTCAATTGACAATTTAACCTAAATGATATAAAACGTCGTAGGACTTTCGACTTTCCGTCTTTGCCGTCGCGTGGTAACAAATAATGATTACGACTTTTCACTGATTAACGTCCGGTAAGTACAGTAAAAAAGGTAAAACGGGTGCAACACGAGGACTTCCCAGGAGGTCACCCATCCTAGTACTACTCTCGCCCAAGCACCCTTAGCTGCGGAGTTCTGATGGGATCCGGTGCATTAGTGCTGGTATGATCGCACCCGTTATGATGTGCGCAATGCGCGTACTTAAATGCTCTAGCCATGTAGTGATCTCGTTTTTTATTGATCGTCGTCAGATTTTCTACCGATTGTCATCACATGACAACGAATAACGATTTGATTTGATAACAGAATGTGATTATTAATAATATTAGAAGCTGTAGAAATTTTTAAATGTTCAATTGACAATTTAACCCAAATGATATAAAACGTCGTAGGACTATCTACTTTCCGTCTTTGCCGACGCGTGGTAACAAATAATGATTACGACTTTTCACTGATTAACGTCCGGTAAGTACAGTAAAAAAGGTAAAACGGGTGCAACACGAGGACTTCCCAGGAGGTCACCCATCCTAGTACTACTCTCGCCCAAGCACCCTTAGCTGCGGAGTTCTGATGGGATCCGGTGCATTAGTGCTGGTATGATCGCACCCGTTATGATGTGCGCAATGCGCGTACTTAAATGCTCTAGCCATGTAGTGATCTCGTTTTTTATTGATCGTCGTCAGATTTTCTACCGATTGTCGTCACATGACAACGAATAACGATTTGATTTGATAACAGAATGTGATTATTAATAATATTAGAAGCTGTAGAAATTTTTAAATGTTCAATTGACAATTTAACCCAAATGATATAAAACGTCGTAGGACTATCTACTTTCCGTCTTTGCCGACGCGTGGTAACAAATAATGATTACGACTTTTCACTGATTAACGTCCGGTAAGTACAGTAAAAAAGGTAAAACGGGTGCAACACGAGGACTTCCCAGGAGGTCACCCATCCTAGTACTACTCTCGCCCAAGCACCCTTAGCTGCGGAGTTCTGATGGGATCCGGTGCATTAGTGCTGGTATGATCGCACCCGTTATGATGTGCGCAATGCGCGTACTTAAATGCTCTAGCCATGTAGTGATCTCGTTTTTTATTGATCGTCGTCAGATTTTCTACCGATTGTCGTCACATGACAACGAATAACGATTTGATTTGATAACAGAATGTGATTATTAATAATATTAGAAGCTGTAGAAATTTTTAAATGTTCAATTGACAATTTAACCCAAATGATATAAAACGTCGTAGGACTATCTACTTTCCGTCTTTGCCGACGCGTGGTAACAAATAATGATTACGACTTTTCACTGATTAACGTCCGGTAAGTACAGTAAAAAAGGTAAAACGGGTGCAACACGAGGACTTCCCAGGAGGTCACCCATCCTAGTACAACTCCCGCCCAAGCACCCTTAGCTGCGGAGTTCTGATGGGATCCGGTGCATTAGTGCTGGTATGATCGCACCCGTTATGATGTGCGCAATGCGCGTACTTAAATGCTCTAGCCATGTAGTGATCTCGTTTTTTATTGATCGTCGTCAGATTTTCTACCGATTGTCGTCACATGACAACGAATAACGATTTGATTTGATAACAGAATGTCATTATTAAAAATATTAGAAGCTATAGAAATTTTTAAATGTTCAATTGACAATTTAACCTAAATGATATAAAACGTCGTAGGACTTTCTACTTTCCGTCTTTGCCGACGCGTGGTAACAAATAATGATTACGACTTTTCACTGATTAACGTCCGGTAAGTACAGTAAAAAAGGTAAAACGGGTGCAACACGAGGACTTCCCAGGAGGTCACCCATCCTAGTACTACTCTCGCCCAAGCACGCTTAACTGCGGAGTTCTGATGGGATCCGGTGCATTAGTGCTGGTATGATCGCACCCGTTATGATGTGCGCAATGCGCGTACTTAAATGCTCTAGCCATGTAGTGATCTCGTTTTTTATTGATCTTCGTCAGATTTTCTACCGATTGTCGTCACATGACAACGAATAACGATTTGATTTGATAACAGAATGTCATTATTAAAAATATTAGAAGCTGTAGAAATTTTTAAATGTTCAATTGACAATTTAACCTAAATGATATAAAACGTCGTAGGACTTTCGACTTTCCGTCTTTGCCGTCGCGTGGTAACAAATAATGATTACTACTTTTCACTGATTAACGTCCGGTAAGTACAGTAAAAAAGGTAAAACGGGTGCAACACGAGGACTTCCCAGGAGGTCACCCATCCTAGTACTACTCTCGCCCAAGCACGCTTAACTGCGGAGTTCTGATGGGATCCGGTGCATTAGTGCTGGTATGATCGCACCCGTTATGATGTGCGCAATGCGCGTACTTAAATGCTCTAGCCATGTAGTGATCTCGTTTTTTATTGATCGTCGTCAGATTTTCTACCGATTGTCATCACATGACAACGAATAACGATTTGATTTGATAACAGAATGTCATTATTAAAAATATTAGAAGCTATAGAAATTTTTAAATGTTCAATTGACAATTTAACCTAAATGATATAAAACGTCGTAGGACTTTCGACTTTCCGTCTTTGCCGTCGCGTGGTAACAAATAATGATTACGACTTTTCACTGATTAACGTCCGGTAAGTACAGTAAAAAAGGTAAAACGGGTGCAACACGAGGACTTCCCAGGAGGTCACCCATCCTAGTACTACTCTCGCCCAAGCACCCTTAGCTGCGGAGTTCTGATGGGATCCGGTGCATTAGTGCTGGTATGATCGCACCCGTTATGATGTGCGCAATGCGCGTACTTAAATGCTCTAGCCATGTAGTGATCTCGTTTTTTATTAATCGTCGTCAGATTTTCTACCGATTGTCATCACATGACAACGAATAACGATTTGATTTGATAACAGAATGTGATTATTAATAATATTAGAAGCTGTAGAAATTTTTAAATGTTCAATTGACAATTTAACCCAAATGATATAAAACGTCGTAGGACTATCTACTTTCCGTCTTTGCCGACGCGTGGTAACAAATAATGATTACGACTTTTCACTGATTAACGTCTGGTAAGTACAGTAAAAAAGGTAAAACGGGTGCAACACGAGGACTTCCCAGGAGGTCACCCATCCTAGTACTACTCTCGCCCAAGCACCCTTAGCTGCGGAGTTCTGATGGGATCCGGTGCATTAGTGCTGGTATGATCGCACCCGTTATGATGTGCGCAATGCGCGTACTTAAATGCTCTAGCCATGTAGTGATCTCGTTTTTTATTGATCGTCGTCAGATTTTCTACCGATTGTCGTCACATGACAACGAATAACGATTTGATTTGATAACAGAATGTGATTATTAATAATATTAGAAGCTGTAGAAATTTTTAAATGTTCAATTGACAATTTAACCCAAATGATATAAAACGTCGTAGGACTATCTACTTTCCGTCTTTGCCGACGCGTGGTAACAAATAATGATTACGACTTTTCACTGATTAACGTCCGGTAAGAACAGTAAAAAAGGTAAAACGGGTGCAACACGAGGACTTCTCAGGAGGTCACCCATCCTAGTACAACTCTCGCCCAAGCACCCTTAGCTGCGGAGTTCTGATGGGATCCGGTGCATTAGTGCTGGTATGATCGCACCCGTTATGATGTGCGCAATGCGCGTACTTAAATGCTCTAGCCATGTAGTGATCTCGTTTTTTATTGATCGTCGTCAGATTTTCTACCGATTGTCGTCACATGACAACGAATAACGATTTGATTTGATAACAGAATGTGATTATTAAAAATATTAGAAGCTATAGAAATTTTTAAATGTTCAATTGACAATTTAACCCAAATGATGTAAAACGTTGTAGGACTTTCTACTTTCCGTCTTTGTCGACGCGTGGTAACAAATAATGATTACGACTTTTCACTGATTAACGTCCGGTAAGTACAGTAAAAAAGGTAAAACGGGTGCAACACGAGGTCTTCCCAGGAGGTCACCCATCCTAGTACTACTCTCGCCCAAGCACGCTTAACTGCAGAGTTCCGATGGGATCCGGTGCATTAGTGCTGGTATGATCGCACCCGTTATGATGTGCGCAATGCGCGTGCTTAAATGCTCTAGCCATGTAGTGATCTCGTTTTTTATTAATCGTCGTCAGATTTTCTACCGATTGTCATCACATGACAACGAATAACGATTTGATTTGATAACAGAATGTCATTATTAAAAATATTAGAAGCTATAGAAATTTTTAAGTGTTCAATTGACAATTTAACCTAAATGATATAAAACGTCGTAGGACTTTCTACTTTCCGTCTTTGCCGACGCGTGGTAACAAATAATGATTACGACTTTTCACTGATTAACGTCCGGTAAGTACAGTAAAAAAGGTAAAACGGGTGCAACACGAGGACTTCCCAGGAGGTCACCCATCCTAGTACTACTCTCGCCCAAGCACGCTTAACTGCGGAGTTCTGATGGGATCCGGTGCATTAGTGCTGGTATGATCGCACCCGTTATGATGTGCGCAATGCGCGTACTTAAATGCTCTAGCCATGTAGTGATCTCGTTTTTTATTGATCTTCGTCAGATTTTCTACCGATTGTCGTCACATGACAACGAATAACGATTTGATTTGATAACAGAATGTCATTATTAAAAATATTAGAAGCTGTAGAAATTTTTAAATGTTCAATTGACAATTTAACCTAAATGATATAAAACGTCGTAGGACTTTCGACTTTCCGTCTTTGCCGTCGCGTGGTAACAAATAATGATTACTACTTTTCACTGATTAACGTCCGGTAAGTACAGTAAAAAAGGTAAAACGGGTGCAACACGAGGACTTCCCAGGAGGTCACCCATCCTAGTACTACTCTCGCCCAAGCACGCTTAACTGCGGAGTTCTGATGGGATCCGGTGCATTAGTGCTGGTATGATCGCACCCGTTATGATGTGCGCAATGCGCGTACTTAAATGCTCTAACCATGTAGTGATCTTGTTTTTTATTGATCGTCGTCAGATTTTCTACCGATTGTCGTCACATGACAACGAATAACGATTTGATTTGATAACAGAATGTGATTATTAATAATATTAGAAGCTGTAGAAATTTTTAAATGTTCAATTGACAATTTAACCCAAATGATATAAAACGTCGTAGGACTATCTACTTTCCGTCTTTGCCGACGCGTGGTCACAAATAATGATTACGACTTTTCACTGATTAACGTCCGGTAAGTACAGTAAAAAAGGTAAAACGGGTGCAACACGAGGACTTCCCAGGATGTCACCCATCCTAGTACTACTCTCGCCCAAGCACCCTTAGCTGCGGAGTTCTGATGGGATCCGGTGCATTAGTGCTGGTATGATCGCACCCGTTATGATGTGCGCAATGCGCGTACTTAAATGCTCTAGCCATGTAGTGATCTCGTTTTTTATTGATCGTCGTCAGATTTTCTACCGATTGTCGTCACATGACAACGAATAACGATTTGATTTGATAACAGAATGTGATTATTAATAATATTAGAAGCTGTAGAAATTTTTAAATGTTCAATTGACAATTTAACCCAAATGATATAAAACGTCGTAGGACTATCTACTTTCCGTCTTTGCCGACGCGTGGTAACAAATAATGATTACGACTTTTCACTGATTAACGTCCGGTAAGTACAGTAAAAAAGGTAAAACGGGTGCAACACGAGGACTTCCCAGGAGGTCACCCATCCTAGTACAACTCTCGCCCAAGCACCCTTAGCTGCGGAGTTCTGATGGGATCCGGTGCATTAGTGCTGGTATGATCGCACCCGTTATGATGTGCGCAATGCGCGTACTTAAATGCTCTAGCCATGTAGTGATCTCGTTTTTTATTGATCGTCGTCAGATTTTCTACCGATTGTCGTCACATGACAACGAATAACGATTTGATTTGATAACAGAATGTGATTATTAAAAATATTAGAAGCTATAGAAATTTTTAAATGTTCAATTGACAATTTAACCCAAATGATGTAAAACGTCGTAGGACTTTCTACTTTCCGTCTTTGTCGACGCGTGGTAACAAATAATGATTACGACTTTTCACTGATTAACGTCCGGTAAGTACAGTAAAAAAGGTAAAACGGGTGCAACACGAGGTCTTCCCAGGAGGTCACCCATGCTAGTACTACTCTCGCCCAAGCACGCTTAACTGCAGAGTTCTGATGGGATCCGGTGCATTAGTGCTGGTATGATCGCACCCGTTATGATGTGCGCAATGCGCGTACTTAAATGCTCTAGCCATGTAGTGATCTCGTTTTTTATTAATCGTCGTCAGATTTTCTACCGATTGTCATCACATGACAACGAATAACGATTTGATTTGATAACAGAATGTCATTATTAAAAATATTAGAAGCTATAGAAATTTTTAAATGTTCAATTGACAATTTAACCTAAATGATATAAAACGTCGTAGGACTTTCTACTTTCCGTCTTTGCCGACGCGTGGTAACAAATAATGATTACGACTTTTCACTGATTAACGTCCGGTAAGTACAGTAAAAAAGGTAAAACGGGTGCAACACGAGGACTTCCCAGGAGGTCACCCATCCTAGTACTACTCTCGCCCAAGCACGCTTAACTGCGGAGTTCTGATGGGATCCGGTGTATTAGTGCTGGTATGATCGCACCAGTTATGATGTGCGCAATGCGCGTACTTAAATGCTCTAGCCATGTAGTGATCTCGTTTTTTATTGATCTTCGTCAGATTTTCTACCGATTGTCGTCACATGACAACGAATAACGATTTGATTTGATAACAGAATGTCATTATTAAAAATATTAGAAGCTGTAGAAATTTTTAAATGTTCAATTGACAATTTAACCTAAATGATATAAAACGTCGTAGGACTTTCGACTTTCCGTCTTTGCCGTCGCGTGGTAACAAATAATGATTACTACTTTTCACTGATTAACGTCCGGTAAGTACAGTAAAAAAGGTAAAACGGGTGCAACACGAGGACTTCCCAGGAGGTCACCCATCCTAGTACTACTCTCGCCCAAGCACGCTTAACTGCGGAGTTCTGATGGGATCCGGTGCATTAGTGCTGGTATGATCGCACCCGTTATGATGTGCGCAATGCGCGTACTTAAATGCTCTAGCCATGTAGTGATCTCGTTTTTTATTGATCGTCGTCAGATTTTCTACCGATTGTCATCACATGACAACGAATAACGATTTGATTTGATAACAGAATGTCATTATTAAAAATATTAGAAGCTATAGAAATTTTTAAATGTTCAATTGACAATTTAACCTAAATGATATAAAACGTCGTAGGACTTTCGACTTTCCGTCTTTGCCGTCGCGTGGTAACAAATAATGATTATGACTTTTCACTGATTAACGTCCGGTAAGTACAGTAAAAAAGGTAAAACGGGTGCAACACGAGGACTTCCCAGGAGGTCACCCATCCTAGTACTACTCTCGCCCAAGCACCCTTAGCTGCGGAGTTCTGATGGGATCCGGTGCATTAGTGCTGGTATGATCGCACCCGTTATGATGTGCGCAATGCGCGTACTTAAATGCTCTAGCCATGTAGTGATCTCGTTTTTTATTAATCGTCGTCAGATTTTCTACCGATTGTCATCACATGACAACGAATAACGATTTGATTTGATAACAGAATGTGATTATTAATAATATTAGAAGCTGTAGAAATTTTTAAATGTTCAATTGACAATTTAACCCAAATGATATAAAACGTCGTAGGACTATCTACTTTCCGTCTTTGCCGACGCGTGGTAACAAATAATGATTACGACTTTTCACTGATTAACGTCCGGTAAGTACAGTAAAAAAGGTAAAACGGGTGCAACACGAGGACTTCCCAGGAGGTCACCCATCCTAGTACTACTCTCGCCCAAGCACCCTTAGCTGCGGAGTTCTGATGGGATCCGGTGCATTAGTGCTGGTATGATCGCACCCGTTATGATGTGCGCAATGCGCGTACTTAAATGCTCTAGCCATGTAGTGATCTCGTTTTTTATTGATCGTCGTCAGATTTTCTACCGATTGTCGTCACATGACAACGAATAACGATTTGATTTGATAACAGAATGTGATTATTAATAATATTAGAAGCTGTAGAAATTTTTAAATGTTCAATTGACAATTTAACCCAAATGATATAAAACGTCGTAGGACTATCTACTTTCCGTCTTTGCCGACGCGTGGTAACAAATAATGATTACGACTTTTCACTGATTAACGTCCGGTAAGTACAGTAAAAAAGGTAAAACGGGTGCAACACGAGGACTTCCCAGGAGGTCACCCATCCTAGTACTACTCTCGCCCAAGCACGCTTAACTGCGGAGTTCTGATGGGATCCGGTGCATTAGTGCTGGTATGATCGCACCCGTTATGATGTGCGCAATGCGCGTACTTAAATGCTCTAGCCATGTAGTGATCTCGTTTTTTATTGATCGTCGTCAGATTTTCTACCGATTGTCATCACATGACAACGAATAACGATTTGATTTGATAACAGAATGTCATTATTAAAAATATTAGAAGCTATAGAAATTTTTAAATGTTCAATTGACAATTTAACCTAAATGATATAAAACGTCGTAGGACTTTCGACTTTCCGTCTTTGCCGTCGCGTGGTAACAAATAATGATTACGACTTTTCACTGATTAACGTCCGGTAAGTACAGTAAAAAAGGTAAAACGGGTGCAACACGAGGACTTCCCAGGAGGTCACCCATCCTAGTACTACTCTCGCCCAAGCACCCTTAGCTGCGGAGTTCTGATGGGATCCGGTGCATTAGTGCTGGTATGATCGCACCCGTTATGATGTGCGCAATGCGCGTACTTAAATGCTCTAGCCATGTAGTGATCTCGTTTTTTATTAATCGTCGTCAGATTTTCTACCGATTGTCATCACATGACAACGAATAACGATTTGATTTGATAACAGAATGTGATTATTAATAATATTAGAAGCTGTAGAAATTTTTAAATGTTCAATTGACAATTTAACCCAAATGATATAAAACGTCGTAGGACTATCTACTTTCCGTCTTTGCCGACGCGTGGTAACAAATAATGATTACGACTTTTCACTGATTAACGTCCGGTAAGTACAGTAAAAAAGGTAAAACGGGTGCAACACGAGGACTTCCCAGGAGGTCACCCATCCTAGTACTACTCTCGCCCAAGCACCCTTAGCTGCGGAGTTCTGATGGGATCCGGTGCATTAGTGCTGGTATGATCGCACCCGTTATGATGTGCGCAATGCGCGTACTTAAATGCTCTAGCCATGTAGTGATCTCGTTTTTTATTGATCGTCGTCAGATTTTCTACCGATTGTCGTCACATGACAACGAATAACGATTTGATTTGATAACAGAATGTGATTATTAATAATATTAGAAGCTGTAGAAATTTTTAAATGTTCAATTGACAATTTAACCCAAATGATATAAAACGTCGTAGGACTATCTACTTTCCGTCTTTGCCGACGCGTGGTAACAAATAATGATTACGACTTTTCACTGATTAACGTCCGGTAAGTACAGTAAAAAAGGTAAAACGGGTGCAACACGAGGACTTCCCAGGAGGTCACCCATCCTAGTACTACTCTCGCCCAAGCACCCTTAGCTGCGGAGTTCTGATGGGATCCGGTGCATTAGTGCTGGTATGATCGCACCCGTTATGATGTGCGCAATGCGCGTACTTAAATGCTCTAGCCATGTAGTGATCTCGTTTTTTATTGATCGTCGTCAGATTTTCTACCGATTGTCGTCACATGACAACGAATAACGATTTGATTTGATAACAGAATGTGATTATTAAAAATATTAGAAGCTATAGAAATTTTTAAATGTTCAATTGACAATTTAACCCAAATGATGTAAAACGTCGTAGGACTTTCTACTTTCCGTCTTTGTCGACGCGTGGTAACAAATAATGATTACGACTTTTCACTGATTAACGTACGGTAAGTACAGTAAAAAAGGTAAAACGGGTGCAACACGAGGTCTTCCCAGGAGGTCACCCATCCTAGTACTACTCTCGCCCAAGCACGCTTAACTGCAGAGTTCTGATGGGATCCGGTGCATTAGTGCTGGTATGATCGCACCCATTATGATGTGCGCAATGCGCGTACTTAAATGCTCTAGCCATGTAGTGATCTCGTTTTTTATTAATCGTCGTCAGATTTTCTACCGATTGTCATCACATGACAACGAATAACGATTTGATTTGATAACAGAATGTCATTATTAAAAATATTAGAAGCTATAGAAATTTTTAAATGTTCAATTGACAATTTAACCTAAATGATATAAAACGTCGTAGGACTTTCTACTTTCCGTCTTTGCCGACGCGTGGTAACAAATAATGATTACGACTTTTCACTGATTAACGTCCGGTAAGTACAGTAAAAAAGGTAAAACGGGTGCAACACGAGGACTTCCCAGGAGGTCACCCATCCTAGTACTACTCTCGCCCAAGCACCCTTAGCTGCGGAGTTCTGATGGGATCCGGTGCATTAGTGCTGGTATGATCGCACCCGTTATGATGTGCGCAATGCGCGTACTTAAATGCTCTAGCCATGTAGTGATCTCGTTTTTTATTGATCGTCGTCAGATTTTCTACCGATTGTCGTCACATGACAACGAATAACGATTTGATTTGATAACAGAATGTGATTATTAAAAATATTAGAAGCTATAGAAATTTTTAAATGTTCAATTGACAATTTAACCCAAATGATGTAAAACGTCGTAGGACTTTCTACTTTCCGTCTTTGTCGACGCGTGGTAACAAATAATGATTACGACTTTTCACTGATTAACGTCCGGTAAGTACAGTAAAAAAGGTAAAACGGGTGCAACACGAGGACTTCCCAGGAGGTCACCCATCCTAGTACTACTCTCGCCCAAGCACGCTTAACTGCGGAGTTCTGATGGGATCCGGTGCGTTAGTGCTGGTATGATCGCACCAGTTATGATGTGCGCAATGCGCGTACTTAAATGCTCTAGCCATGTAGTGATCTCGTTTTTTATTGATCGTCGTCAGATTTTCTACCGATTGTCGTCACATGACAACGAATAACGATTTGATTTGATAACAGAATGTGATTATTAAAAATATTAGAAGCTATAGAAATTTTTAAATGTTCAATTGACAATTTAACCCAAATGATGTAAAACGTCGTAGGACTTTCTACTTTCCGTCTTTGTCGACGCGTGGTAACAAATAATGATTACGACTTTTCACTGATTAACGTCCGGTAAGTACAGTAAAAAAGGTAAAACGGGTGCAACACGAGGACTTCCCAGGAGGTCACCCATCCTAGTACAACTCTCGCCCAAGCACCCTTAGCTGCGGAGTTCTGATGGGATCCGGTGCATTAGTGCTGGTATGATCGCACCCGTTATGATGTGCGCAATGCGCGTACTTAAATGCTCTAGCCATGTAGTGATCTCGTTTTTTATTGATCGTCGTCAGATTTTCTACCGATTGTCGTCACATGACAACGAATAACGATTTGATTTGATAACAGAATGTGATTATTAAAAATATTAGAAGCTATAGAAATTTTTAAATGTTCAATTGACAATTTAACCCAAATGATGTAAAACGTCGTAGGACTTTCTACTTTCCGTCTTTGTCGACGCGTGGTAACAAATAATGATTACGACTTTTCACTGATTAACGTCCGGTAAGTACAGTAAAAAAGGTAAAACGGGTGCAACACGAGGTCTTCCCAGGAGGTCACCCATCCTAGTACTACTCTCGCCCAAGCACGCTTAACTGCAGAGTTCTGATGGGATCCGGTGCATTAGTGCTGGTATGATCGCACCCGTTATGATGTGCGCAATGCGCGTACTTAAATGCTCTAGCCATGTAGTGATCTCGTTTTTTATTAATCGTCGTCAGATTTTCTACCGATTGTCATCACATGACAACGAATAACGATTTGATTTGATAACAGAATGTCATTATTAAAAATATTAGAAGCTATAGAAATTTTTAAATGTTCAATTGACAATTTAACCTAAATGATATAAAACGTCGTAGGACTTTCTACTTTCCGTCTTTGCCGACGCGTGGTAACAAATAATGATTACGACTTTTCACTGATTAACGTCCGGTAAGTACAGTAAAAAAGGTAAAACGGGTGCAACACGAGGACTTCCCAGGAGGTCACCCATCCTAGTACTACTCTCGCCCAAGCACGCTTAACTGCGGAGTTCTGATGGGATCCGGTGTATTAGTGCTGGTATGATCGCACCCGTTATGATGTGCGCAATGCGCGTACTTAAATGCTCTAGCCATGTAGTGATCTCGTTTTTTATTGATCTTCGTCAGATTTTCTACCGATTGTCGTCACATGACAACGAATAACGATTTGATTTGATAACAGAATGTCATTATTAAAAATATTAGAAGCTGTAGAAATTTTTAAATGTTCAATTGACAATTTAACCCAAATGATATAAAACGTCGTAGGACTATCTACTTTCCGTCTTTGCCGACGCGTGGTAACAAATAATGATTACGACTTTTCACTGATTAACGTCCGGTAAGTACAGTAAAAAAGGTAAAACGGGTGCAACACGAGGACTTCCCAGGAGGTCACCCATCCTAGTACTACTCTCGCCCAAGCACGCTTAACTGCGGAGTTCTGATGGGATCCGGTGCATTAGTGCTGGTATGATCGCACCCGTTATGATGTGCGCAATGCGCGTACTTAAATGCTCTAGCCATGTAGTGATCTCGTTTTTTATTGATCGTCGTCAGATTTTCTACCGATTGTCATCACATGACAACGAATAACGATTTGATTTGATAACAGAATGTCATTATTAAAAATATTAGAAGCTATAGAAATTTTTAAATGTTCAATTGACAATTTAACCTAAATGATATAAAACGTCGTAGGACTTTCGACTTTCCGTCTTTGCCGTCGCGTGGTAACAAATAATGATTACGACTTTTCACTGATTAACGTCCGGTAAGTACAGTAAAAAAGGTAAAACGGGTGCAACACGAGGACTTCCCAGGAGGTCACCCATCCTAGTACTACTCTCGCCCAAGCACCCTTAGCTGCGGAGTTCTGATGGGATCCGGTGCATTAGTGCTGGTATGATCGCACCCGTTATGATGTGCGCAATGCGCGTACTTAAATGCTCTAGCCATGTAGTGATCTCGTTTTTTATTAATCGTCGTCAGATTTTCTACCGATTGTCATCACATGACAACGAATAACGATTTGATTTGATAACAGAATGTGATTATTAATAATATTAGAAGCTGTAGAAATTTTTAAATGTTCAATTGACAATTTAACCCAAATGATATAAAACGTCGTAGGACTATCTACTTTCCGTCTTTGCCGACGCGTGGTAACAAATAATGATTACGACTTTTCACTGATTAACGTCCGGTAAGTACAGTAAAAAAGGTAAAACGGGTGCAACACGAGGACTTCCCAGGAGGTCACCCATCCTAGTACTACTCTCGCCCAAGCACCCTTAGCTGCGGAGTTCTGATGGGATCCGGTGCATTAGTGCTGGTATGATCGCACCCGTTATGATGTGCGCAATGCGCGTACTTAAATGCTCTAGCCATGTAGTGATCTCGTTTT
Organism: Microcos paniculata; assembly: GCA_030664755.1. Taxonomy (NCBI): domain Eukaryota; kingdom Viridiplantae; phylum Streptophyta; class Magnoliopsida; order Malvales; family Malvaceae; genus Microcos; species Microcos paniculata. The sequence goes on from CP131459.1 coordinate 14,787,064, forward strand.
TTATTGATCGTCGTCAGATTTTCTACCGATTGTCGTCACATGACAACGAATAACGATTTGATTTGATAACAGAATGTGATTATTAATAATATTAGAAGCTGTAGAAATTTTTAAATGTTCAATTGACAATTTAACCCAAATGATATAAAACGTCGTAGGACTATCTACTTTCCGTCTTTGCCGACGCGTGGTAACAAATAATGATTACGACTTTTCACTGATTAACGTCCGGTAAGTACAGTAAAAAAGGTAAAACGGGTGCAACACGAGGACTTCCCAGGAGGTCACCCATCCTAGTACTACTCTCGCCCAAGCACCCTTAGCTGCGGAGTTCTGATGGGATCCGGTGCATTAGTGCTGGTATGATCGCACCCGTTATGATGTGCGCAATGCGCGTACTTAAATGCTCTAGCCATGTAGTGATCTCGTTTTTTATTGATCGTCGTCAGATTTTCTACCGATTGTCGTCACATGACAACGAATAACGATTTGATTTGATAACAGAATGTGATTATTAAAAATATTAGAAGCTATAGAAATTTTTAAATGTTCAATTGACAATTTAACCCAAATGATGTAAAACGTCGTAGGACTTTCTACTTTCCGTCTTTGTCGACGCGTGGTAACAAATAATGATTACGACTTTTCACTGATTAACGTACGGTAAGTACAGTAAAAAAGGTAAAACGGGTGCAACACGAGGTCTTCCCAGGAGGTCACCCATCCTAGTACTACTCTCGCCCAAGCACGCTTAACTGCAGAGTTCTGATGGGATCCGGTGCATTAGTGCTGGTATGATCGCACCCATTATGATGTGCGCAATGCGCGTACTTAAATGCTCTAGCCATGTAGTGATCTCGTTTTTTATTAATCGTCGTCAGATTTTCTACCGATTGTCATCACATGACAACGAATAACGATTTGATTTGATAACAGAATGTCATTATTAAAAATATTAGAAGCTATAGAAATTTTTAAATGTTCAATTGACAATTTAACCTAAATGATATAAAACGTCGTAGGACTTTCTACTTTCCGTCTTTGCCGACGCGTGGTAACAAATAATGATTACGACTTTTCACTGATTAACGTCCGGTAAGTACAGTAAAAAAGGTAAAACGGGTGCAACACGAGGACTTCCCAGGAGGTCACCCATCCTAGTACTACTCTCGCCCAAGCACCCTTAGCTGCGGAGTTCTGATGGGATCCGGTGCATTAGTGCTGGTATGATCGCACCCGTTATGATGTGCGCAATGCGCGTACTTAAATGCTCTAGCCATGTAGTGATCTCGTTTTTTATTGATCGTCGTCAGATTTTCTACCGATTGTCGTCACATGACAACGAATAACGATTTGATTTGATAACAGAATGTGATTATTAAAAATATTAGAAGCTATAGAAATTTTTAAATGTTCAATTGACAATTTAACCCAAATGATGTAAAACGTCGTAGGACTTTCTACTTTCCGTCTTTGTCGACGCGTGGTAACAAATAATGATTACGACTTTTCACTGATTAACGTCCGGTAAGTACAGTAAAAAAGGTAAAACGGGTGCAACACGAGGACTTCCCAGGAGGTCACCCATCCTAGTACTACTCTCGCCCAAGCACGCTTAACTGCGGAGTTCTGATGGGATCCGGTGCGTTAGTGCTGGTATGATCGCACCAGTTATGATGTGCGCAATGCGCGTACTTAAATGCTCTAGCCATGTAGTGATCTCGTTTTTTATTGATCGTCGTCAGATTTTCTACCGATTGTCGTCACATGACAACGAATAACGATTTGATTTGATAACAGAATGTGATTATTAAAAATATTAGAAGCTATAGAAATTTTTAAATGTTCAATTGACAATTTAACCCAAATGATGTAAAACGTCGTAGGACTTTCTACTTTCCGTCTTTGTCGACGCGTGGTAACAAATAATGATTACGACTTTTCACTGATTAACGTCCGGTAAGTACAGTAAAAAAGGTAAAACGGGTGCAACACGAGGACTTCCCAGGAGGTCACCCATCCTAGTACAACTCTCGCCCAAGCACCCTTAGCTGCGGAGTTCTGATGGGATCCGGTGCATTAGTGCTGGTATGATCGCACCCGTTATGATGTGCGCAATGCGCGTACTTAAATGCTCTAGCCATGTAGTGATCTCGTTTTTTATTGATCGTCGTCAGATTTTCTACCGATTGTCGTCACATGACAACGAATAACGATTTGATTTGATAACAGAATGTGATTATTAAAAATATTAGAAGCTATAGAAATTTTTAAATGTTCAATTGACAATTTAACCCAAATGATGTAAAACGTCGTAGGACTTTCTACTTTCCGTCTTTGTCGACGCGTGGTAACAAATAATGATTACGACTTTTCACTGATTAACGTCCGGTAAGTACAGTAAAAAAGGTAAAACGGGTGCAACACGAGGTCTTCCCAGGAGGTCACCCATCCTAGTACTACTCTCGCCCAAGCACGCTTAACTGCAGAGTTCTGATGGGATCCGGTGCATTAGTGCTGGTATGATCGCACCCGTTATGATGTGCGCAATGCGCGTACTTAAATGCTCTAGCCATGTAGTGATCTCGTTTTTTATTAATCGTCGTCAGATTTTCTACCGATTGTCATCACATGACAACGAATAACGATTTGATTTGATAACAGAATGTCATTATTAAAAATATTAGAAGCTATAGAAATTTTTAAATGTTCAATTGACAATTTAACCTAAATGATATAAAACGTCGTAGGACTTTCTACTTTCCGTCTTTGCCGACGCGTGGTAACAAATAATGATTACGACTTTTCACTGATTAACGTCCGGTAAGTACAGTAAAAAAGGTAAAACGGGTGCAACACGAGGACTTCCCAGGAGGTCACCCATCCTAGTACTACTCTCGCCCAAGCACGCTTAACTGCGGAGTTCTGATGGGATCCGGTGTATTAGTGCTGGTATGATCGCACCCGTTATGATGTGCGCAATGCGCGTACTTAAATGCTCTAGCCATGTAGTGATCTCGTTTTTTATTGATCTTCGTCAGATTTTCTACCGATTGTCGTCACATGACAACGAATAACGATTTGATTTGATAACAGAATGTCATTATTAAAAATATTAGAAGCTGTAGAAATTTTTAAATGTTCAATTGACAATTTAACCTAAATGATATAAAACGTCGTAGGACTTTCGACTTTCCGTCTTTGCCGTCGCGTGGTAACAAATAATGATTACTACTTTTCACTGATTAACGTCCGGTAAGTACAGTAAAAAAGGTAAAACGGGTGCAACACGAGGACTTCCCAGGAGGTCACCCATCCTAGTACTACTCTCGCCCAAGCACGCTTAACTGCGGAGTTCTGATGGGATCCGGTGCATTAGTGCTGGTATGATCGCACCCGTTATGATGTGCGCAATGCGCGTACTTAAATGCTCTAGCCATGTAGTGATCTCGTTTTTTATTGATCGTCGTCAGATTTTCTACCGATTGTCATCACATGACAACGAATAACGATTTGATTTGATAACAGAATGTCATTATTAAAAATATTAGAAGCTATAGAAATTTTTAAATGTTCAATTGACAATTTAACCTAAATGATATAAAACGTCGTAGGACTTTCGACTTTCCGTCTTTGCCGTCGCGTGGTAACAAATAATGATTACGACTTTTCACTGATTAACGTCCGGTAAGTACAGTAAAAAAGGTAAAACGGGTGCAACACGAGGACTTCCCAGGAGGTCACCCATCCTAGTACTACTCTCGCCCAAGCACCCTTAGCTGCGGAGTTCTGATGGGATCCGGTGCATTAGTGCTGGTATGATCGCACCCGTTATGATGTGCGCAATGCGCGTACTTAAATGCTCTAGCCATGTAGTGATCTCGTTTTTTATTAATCGTCGTCAGATTTTCTACCGATTGTCATCACATGACAACGAATAACGATTTGATTTGATAACAGAATGTGATTATTAATAATATTAGAAGCTGTAGAAATTTTTAAATGTTCAATTGACAATTTAACCCAAATGATATAAAACGTCGTAGGACTATCTACTTTCCGTCTTTGCCGACGCGTGGTAACAAATAATGATTACGACTTTTCACTGATTAACGTCCGGTAAGTACAGTAAAAAAGGTAAAACGGGTGCAACACGAGGACTTCCCAGGAGGTCACCCATCCTAGTACTACTCTCGCCCAAGCACCCTTAGCTGCGGAGTTCTGATGGGATCCGGTGCATTAGTGCTGGTATGATCGCACCCGTTATGATGTGCGCAATGCGCGTACTTAAATGCTCTAGCCATGTAGTGATCTCGTTTTTTATTGATCGTCGTCAGATTTTCTACCGATTGTCGTCACATGACAACGAATAACGATTTGATTTGATAACAGAATGTGATTATTAATAATATTAGAAGCTGTAGAAATTTTTAAATGTTCAATTGACAATTTAACCCAAATGATATAAAACGTCGTAGGACTATCTACTTTCCGTCTTTGCCGACGCGTGGTAACAAATAATGATTACGACTTTTCACTGATTAACGTCCGGTAAGTACAGTAAAAAAGGTAAAACGGGTGCAACACGAGGACTTCCCAGGAGGTCACCCATCCTAGTACTACTCTCGCCCAAGCACCCTTAGCTGCGGAGTTCTGATGGGATCCGGTGCATTAGTGCTGGTATGATCGCACCCGTTATGATGTGCGCAATGCGCGTACTTAAATGCTCTAGCCATGTAGTGATCTCGTTTTTTATTGATCGTCGTCAGATTTTCTACCGATTGTCGTCACATGACAACGAATAACGATTTGATTTGATAACAGAATGTGATTATTAAAAATATTAGAAGCTATAGAAATTTTTAAATGTTCAATTGACAATTTAACCCAAATGATGTAAAACGTCGTAGGACTTTCTACTTTCCGTCTTTGTCGACGCGTGGTAACAAATAATGATTACGACTTTTCACTGATTAACGTACGGTAAGTACAGTAAAAAAGGTAAAACGGGTGCAACACGAGGTCTTCCCAGGAGGTCACCCATCCTAGTACTACTCTCGCCCAAGCACGCTTAACTGCAGAGTTCTGATGGGATCCGGTGCATTAGTGCTGGTATGATCGCACCCATTATGATGTGCGCAATGCGCGTACTTAAATGCTCTAGCCATGTAGTGATCTCGTTTTTTATTAATCGTCGTCAGATTTTCTACCGATTGTCATCACATGACAACGAATAACGATTTGATTTGATAACAGAATGTCATTATTAAAAATATTAGAAGCTATAGAAATTTTTAAATGTTCAATTGACAATTTAACCTAAATGATATAAAACGTCGTAGGACTTTCTACTTTCCGTCTTTGCCGACGCGTGGTAACAAATAATGATTACGACTTTTCACTGATTAACGTCCGGTAAGTACAGTAAAAAAGGTAAAACGGGTGCAACACGAGGACTTCCCAGGAGGTCACCCATCCTAGTACTACTCTCGCCCAAGCACCCTTAGCTGCGGAGTTCTGATGGGATCCGGTGCATTAGTGCTGGTATGATCGCACCCGTTATGATGTGCGCAATGCGCGTACTTAAATGCTCTAGCCATGTAGTGATCTCGTTTTTTATTGATCGTCGTCAGATTTTCTACCGATTGTCGTCACATGACAACGAATAACGATTTGATTTGATAACAGAATGTGATTATTAAAAATATTAGAAGCTATAGAAATTTTTAAATGTTCAATTGACAATTTAACCCAAATGATGTAAAACGTCGTAGGACTTTCTACTTTCCGTCTTTGTCGACGCGTGGTAACAAATAATGATTACGACTTTTCACTGATTAACGTCCGGTAAGTACAGTAAAAAAGGTAAAACGGGTGCAACACGAGGACTTCCCAGGAGGTCACCCATCCTAGTACTACTCTCGCCCAAGCACGCTTAACTGCGGAGTTCTGATGGGATCCGGTGCGTTAGTGCTGGTATGATCGCACCAGTTATGATGTGCGCAATGCGCGTACTTAAATGCTCTAGCCATGTAGTGATCTCGTTTTTTATTGATCGTCGTCAGATTTTCTACCGATTGTCGTCACATGACAACGAATAACGATTTGATTTGATAACAGAATGTGATTATTAAAAATATTAGAAGCTATAGAAATTTTTAAATGTTCAATTGACAATTTAACCCAAATGATGTAAAACGTCGTAGGACTTTCTACTTTCCGTCTTTGTCGACGCGTGGTAACAAATAATGATTACGACTTTTCACTGATTAACGTCCGGTAAGTACAGTAAAAAAGGTAAAACGGGTGCAACACGAGGACTTCCCAGGAGGTCACCCATCCTAGTACAACTCTCGCCCAAGCACCCTTAGCTGCGGAGTTCTGATGGGATCCGGTGCATTAGTGCTGGTATGATCGCACCCGTTATGATGTGCGCAATGCGCGTACTTAAATGCTCTAGCCATGTAGTGATCTCGTTTTTTATTGATCGTCGTCAGATTTTCTACCGATTGTCGTCACATGACAACGAATAACGATTTGATTTGATAACAGAATGTGATTATTAAAAATATTAGAAGCTATAGAAATTTTTAAATGTTCAATTGACAATTTAACCCAAATGATGTAAAACGTCGTAGGACTTTCTACTTTCCGTCTTTGTCGACGCGTGGTAACAAATAATGATTACGACTTTTCACTGATTAACGTCCGGTAAGTACAGTAAAAAAGGTAAAACGGGTGCAACACGAGGTCTTCCCAGGAGGTCACCCATCCTAGTACTACTCTCGCCCAAGCACGCTTAACTGCAGAGTTCTGATGGGATCCGGTGCATTAGTGCTGGTATGATCGCACCCGTTATGATGTGCGCAATGCGCGTACTTAAATGCTCTAGCCATGTAGTGATCTCGTTTTTTATTAATCGTCGTCAGATTTTCTACCGATTGTCATCACATGACAACGAATAACGATTTGATTTGATAACAGAATGTCATTATTAAAAATATTAGAAGCTATAGAAATTTTTAAATGTTCAATTGACAATTTAACCTAAATGATATAAAACGTCGTAGGACTTTCTACTTTCCGTCTTTGCCGACGCGTGGTAACAAATAATGATTACGACTTTTCACTGATTAACGTCCGGTAAGTACAGTAAAAAAGGTAAAACGGGTGCAACACGAGGACTTCCCAGGAGGTCACCCATCCTAGTACTACTCTCGCCCAAGCACGCTTAACTGCGGAGTTCTGATGGGATCCGGTGTATTAGTGCTGGTATGATCGCACCCGTTATGATGTGCGCAATGCGCGTACTTAAATGCTCTAGCCATGTAGTGATCTCGTTTTTTATTGATCTTCGTCAGATTTTCTACCGATTGTCGTCACATGACAACGAATAACGATTTGATTTGATAACAGAATGTCATTATTAAAAATATTAGAAGCTGTAGAAATTTTTAAATGTTCAATTGACAATTTAACCTAAATGATATAAAACGTCGTAGGACTTTCGACTTTCCGTCTTTGCCGTCGCGTGGTAACAAATAATGATTACTACTTTTCACTGATTAACGTCCGGTAAGTACAGTAAAAAAGGTAAAACGGGTGCAACACGAGGACTTCCCAGGAGGTCACCCATCCTAGTACTACTCTCGCCCAAGCACGCTTAACTGCGGAGTTCTGATGGGATCCGGTGCATTAGTGCTGGTATGATCGCACCCGTTATGATGTGCGCAATGCGCGTACTTAAATGCTCTAGCCATGTAGTGATCTCGTTTTTTATTGATCGTCGTCAGATTTTCTACCGATTGTCATCACATGACAACGAATAACGATTTGATTTGATAACAGAATGTCATTATTAAAAATATTAGAAGCTATAGAAATTTTTAAATGTTCAATTGACAATTTAACCTAAATGATATAAAACGTCGTAGGACTTTCGACTTTCCGTCTTTGCCGTCGCGTGGTAACAAATAATGATTACGACTTTTCACTGATTAACGTCCGGTAAGTACAGTAAAAAAGGTAAAACGGGTGCAACACGAGGACTTCCCAGGAGGTCACCCATCCTAGTACTACTCTCGCCCAAGCACCCTTAGCTGCGGAGTTCTGATGGGATCCGGTGCATTAGTGCTGGTATGATCGCACCCGTTATGATGTGCGCAATGCGCGTACTTAAATGCTCTAGCCATGTAGTGATCTCGTTTTTTATTAATCGTCGTCAGATTTTCTACCGATTGTCATCACATGACAACGAATAACGATTTGATTTGATAACAGAATGTGATTATTAATAATATTAGAAGCTGTAGAAATTTTTAAATGTTCAATTGACAATTTAACCCAAATGATATAAAACGTCGTAGGACTATCTACTTTCCGTCTTTGCCGACGCGTGGTAACAAATAATGATTACGACTTTTCACTGATTAACGTCCGGTAAGTACAGTAAAAAAGGTAAAACGGGTGCAACACGAGGACTTCCCAGGAGGTCACCCATCCTAGTACTACTCTCGCCCAAGCACCCTTAGCTGCGGAGTTCTGATGGGATCCGGTGCATTAGTGCTGGTATGATCGCACCCGTTATGATGTGCGCAATGCGCGTACTTAAATGCTCTAGCCATGTAGTGATCTCGTTTTTTATTGATCGTCGTCAGATTTTCTACCGATTGTCGTCACATGACAACGAATAACGATTTGATTTGATAACAGAATGTGATTATTAATAATATTAGAAGCTGTAGAAATTTTTAAATGTTCAATTGACAATTTAACCCAAATGATATAAAACGTCGTAGGACTATCTACTTTCCGTCTTTGCCGACGCGTGGTAACAAATAATGATTACGACTTTTCACTGATTAACGTCCGGTAAGTACAGTAAAAAAGGTAAAACGGGTGCAACACGAGGACTTCCCAGGAGGTCACCCATCCTAGTACTACTCTCGCCCAAGCACGCTTAACTGCGGAGTTCTGATGGGATCCGGTGCATTAGTGCTGGTATGATCGCACCCGTTATGATGTGCGCAATGCGCGTACTTAAATGCTCTAGCCATGTAGTGATCTCGTTTTTTATTGATCGTCGTCAGATTTTCTACCGATTGTCATCACATGACAACGAATAACAATTTGATTTGATAACAGAATGTCATTATTAAAAATATTAGAAGCTATAGAAATTTTTAAATGTTCAATTGACAATTTAACCTAAATGATATAAAACGTCGTAGGACTTTCGACTTTCCGTCTTTGCCGTCGCGTGGTAACAAATAATGATTACGACTTTTCACTGATTAACGTCCGGTAAGTACAGTAAAAAAGGTAAAACGGGTGCAACACGAGGACTTCCCAGGAGGTCACCCATCCTAGTACTACTCTCGCCCAAGCACCCTTAGCTGCGGAGTTCTGATGGGATCCGGTGCATTAGTGCTGGTATGATCGCACCCGTTATGATGTGCGCAATGCGCGTACTTAAATGCTCTAGCCATGTAGTGATCTCGTTTTTTATTAATCGTCGTCAGATTTTCTACCGATTGTCATCACATGACAACGAATAACGATTTGATTTGATAACAGAATGTGATTATTAATAATATTAGAAGCTGTAGAAATTTTTAAATGTTCAATTGACAATTTAACCCAAATGATATAAAACGTCGTAGGACTATCTACTTTCCGTCTTTGCCGACGCGTGGTAACAAATAATGATTACGACTTTTCACTGATTAACGTCCGGTAAGTACAGTAAAAAAGGTAAAACGGGTGCAACACGAGGACTTCCCAGGAGGTCACCCATCCTAGTACTACTCTCGCCCAAGCACCCTTAGCTGCGGAGTTCTGATGGGATCCGGTGCATTAGTGCTGGTATGATCGCACCCGTTATGATGTGCGCAATGCGCGTACTTAAATGCTCTAGCCATGTAGTGATCTCGTTTTTTATTGATCGTCGTCAGATTTTCTACCGATTGTCGTCACATGACAACGAATAACGATTTGATTTGATAACAGAATGTGATTATTAATAATATTAGAAGCTGTAGAAATTTTTAAATGTTCAATTGACAATTTAACCCAAATGATATAAAACGTCGTAGGACTATCTACTTTCCGTCTTTGCCGACGCGTGGTAACAAATAATGATTACGACTTTTCACTGATTAACGTCCGGTAAGTACAGTAAAAAAGGTAAAACGGGTGCAACACGAGGACTTCCCAGGAGGTCACCCATCCTAGTACTACTCTCGCCCAAGCACCCTTAGCTGCGGAGTTCTGATGGGATCCGGTGCATTAGTGCTGGTATGATCGCACCCGTTATGATGTGCGCAATGCGCGTACTTAAATGCTCTAGCCATGTAGTGATCTCGTTTTTTATTGATCGTCGTCAGATTTTCTACCGATTGTCGTCACATGACAACGAATAACGATTTGATTTGATAACAGAATGTGATTATTAAAAATATTAGAAGCTATAGAAATTTTTAAATGTTCAATTGACAATTTAACCCAAATGATGTAAAACGTCGTAGGACTTTCTACTTTCCGTCTTTGTCGACGCGTGGTAACAAATAATGATTACGACTTTTCACTGATTAACGTACGGTAAGTACAGTAAAAAAGGTAAAACGGGTGCAACACGAGGTCTTCCCAGGAGGTCACCCATCCTAGTACTACTCTCGCCCAAGCACGCTTAACTGCAGAGTTCTGATGGGATCCGGTGCATTAGTGCTGGTATGATCGCACCCATTATGATGTGGGCAATGCGCGTACTTAAATGCTCTAGCCATGTAGTGATCTCGTTTTTTATTAATCGTCGTCAGATTTTCTACCGATTGTCATCACATGACAACGAATAACGATTTGATTTGATAACAGAATGTCATTATTAAAAATATTAGAAGCTATAGAAATTTTTAAATGTTCAATTGACAATTTAACCTAAATGATATAAAACGTCGTAGGACTTTCTACTTTCCGTCTTTGCCGACGCGTGGTAACAAATAATGATTACGACTTTTCACTGATTAACGTCCGGTAAGTACAGTAAAAAAGGTAAAACGGGTGCAACACGAGGACTTCCCAGGAGGTCACCCATCCTAGTACTACTCTCGCCCAAGCACCCTTAGCTGCGGAGTTCTGATGGGATCCGGTGCATTAGTGCTGGTATGATCGCACCCGTTATGATGTGCGCAATGCGCGTACTTAAATGCTCTAGCCATGTAGTGATCTCGTTTTTTATTGATCGTCGTCAGATTTTCTACCGATTGTCGTCACATGACAACGAATAACGATTTGATTTGATAACAGAATGTGATTATTAAAAATATTAGAAGCTATAGAAATTTTTAAATGTTCAATTGACAATTTAACCCAAATGATGTAAAACGTCGTAGGACTTTCTACTTTCCGTCTTTGTCGACGCGTGGTAACAAATAATGATTACGACTTTTCACTGATTAACGTCCGGTAAGTACAGTAAAAAAGGTAAAACGGGTGCAACACGAGGACTTCCCAGGAGGTCACCCATCCTAGTACTACTCTCGCCCAAGCACGCTTAACTGCGGAGTTCTGATGGGATCCGGTGCGTTAGTGCTGGTATGATCGCACCAGTTATGATGTGCGCAATGCGCGTACTTAAATGCTCTAGCCATGTAGTGATCTCGTTTTTTATTGATCGTCGTCAGATTTTCTACCGATTGTCGTCACATGACAACGAATAACGATTTGATTTGATAACAGAATGTGATTATTAAAAATATTAGAAGCTATAGAAATTTTTAAATGTTCAATTGACAATTTAACCCAAATGATGTAAAACGTCGTAGGACTTTCTACTTTCCGTCTTTGTCGACGCGTGGTAACAAATAATGATTACGACTTTTCACTGATTAACGTCCGGTAAGTACAGTAAAAAAGGTAAAACGGGTGCAACACGAGGACTTCCCAGGAGGTCACCCATCCTAGTACAACTCTCGCCCAAGCACCCTTAGCTGCGGAGTTCTGATGGGATCCGGTGCATTAGTGCTGGTATGATCGCACCCGTTATGATGTGCGCAATGCGCGTACTTAAATGCTCTAGCCATGTAGTGATCTCGTTTTTTATTGATCGTCGTCAGATTTTCTACCGATTGTCGTCACATGACAACGAATAACGATTTGATTTGATAACAGAATGTGATTATTAAAAATATTAGAAGCTATAGAAATTTTTAAATGTTCAATTGACAATTTAACCCAAATGATGTAAAACGTCGTAGGACTTTCTACTTTCCGTCTTTGTCGACGCGTGGTAACAAATAATGATTACGACTTTTCACTGATTAACGTCCGGTAAGTACAGTAAAAAAGGTAAAACGGGTGCAACACGAGGTCTTCCCAGGAGGTCACCCATCCTAGTACTACTCTCGCCCAAGCACGCTTAACTGCAGAGTTCTGATGGGATCCGGTGCATTAGTGCTGGTATGATCGCACCCGTTATGATGTGCGCAATGCGCGTACTTAAATGCTCTAGCCATGTAGTGATCTCGTTTTTTATTAATCGTCGTCAGATTTTCTACCGATTGTCATCACATGACAACGAATAACGATTTGATTTGATAACAGAATGTCATTATTAAAAATATTAGAAGCTATAGAAATTTTTAAATGTTCAATTGACAATTTAACCTAAATGATATAAAACGTCGTAGGACTTTCTACTTTCCGTCTTTGCCGACGCGTGGTAACAAATAATGATTACGACTTTTCACTGATTAACGTCCGGTAAGTACAGTAAAAAAGGTAAAACGGGTGCAACACGAGGACTTCCCAGGAGGTCACCCATCCTAGTACTACTCTCGCCCAAGCACGCTTAACTGCGGAGTTCTGATGGGATCCGGTGTATTAGTGCTGGTATGATCGCACCCGTTATGATGTGCGCAATGCGCGTACTTAAATGCTCTAGCCATGTAGTGATCTCGTTTTTTATTGATCTTCGTCAGATTTTCTACCGATTGTCGTCACATGACAACGAATAACGATTTGATTTGATAACAGAATGTCATTATTAAAAATATTAGAAGCTGTAGAAATTTTTAAATGTTCAATTGACAATTTAACCTAAATGATATAAAACGTCGTAGGACTTTCGACTTTCCGTCTTTGCCGTCGCGTGGTAACAAATAATGATTACTACTTTTCACTGATTAACGTCCGGTAAGTACAGTAAAAAAGGTAAAACGGGTGCAACACGAGGACTTCCCAGGAGGTCACCCATCCTAGTACTACTCTCGCCCAAGCACGCTTAACTGCGGAGTTCTGATGGGATCCGGTGCATTAGTGCTGGTATGATCGCACCCGTTATGATGTGCGCAATGCGCGTACTTAAATGCTCTAGCCATGTAGTGATCTCGTTTTTTATTGATCTTCGTCAGATTTTCTACCGATTGTCATCACATGACAACGAATAACGATTTGATTTGATAACAGAATGTCATTATTAAAAATATTAGAAGCTATAGAAATTTTTAAATGTTCAATTGACAATTTAACCTAAATGATATAAAACGTCGTAGGACTTTCGACTTTCCGTCTTTGCCGTCGCGTGGTAACAAATAATGATTACGACTTTTCACTGATTAACGTCCGGTAAGTACAGTAAAAAAGGTAAAACGGGTGCAACACGAGGACTTCCCAGGAGGTCACCCATCCTAGTACTACTCTCGCCCAAGCACCCTTAGCTGCGGAGTTCTGATGGGATCCGGTGCATTAGTGCTGGTATGATCGCACCCGTTATGATGTGCGCAATGCGCGTACTTAAATGCTCTAGCCATGTAGTGATCTCGTTTTTTATTAATCGTCGTCAGATTTTCTACCGATTGTCATCACATGACAACGAATAACGATTTGATTTGATAACAGAATGTGATTATTAATAATATTAGAAGCTGTAGAAATTTTTAAATGTTCAATTGACAATTTAACCCAAATGATATAAAACGTCGTAGGACTATCTACTTTCCGTCTTTGCCGACGCGTGGTAACAAATAATGATTACGACTTTTCACTGATTAACGTCCGGTAAGTACAGTAAAAAAGGTAAAACGGGTGCAACACGAGGACTTCCCAGGAGGTCACCCATCCTAGTACTACTCTCGCCCAAGCACCCTTAGCTGCGGAGTTCTGATGGGATCCGGTGCATTAGTGCTGGTATGATCGCACCCGTTATGATGTGCGCAATGCGCGTACTTAAATGCTCTAGCCATGTAGTGATCTCGTTTTTTATTGATCGTCGTCAGATTTTCTACCGATTGTCGTCACATGACAACGAATAACGATTTGATTTGATAACAGAATGTGATTATTAATAATATTAGAAGCTGTAGAAATTTTTAAATGTTCAATTGACAATTTAACCCAAATGATATAAAACGTCGTAGGACTATCTACTTTCCGTCTTTGCCGACGCGTGGTAACAAATAATGATTACGACTTTTCACTGATTAACGTCCGGTAAGTACAGTAAAAAAGGTAAAACGGGTGCAACACGAGGACTTCCCAGGAGGTCACCCATCCTAGTACTACTCTCGCCCAAGCACGCTTAACTGCGGAGTTCTGATGGGATCCGGTGCATTAGTGCTGGTATGATCGCACCCGTTATGATGTGCGCAATGCGCGTACTTAAATGCTCTAGCCATGTAGTGATCTCGTTTTTTATTGATCGTCGTCAGATTTTCTACCGATTGTCATCACATGACAACGAATAACGATTTGATTTGATAACAGAATGTCATTATTAAAAATATTAGAAGCTATAGAAATTTTTAAATGTTCAATTGACAATTTAACCTAAATGATATAAAACGTCGTAGGACTTTCGACTTTCCGTCTTTGCCGTCGCGTGGTAACAAATAATGATTACGACTTTTCACTGATTAACGTCCGGTAAGTACAGTAAAAAAGGTAAAACGGGTGCAACACGAGGACTTCCCAGGAGGTCACCCATCCTAGTACTACTCTCGCCCAAGCACCCTTAGCTGCGGAGTTCTGATGGGATCCGGTGCATTAGTGCTGGTATGATCGCACCCGTTATGATGTGCGCAATGCGCGTACTTAAATGCTCTAGCCATGTAGTGATCTCGTTTTTTATTAATCGTCGTCAGATTTTCTACCGATTGTCATCACATGACAACGAATAACGATTTGATTTGATAACAGAATGTGATTATTAATAATATTAGAAGCTGTAGAAATTTTTAAATGTTCAATTGACAATTTAACCCAAATGATATAAAAACGTCGTAGGACTATCTACTTTCCGTCTTTGCCGACGCGTGGTAACAAATAATGATTACGACTTTTCACTGATTAACGTCCGGTAAGTACAGTAAAAAAGGTAAAACGGGTGCAACACGAGGACTTCCCAGGAGGTCACCCATCCTAGTACTACTCTCGCCCAAGCACCCTTAGCTGCGGAGTTCTGATGGGATCCGGTGCATTAGTGCTGGTATGATCGCACCCGTTATGATGTGTGCAATGCGCGTACTTAAATGCTCTAGCCATGTAGTGATCTCGTTTTTTATTGATCGTCGTCAGATTTTCTACCGATTGTCGTCACATGACAACGAATAACGATTTGATTTGATAACAGAATGTGATTATTAATAATATTAGAAGCTGTAGAAATTTTTAAATGTTCAATTGACAATTTAACCCAAATGATATAAAACGTCGTAGGACTATCTACTTTCCGTCTTTGCCGACGCGTGGTAACAAATAATGATTACGACTTTTCACTGATTAACGTCCGGTAAGTACAGTAAAAAAGGTAAAACGGGTGCAACACGAGGACTTCCCAGGAGGTCACCCATCCTAGTACTACTCTCGCCCAAGCACCCTTAGCTGCGGAGTTCTGATGGGATCCGGTGCATTAGTGCTGGTATGATCGCACCCGTTATGATGTGCGCAATGCGCGTACTTAAATGCTCTAGCCATGTAGTGATCTCGTTTTTTATTGATCGTCGTCAGATTTTCTACCGATTGTCGTCACATGACAACGAATAACGATTTGATTTGATAACAGAATGTGATTATTAAAAATATTAGAAGCTATAGAAATTTTTAAATGTTCAATTGACAATTTAACCCAAATGATGTAAAACGTCGTAGGACTTTCTACTTTCCGTCTTTGTCGACGCGTGGTAACAAATAATGATTACGACTTTTCACTGATTAACGTACGGTAAGTACAGTAAAAAAGGTAAAACGGGTGCAACACGAGGTCTTCCCAGGAGGTCACCCATCCTAGTACTACTCTCGCCCAAGCACGCTTAACTGCAGAGTTCTGATGGGATCCGGTGCATTAGTGCTGGTATGATCGCACCCATTATGATGTGCGCAATGCGCGTACTTAAATGCTCTAGCCATGTAGTGATCTCGTTTTTTATTAATCGTCGTCAGATTTTCTACCGATTGTCATCACATGACAACGAATAACGATTTGATTTGATAACAGAATGTCATTATTAAAAATATTAGAAGCTATAGAAATTTTTAAATGTTCAATTGACAATTTAACCTAAATGATATAAAACGTCGTAGGACTTTCTACTTTCCGTCTTTGCCGACGCGTGGTAACAAATAATGATTACGACTTTTCACTGATTAACGTCCGGTAAGTACAGTAAAAAAGGTAAAACGGGTGCAACACGAGGACTTCCCAGGAGGTCACCCATCCTAGTACTACTCTCGCCCAAGCACCCTTAGCTGCGGAGTTCTGATGGGATCCGGTGCATTAGTGCTGGTATGATCGCACCCGTTATGATGTGCGCAATGCGCGTACTTAAATGCTCTAGCCATGTAGTGATCTCGTTTTTTATTGATCGTCGTCAGATTTTCTACCGATTGTCGTCACATGACAACGAATAACGATTTGATTTGATAACAGAATGTGATTATTAAAAATATTAGAAGCTATAGAAATTTTTAAATGTTCAATTGACAATTTAACCCAAATGATGTAAAACGTCGTAGGACTTTCTACTTTCCGTCTTTGTCGACGCGTGGTAACAAATAATGATTACGACTTTTCACTGATTAACGTACGGTAAGTACAGTAAAAAAGGTAAAACGGGTGCAACACGAGGTCTTCCCAGGAGGTCACCCATCCTAGTACTACTCTCGCCCAAGCACGCTTAACTGCAGAGTTCTGATGGGATCCGGTGCATTAGTGCTGGTATGATCGCACCCATTATGATGTGCGCAATGCGCGTACTTAAATGCTCTAGCCATGTAGTGATCTCGTTTTTTATTAATCGTCGTCAGATTTTCTACCGATTGTCATCACATGACAACGAATAACGATTTGATTTGATAACAGAATGTCATTATTAAAAATATTAGAAGCTATAGAAATTTTTAAATGTTCAATTGACAATTTAACCTAAATGATATAAAACGTCGTAGGACTTTCTACTTTCCGTCTTTGCCGACGCGTGGTAACAAATAATGATTACGACTTTTCACTGATTAACGTCCGGTAAGTACAGTAAAAAAGGTAAAACGGGTGCAACACGAGGACTTCCCAGGAGGTCACCCATCCTAGTACTACTCTCGCCCAAGCACCCTTAGCTGCGGAGTTCTGATGGGATCCGGTGCATTAGTGCTGGTATGATCGCACCCGTTATGATGTGCGCAATGCGCGTACTTAAATGCTCTAGCCATGTAGTGATCTCGTTTTTTATTGATCGTCGTCAGATTTTCTACCGATTGTCGTCACATGACAACGAATAACGATTTGATTTGATAACAGAATGTGATTATTAAAAATATTAGAAGCTATAGAAATTTTTAAATGTTCAATTGACAATTTAACCCAAATGATGTAAAACGTCGTAGGACTTTCTACTTTCCGTCTTTGTCGACGCGTGGTAACAAATAATGATTACGACTTTTCACTGATTAACGTCCGGTAAGTACAGTAAAAAAGGTAAAACGGGTGCAACACGAGGACTTCCCAGGAGGTCACCCATCCTAGTACTACTCTCGCCCAAGCACGCTTAACTGCGGAGTTCTGATGGGATCCGGTGCGTTAGTGCTGGTATGATCGCACCAGTTATGATGTGCGCAATGCGCGTACTTAAATGCTCTAGCCATGTAGTGATCTCGTTTTTTATTGATCGTCGTCAGATTTTCTACCGATTGTCGTCACATGACAACGAATAACGATTTGATTTGATAACAGAATGTGATTATTAAAAATATTAGAAGCTATAGAAATTTTTAAATGTTCAATTGACAATTTAACCCAAATGATGTAAAACGTCGTAGGACTTTCTACTTTCCGTCTTTGTCGACGCGTGGTAACAAATAATGATTACGACTTTTCACTGATTAACGTCCGGTAAGTACAGTAAAAAAGGTAAAACGGGTGCAACACGAGGACTTCCCAGGAGGTCACCCATCCTAGTACAACTCTCGCCCAAGCACCCTTAGCTGCGGAGTTCTGATGGGATCCGGTGCATTAGTGCTGGTATGATCGCACCCGTTATGATGTGCGCAATGCGCGTACTTAAATGCTCTAGCCATGTAGTGATCTCGTTTTTTATTAATCGTCGTCAGATTTTCTACCGATTGTCATCACATGACAACGAATAACGATTTGATTTGATAACAGAATGTCATTATTAAAAATATTAGAAGCTATAGAAATTTTTAAATGTTCAATTGACAATTTAACCTAAATGATATAAAACGTCGTAGGACTTTCTACTTTCCGTCTTTGCCGACGCGTGGTAACAAATAATGATTACGACTTTTCACTGATTAACGTCCGGTAAGTACAGTAAAAAAGGTAAAACGGGTGCAACACGAGGACTTCCCAGGAGGTCACCCATCCTAGTACTACTCTCGCCCAAGCACCCTTAGCTGCGGAGTTCTGATGGGATCCGGTGTATTAGTGCTGGTATGATCGCACCCGTTATGATGTGCGCAATGCGCGTACTTAAATGCTCTAGCCATGTAGTGATCTCGTTTTTTATTGATCTTCGTCAGATTTTCTACCGATTGTCGTCACATGACAACGAATAACGATTTGATTTGATAACAGAATGTCATTATTAAAAATATTAGAAGCTGTAGAAATTTTTAAATGTTCAATTGACAATTTAACCTAAATGATATAAAACGTCGTAGGACTTTCGACTTTCCGTCTTTGCCGTCGCGTGGTAACAAATAATGATTACTACTTTTCACTGATTAACGTCCGGTAAGTACAGTAAAAAAGGTAAAACGGGTGCAACACGAGGACTTCCCAGGAGGTCACCCATCCTAGTACTACTCTCGCCCAAGCACGCTTAACTGCGGAGTTCTGATGGGATCCGGTGCATTAGTGCTGGTATGATCGCACCCGTTATGATGTGCGCAATGCGCGTACTTAAATGCTCTAGCCATGTAGTGATCTCGTTTTTTATTGATCGTCGTCAGATTTTCTACCGATTGTCATCACATGACAACGAATAACGATTTGATTTGATAACAGAATGTCATTATTAAAAATATTAGAAGCTATAGAAATTTTTAAATGTTCAATTGACAATTTAACCTAAATGATATAAAACGTCGTAGGACTTTCGACTTTCCGTCTTTGCCGTTGCGTGGTAACAAATAATGATTACGACTTTTCACTGATTAACGTCCGGTAAGTACAGTAAAAAAGGTAAAACGGGTGCAACACGAGGACTTCCCAGGAGGTCACCCATCCTAGTACTACTCTCGCCCAAGCACCCTTAGCTGCGGAGTTCTGATGGGATCCGGTGCATTAGTGCTGGTATGATCGCACCCGTTATGATGTGCGCAATGCGCGTACTTAAATGCTCTAGCCATGTAGTGATCTCGTTTTTTATTAATCGTCGTCAGATTTTCTACCGATTGTCATCACATGACAACGAATAACGATTTGATTTGATAACAGAATGTGATTATTAATAATATTAGAAGCTGTAGAAATTTTTAAATGTTCAATTGACAATTTAACCCAAATGATATAAAACGTCGTAGGACTATCTACTTTCCGTCTTTGCCGACGCGTGGTAACAAATAATGATTACGACTTTTCACTGATTAACGTCCGGTAAGTACAGTAAAAAAGGTAAAACGGGTGCAACACGAGGACTTCCCAGGAGGTCACCCATCCTAGTACTACTCTCGCCCAAGCACCCTTAGCTGCGGAGTTCTGATGGGATCCGGTGCATTAGTGCTGGTATGATCGCACCCGTTATGATGTGCGCAATGCGCGTACTTAAATGCTCTAGCCATGTAGTGATCTCGTTTTTTATTGATCGTCGTCAGATTTTCTACCGATTGTCGTCACATGACAACGAATAACGATTTGATTTGATAACAGAATGTGATTATTAATAATATTAGAAGCTGTAGAAATTTTTAAATGTTCAATTGACAATTTAACCCAAATGATATAAAACGTCGTAGGACTATCTACTTTCCGTCTTTGCCGACGCGTGGTAACAAATAATGATTACGACTTTTCACTGATTAACGTCCGGTAAGTACAGTAAAAAAGGTAAAACGGGTGCAACACGAGGACTTCCCAGGAGGTCACCCATCCTAGTACTACTCTCGCCCAAGCACCCTTAGTTGCGGAGTTCTGATGGGATCCGGTGCATTAGTGCTGGTATGATCGCACCCGTTATGATGTGCGCAATGCGCGTACTTAAATGCTCTAGCCATGTAGTGATCTCGTTTTTTATTGATCGTCGTCAGATTTTCTACCGATTGTCGTCACATGACAACGAATAACGATTTGATTTGATAACAGAATGTGATTATTAAAAATATTAGAAGCTATAGAAATTTTTAAATGTTCAATTGACAATTTAACCCAAATGATGTAAAACGTTGTAGGACTTTCTACTTTCCGTCTTTGTCGACGCGTGGTATCAAATAATGATTACGACTTTTCACTGATTAACGTCCGGTAAGTACAGTAAAAAAGGTAAAACGGGTGCAACACGAGGACTTCCCAGAAGGTCACCCATCCTAGTACTACTCTCGCCCAAGAACGCTTAACTGCGGAGTTCTGATGGGATCCGGTGCGTTAGTGCTGGTATGATCGCACCCGTTATGATGTGCGCAATGCGCGTACTTAAATGCTCTAGCCATGTAGTGATCTCGTTTTTTATTGATCGTCGTCAGATTTTCTACCGATTGTCGTCACATGACAACGAATAACGATTTGAATTGATAACAGAATGTGATTATTAATAATATTAGAAGCTGTAGAAATTTTTAAATGTTCAATTGACAATTTAACCCAAATGATATAAAACGTCATAGGACTATCTACTTTCCGTCTTTGCCGACGCGTGGTAACAAATAATGATTACGACTTTTCACTGATTAACGTCCGGTAAGTACAGTAAAAAAGGTAAAACGGGTGCAACACGAGGACTTCCCAGGAGGTCACCCATCCTAGTACTACTCTCGCCCAAGCACCCTTAGCTGCGGAGTTCTGATGGGATCCGGTGCATTAGTGCTGGTATGATCGCACCCGTTATGATGTGCGAAATGCGCGTACTTAAATGCTCTAGCCATGTAGTGATCTCGTTTTTTATTGATCGTCGTAAGATTTTCTACCGATTGTCGTCACATGACAACGAATAACGATTTGATTTGATAACAGAATGTGATTATTAAAAATATTAGAAGCTATAGAAATTTTTAAATGTTCAATTGACAATTTAACCCAAATGATGTAAAAGGTCGTAGGACTTTCTACTTTCCGTCTTTGTCGTCGCGTGGTAACAAATAATGATTACGACTTTTCACTGATTAACGTCCGGTAAGTACAGTAAAAAAGGTAAAACGGGTGCAACACGAGGACTTCCCTGGAGGTCACCCATCCTAGTACTACTCTCGCCCAAGCACCCTTAGCTGCGGAGTTCTGATGGGATCCGGTGCATTAGTGCTGGTATGATCGCACCCGTTATGATGTGCGCAATGCGCGTACTTAAATGCTCTAGCCATGTAGTGATCTCGTTTTTTATTGATCGTCGTCAGATTTTCTACCGATTGTCGTCACATGACAACGAATAACGATTTGATTTGATAACAGAATGTGATTATTAAAAATATTAGAAGCTATAGAAATTTTTAAATGTTCAATTGACAATTTAACCCAAATGATGTAAAACGTCGTAGGACTTTCTACTTTCCGTCTTTGTCGACGCGTGGTAACAAATAATGATTACGACTTTTCACTGATTAACGTCCGGTAAGTACAGTAAAAAAGGTAAAACGGGTGCAACACGAGGTCTTCCCAGGAGGTCACCCATCCTAGTACTACTCTCGCCCAAGCACGCTTAACTGCAGAGTTCTGATGGGATCCGGTGCATTAGTGCTGGTATGATCGCACCCATTATGATGTGCGCAATGCGCGTACTTAAATGCTCTAGCCATGTAGTGATCTCGTTTTTTATTAATCGTCGTCAGATTTTCTACCGATTGTCATCACATGACAACGAATAACGATTTGATTTGATAACAGAATGTCATTATTAAAAATATTAGAAGCTATAGAAATTTTTAAATGTTCAATTGACAATTTAACCTAAATGATATAAAACGTCGTAGGACTTTCTACTTTCCGTCTTTGCCGACGCGTGGTAACAAATAATGATTACGACTTTTCACTGATTAACGTCCGGTAAGTACAGTAAAAAAGGTAAAACGGGTGCAACACGAGGACTTCCCAGGAGGTCACCCATCCTAGTACTACTCTCGCCCAAGCACCCTTAGCTGCGGAGTTCTGATGGGATCCGGTGCATTAGTGCTGGTATGATCGCACCCGTTATGATGTGCGCAATGCGCGTACTTAAATGCTCTAGCCATGTAGTGATCTCGTTTTTTATTGATCGTCGTCAGATTTTCTACCGATTGTCGTCACATGACAACGAATAACGATTTGATTTGATAACAGAATGTGATTATTAAAAATATTAGAAGCTATAGAAATTTTTAAATGTTCAATTGACAATTTAACCCAAATGATGTAAAACGTCGTAGGACTTTCTACTTTCCGTCTTTGTCGACGCGTGGTAACAAATAATGATTACGACTTTTCACTGATTAACGTCCGGTAAGTACAGTAAAAAAGGTAAAACGGGTGCAACACGAGGACTTCCCAGGAGGTCACCCATCCTAGTACTACTCTCGCCCAAGCACGCTTAACTGCGGAGTTCTGATGGGATCCGGTGCGTTAGTGCTGGTATGATCGCACCCGTTATGATGTGCGCAATGCGCGTACTTAAATGCTCTAGCCATGTAGTGATCTCGTTTTTTATTGATCGTCGTCAGATTTTCTACCGATTGTCGTCACATGACAACGAATAACGATTTGATTTGATAACAGAATGTGATTATTAATAATATTAGAAGCTGTAGAAATTTTTAAATGTTCAATTGACAATTTAACCCAAATGATATAAAACGTCGTAGGACTATCTACTTTCCGTCTTTGCCGACGCGTGGTAACAAATAATGATTACGACTTTTCACTGATTAACGTCCGGTAAGTACAGAAAAAAAGGTAAAACGGGTGCAACACGAGGACTTCCCAGGAGGTCACCCATCCTAGTACTACTCTCGCCCAAGCACCCTTAGCTGCGGAGTTCTGATGGGAACCGGTGCATTAGTGCTGGTATGATCGCACCCGTTATGATGTGCGCAATGGGCGTACTTAAATGCTCTAGCCATGTAGTGATCTCGTTTTTTATTGATCGTCGTCAGATTTTCTACCGATTGTCGTCACATGACAACGAATAACGATTTGATTTGATAACAGAATGTGATTATTAAAAATATTAGAAGCTATAGAAATTTTTAAATGTTCAATTGACAATTTAACCCAAATGATGTAAAAGGTCGTAGGACTTTCTACTTTCCGTCTTTTTCGTCGCGTGGTAACAAATAATGATTACGACTTTTCACTGATTAAGGTCCGGTAAGTACAGTAAAAAAGGTAAAACGGGTGCAACACGAGGACTTCCCAGGAGGTCACCCATCCTAGTACTAATCTCGCCTAAGCACGCTTAACTGCGGAGTTCTGATGGGATCCGGTGCATTAGTGCTGGTATGATCGCACCCGTTATGATGTGCGCAATGCGCGTACTTAAATGCTCTAGCCATGTAGTGATCTCGTTTTTTATTGATCGTCGTCAGATTTTCTACCGATTGTCGTCACATGACAACGAATAACGATTTGATTTGATAACAGAATGTGATTATTAAAAATATTAGAAGCTATAGAAATTTTTAAATGTTCAATTGACAATTTAACCCAAATGATTTAAAAGGTCGTAGGACTTTCTACTTTCCGTCTTTGTCGTCGCGTGGTAACAAATAATGATTACGACTTTTCACTGATTAACGTCCGGTAAGTACAGTAAAAAAGGTAAAACGGGTGCAACACGAGGACTTCCCAGGAGGTCACCCATCCTAGTACTACTCTCGCCCAAGCACCCTTAGCTGCGGAGTTCTGATGGGATCCGGTGCATTAGTGCTGGTATGATCGCACCCGTTATGATGTGCGCAATGCGCGTACTTAAATGCTCTAGCCATGTAGTGATCTCGTTTTTTATTGATCGTCGTCAGATTTTCTACCGATTGTCGTCACATGACAACGAATAACGATTTGATTTGATAACAGAATGTGATTATTAAAAATATTAGAAGCTATAGAAATTTTTAAATGTTCAATTGACAATTTAACCCAAATGATGTAAAACGTTGTAGGACTTTCTACTTTCCGTCTTTGTCGACGCGTGGTATCAAATAATGATTACGACTTTTCACTGATTAACGTCCGGTAAGTACAGTAAAAAAGGTAAAACGGGTGCAACACGAGGACTTCCCAGAAGGTCACCCATCCTAGTACTATTCTCGCCCAAGCACGCTTAACTGCGGAGTTCTGATGGGATCCGGTGCGTTAGTGCTGGTATGATCGCACCCGTTATGATGTGCGCAATGCGCGTACTTAAATGCTCTAGCCATGTAGTGATCTCGTTTTTTATTGATCGTCGTCAGATTTTCTACCGATTGTCGTCACATGACAACGAATAACGATTTGAATTGATAACAGAATGTGATTATTAATAATATTAGAAGCTGTAGAAATTTTTAAATGTTCAATTGACAATTTAACCCAAATGATATAAAACGTCATAGGACTATCTACTTTCCGTCTTTGCCGACGCGTGGTAACAAATAATGATGACGACTTTTCACTGATTAACGTCCGGTAAGTACAGTAAAAAAGGTAAAACGGGTGCAACACGAGGACTTCCCAGGAGGTCACCCATCCTAGTACTACTCTCGCCCAAGCACCCTTAGCTGCGGAGTTCTGATGGGATCCGGTGCATTAGTGCTGGTATGATCGCACCCGTTATGATGTGCGAAATGCGCGTACTTAAATGCTCTAGCCATGTAGTGATCTCGTTTTTTATTGATCGTCGTCAGATTTTCTACCGATTGTCGTCACATGACAACGAATAACGATTTGATTTGATAACAGAATGTGATTATTAAAAATATTAGAAGCTATAGAAATTTTTAAATGTTCAATTGACAATTTAACCCAAATGATGTAAAAGGTCGTAGGACTTTCTACTTTCCGTCTTTGTCGTCGCGTGGTAACAAATAATGATTACGACTTTTCACTGATTAACGTCCGGTAAGTACAGTAAAAAAGGTAAAACGGGTGCAACACGAGGACTTCCCTGGAGGTCACCCATCCTAGTACTACTCTCGCCCAAGCACCCTTAGCTGCGGAGTTCTGATGGGATCCGGTGCATTAGTGCTGGCATGATCGCACCCGTTATGATGTGCGCAATGCGCGTACTTAAATGCTCTAGCCATGTAGTGATCTCGTTTTTTATTAATCGTCGTCAGATTTTCTACCGATTGTCATCACATGACAACGAATAACGATTTGATTTGATAACAGAATGTCATTATTAAAAATATTAGAAGCTATAGAAATTTTTAAATGTTCAATTGACAATTTAACCTAAATGATATAAAACGTCGTAGGACTTTCTACTTTCCGTCTTTGCCGACGCGTGGTAACAAATAATGATTACGACTTTTCACTGATTAACGTCCGGTAAGTACAGTAAAAAAGGTAAAACGGGTGCAACACGAGGACTTCCCAGGAGGTCACCCATCCTAGTACTACTCTCGCCCAAGCACCCTTAGCTGCGGAGTTCTGATGGGATCCGGTGTATTAGTGCTGGTATGATCGCACCCGTTATGATGTGCGCAATGCGCGTACTTAAATGCTCTAGCCATGTAGTGATCTCGTTTTTTATTGATCTTCGTCAGATTTTCTACCGATTGTCGTCACATGACAACGAATAACGATTTGATTTGATAACAGAATGTCATTATTAAAAATATTAGAAGCTGTAGAAATTTTTAAATGTTCAATTGACAATTTAACCTAAATGATATAAAACGTCGTAGGACTTTCGACTTTCCGTCTTTGCCGTCGCGTGGTAACAAATAATGATTACTACTTTTCACTGATTAACGTCCGGTAAGTACAGTAAAAAAGGTAAAACGGGTGCAACACGAGGACTTCCCAGGAGGTCACCCATCCTAGTACTACTCTCGCCCAAGCACGCTTAACTGCGGAGTTCTGATGGGATCCGGTGCATTAGTGCTGGTATGATCGCACCCGTTATGATGTGCGCAATGCGCGTACTTAAATGCTCTAGCCATGTAGTGATCTCGTTTTTTATTGATCGTCGTCAGATTTTCTACCGATTGTCATCACATGACAACGAATAACGATTTGATTTGATAACAGAATGTCATTATTAAAAATATTAGAAGCTATAGAAATTTTTAAATGTTCAATTGACAATTTAACCTAAATGATATAAAACGTCGTAGGACTTTCGACTTTCCGTCTTTGCCGTTGCGTGGTAACAAATAATGATTACGACTTTTCACTGATTAACGTCCGGTAAGTACAGTAAAAAAGGTAAAACGGGTGCAACACGAGGACTTCCCAGGAGGTCACCCATCCTAGTACTACTCTCGCCCAAGCACCCTTAGCTGCGGAGTTCTGATGGGATCCGGTGCATTAGTGCTGGTATGATCGCACCCGTTATGATGTGCGCAATGCGCGTACTTAAATGCTCTAGCCATGTAGTGATCTCGTTTTTTATTAATCGTCGTCAGATTTTCTACCGATTGTCATCACATGACAACGAATAACGATTTGATTTGATAACAGAATGTGATTATTAATAATATTAGAAGCTGTAGAAATTTTTAAATGTTCAATTGACAATTTAACCCAAATGATGAAAAAGGTCGTAGAACTTTCTACTTTCCGTCTTTGTCGTCGCGTGGTAACAAATAATGATTACGACTTTTCACTGATTAACGTCCGGTAAGTACAGTAAAAAAGGTAAAACGGGTGCAACACGAGGACTTCCCAGGAGGTCACCCATCCTAGTACTACTCTCGCCCAAGCACGCTTAACTGCGAAGTTCTGATGGGATCCGGTGCATTAGTGCTGGTATGATCGCACCCGTTATGATGTGCGCAATTCGCGTACTTAAATGCTCTAGCCATGTAGTGATCTCGTTTTTTATTGATCGTCGTCAGATTTTCTACCGATTGTCATCACATGACAACGAATAACGATTTGATTTGATAACAGAATGTCATTATTAAAAATATTAGAAGCTATAAAAATTTTTAAATGTTGAATTGACAATTTAACCTAAATGATATAAAACGTCGTAGGACTTTCGACTTTCCGTCTTTGCCGTCGCGTGGTAACAAATAATGATTACTACTTTTCACTGATTAACGTCCGGTAAGTACAGTAAAAAAGGTAAAACGGGTGCAACACGAGGACTTCCCAGGAGGTCACCCATCCTAGTACTACTCTCGCCCAAGCACGCTTAACTGCGGAGTTCTGATGGGATCCGGTGCATTAGTGCTGGTATGATCGCACCCGTTATGATGTGCGCAATGCGCGTACTTAAATGCTCTAGCCATGTAGTGATATCGTTTTTTATTGATCGTCGTCAGATTTTCTACCGATTGTCATCACATGACAACGAATAACGATTTGATTTGATAACAGAATGTGATTATTAAAAATATTAGAAGCTATAGAAATTTTTAAATGTTCAATTGACAATTTAACCCAAATGATGTAAAACGTCGTAGGACTTTCTACTTTCTGTCTTTGTCGACGCGTGGTAACAAAAAATGATTACGACTTTTCACTGATTAACGTCCGGTAAGTACAGTAAAAAAGGTAAAACGGGTGCAACACGAGGTCTTCCCAGGAGGTCACCCATCCTAGTACTACTCTCGCCCAAGCACGCTTAACTGCGGAGTTCTGATGGGATCCGGTGCGTTAGTGCTGGTATGATCGCACCCGTTATGATGTGCGCAATGCGCGTACTTAAATGCTCTAGCCATGTAGTGATCTCGTTTTTTATTGATCGTCGTCAGATTTTCTACCGATTGTCGTCACATGACAACGAATAACGATTTGATTTGATAACAGAATGTGATTATTAATAATATTAGAAGCTGTAGAAATTTTTAAATGTTCAATTGACAATTTAACCCAAATGATATAAAACGTCGTAGGACTATCTACTTTCCGTCTTTGCCGACGCGTGGTAACAAATAATGATTACGACTTTTCACTGATTAACGTCCGGTAAGTACAGTAAAAAAGGTAAAACGGGTGCAACACGAGGACTTCCCAGGAGGTCACCCATCCTAGTACTACTCTCGCCCCAGCACCCTTAGCTGCGGAGTTCTGATGGGATCCGGTGCATTAGTGCTGGTATGATCGCACCCGTTATGATGTGCGCAATGCGCGTACTTAAATGCTCTAGCCATGTAGTGATCTCGTTTTTTATTGATCGTCGTCAGATTTTCTACCGATTGTCGTCACATGACAACGAATAACGATTTGATTTGATAACAGAATTTGATTATTAAAAATATTAGAAGCTATAGAAATTTTTAAATGTTCAATTGACAATTTAACCCAAATGATGTAAAAGGTCGTAGAACTTTCTACTTTCCGTCTTTGTCGTCGCGTGGTAACAAATAATGATTACGACTTTTCACTGATTAACGTCCGGTAAGTACAGTAAAAAAGGTAAAACGGGTGCAACACGAGGACTTCCCAGGAGGTCACCCATCCTAGTACTACTCTCGCCCAAGCACGCTTAACTGCGGAGTTCTGATGGGATCCGGTGCATTAGTGCTGGTATGATCGCACCCGTTATGATGTGCGCAATGCGCGTACTTAAATGCTCTAGCCATGTAGTGATCTCGTTTTTTATTGATCGTCGTCAGATTTTCTACCGATTGTCATCACATGACAACGAATAACGATTTGATTTGATAACAGAATGTCATTATTAAAAATATTAGAAGCTATAAAAATTTTTAAATGTTGAATTGACAATTTAACCTAAATGATATAAAACGTCGTAGGACTTTCGACTTTCCGTCTTTGCCGTCGCGTGGTAACAAATAATGATTACTACTTTTCACTGATTAACGTCCGGTAAGTACAGTAAAAAAGGTAAAACGGGTGCAACACGAGGACTTCCCAGGAGGTCACCCATCCTAGTACTACTCTCGCCCAAGCACGCTTAACTGCGGAGTTCTGATGGGATCCGGTGCGTTAGTGCTGGTATGATCGCACCCGTTATGATGTGCGCAATGCGCGTACTTAAATGCTCTAGCCATGTAGTGATCTCGTTTTTTATTGATCGTCGTCAGATTTTCTACCGATTGTCGTCACATGACAACGAATAACGATTTGATTTGATAACAGAATGTGATTATTAAAAATATTAGAAGCTATAGAAATTTTTAAATGTTCAATTGACAATTTAACCCAAATGATGTAAAAGGTCGTAGAACTTTCTACTTTCCGTCTTTGTCGTCGCGTGGTAACAAATAATGATTACGACTTTTCACTGATTAACGTCCGGTAAGTACAGTAAAAAAGGTAAAACGGGTGCAACACGAGGACTTCCCAGGAGGTCACCCATCCTAGTACTACTCTCGCCCAAGCACGCTTAACTGCGGAGTTCTGATGGGATCCGGTGCATTAGTGCTGGTATGATCGCACCCGTTATGATGTGCGCAATGCGCGTACTTAAATGCTCTAGCCATGTAGTGATCTCGTTTTTTATTGATCGTCGTCAGATTTTCTACCGATTGTCATCACATGACAACGAATAACGATTTGATTTGATAACAGAATGTCATTATTAAAAATATTAGAAGCTATAAAAATTTTTAAATGTTGAATTGACAATTTAACCCAAATGATATAAAACGTCGTAGGACTATCTACTTTCCGTCTTTGCCGACGCGTGGTAACAAATAATGATTACTACTTTTCACTGATTAACGTCCGGTAAGTGCAGTAAAAAAGGTAAAACGGGTGCAACACGAGGACTTCCCAGGAGGTCACCCATCCTAGTACTACTCTCGCCCAAGCACGCTTAACTGCGGAGTTCTGATGGGATCCGGTGCGTTAGTGCTGGTATGATCGCACACGTTATGATGTGCGCAATGCGCGTACTTAAATGCTCTAGCCATGTAGTGATCTCGTTTTTTATTGATCGTCGTCAGATTTTCTACCGATTGTCGTCACATGACAACGAATAACGATTTGATTTGATAACAGAATGTGATTATTAATAATATTAGAAGCTGTAGAAATTTTTAAATGTTCAATTGACAATTTAACCCAAATGATATAAAACGTCGTAGGACTATCTACTTTCCGTCTTTGCAGACGCGTGGTAACAAATAATGATTACGACTTTTCACTGATTAACGTCCGGTAAGTACAGTAAAAAAGGTAAAACGGGTGCAACACGAGGACTTCCCAGGAGGTCACCCATCCTAGTACTACTCTCGCCCCAGCACCCTTAGCTGCGGAGTTCTGATGGGATACGGTGCATTAGTGCTGGTATGATCGCACCCGTTATGATGTGCGCAATGCGCGTACTTAAATGCTCTAGCCATGTAGTGATCTCGTTATTTATTGATCGTCGTCAGATTTTCTACCGATTGTCGTCACATGACAACGAATAACGATTTGATTTGATAACAGAATGTGATTATTAATAATATTAGAAGCTGTAGAAATTTTTAAATGTTCAATTGACAATTTAACCCAAATGATATAAAACGTCGTAGGACTTTCGACTTTCCGTCTTTGCCGTCGCGTGGTAACAAATAATGATTACTACTTTTCACTGATTAACGTCCGGTAAGTACAGTAAAAAAGGTAAAACGGGTGCAACACGAGGACTTCCCAGGAGGTCACCCATCCTAGTACTACTCTCGCCCAAGCACGCTTAACTGCGGAGTTCTGATGGGATCCGGTGCGTTAGTGCTGGTATGATCGCACACGTTATGATGTGCGCAATGCGCGTACTTAAATGCTCTAGCCATGTAGTGATCTCGTTTTTTATTGATCGTCGTCAGATTTTCTACCGATTGTCGTCACATGACAACGAATAACGATTTGATTTGATAACAGAATGTGATTATTAATAATATTAGAAGCTGTAGAAATTTTTAAATGTTCAATTGACAATTTAACCCAAATGATATAAAACGTCGTAGGACTATCTACTTTCCGTCTTTGCAGACGCGTGGTAACAAATAATGATTACGACTTTTCACTGATTAACGTCCGGTAAGTACAGTAAAAAAGGTAAAACGGGTGCAACACGAGGACTTCCCAGGAGGTCACCCATCCTAGTACTACTCTCGCCCCAGCACCCTTAGCTGCGGAGTTCTGATGGGATACGGTGCATTAGTGCTGGTATGATCGCACCCGTTATGATGTGCGCAATGCGCGTACTTAAATGCTCTAGCCATGTAGTGATCTCGTTATTTATTGATCGTCGTCAGATTTTCTACCGATTGTCGTCACATGACAACGAATAACGATTTGATTTGATAACAGAATGTGATTATTAATAATATTAGAAGCTGTAGAAATTTTTAAATGTTCAATTGACAATTTAACCCAAATGATATAAAACGTCGTAGGACTATCTACTTTCCGTCTTTGCCGACGCGTGGTAACAAATAATGATTACGACTTTTCACTGATTAACGTCCGGTAAGTGCAGTAAAAAAGGTAAAACGGGTGCAACACGAGGACTTCCCAGGAGGTCACCCATCCTAGTACTACTCTCGCCCAAGCACGCTTAACTGCGGAGTTCTGATGGGATCCGGTGCATTAGTGCTGGTATGATCGCACCCGTTATGATGTGCGCAATGCGCGTACTTAAATGCTCTAGCCATGTAGTGATCTCGTTTTTTATTGATCGTCGTCAGATTTTCTACCGATTGTCATCACATGACAACGAATAACGATTTGATTTGATAACAGAATGTCATTATTAAAAATATTAGAAGCTATAAAAATTTTTAAATGTTGAATTGACAATTTAACCTAAATGATATAAAACGTCGTAGGACTTTCGACTTTCCGTCTTTGCCGTCGCGTGGTAACAAATAATGATTACTACTTTTCACTGATTAACGTCCGGTAAGTACAGTAAAAAAGGTAAAACGGGTGCAACACGAGGACTTCCCAGGAGGTCACCCATCCTAGTACTACTCTCGCCCAAGCACGCTTAACTGCGGAGTTCTGATGGGATCCGGTGCGTTAGTGCTGGTATGATCGCACCCGTTATGATGTGCGCAATGCGCGTACTTAAATGCTCTAGCCATGTAGTGATCTCGTTTTTTATTGATCGTCGTCAGATTTTCTACCGATTGTCGTCACATGACAACGAATAACGATTTGATTTGATAACAGAATGTGATTATTAAAAATATTAGAAGCTATAG